>BSBK01006588.1:385000-969743 GCA_027943335.1 Chamaecyparis obtusa
GTCACTATGGTGATCTAGAGGTTGCATCAGCCTAATCTTATTAGAAGATCATACATGTTGATGCAACAGAGTTCACACTTTGGATTTCTATCTAAGGTTGTGAAAAGGTTGAAGTACTGGAACTGATTTTCATAACAGTATACCAAGATACAGAGAATGCACTGAACAATAGAGAGTTACACGGATACTACATAGCTGTATGCTTGTATTGCTCTTTGGCATTGTTGTCAAAGGGAGAGAGATCAATATGAAGAATATGGAGCCAAAGACAAAGGGAGAGCTATATAGAAAAGGGAGCTGAAAAGATCATATTTGTAGAACTTAGTCTACACATGCAAATGCTCTTATGTAACGTAGTGATTAAACATATTAAGCTAGGGAGAGCTTGTATCGTTACAGGATTTGTTGACAGAGTTGTAGAATACATGTTTGGTATGTGTATGGCATATTTCATATTGCTTGTGTTTCCATCAATACCAAAGGGAGAGATTGATGAACTACAACTGATTTGAATACATTGTATAACTTGAAGATCTATGATTTAAGATCACTGAGTTATTGATTAGATATGTAAGATGGTTAAATCAGTAATATGTTGTCATTGATGTCAATCAGTAAGATGGATATGACAGATAAGGATAAGGAATACATTGGGTAACTTATGGATGAGTCTATGACCTTATATTATTGACTTGATTATGTTGCATTCATCTATGATGAAGGATAGAGAAAAATGCACAAGGCAGTGTTGTTGGTTAAAGAACCATTTCAGTATACATCGACATAGTGTAGTGTATACCGATCATAGTACAAACCAAGCCTATGTTCAACGACACATTTCTTTGTTAACCGAGCAAAAGAAAAGAGCTAAATGACTAGTTTAGTCGATGAAGTTGATGAGCTATAAAGTACATCAAAATCAGAGATGAAGATAATTTTTGTTACAAAGATCGATGGCTAACATAATTCAAATAAGATCTAATGGATTGAAACAAAACATGTTACTGACACAACAGCCGAGGAAGGTTTAAGTGGCAAAATCAACAAAGGAGATTAAGTGGCAAAATCTGATTGATGGAATTAAAATGGTTTACTCATCTATTTAAGAGACTGGGATTTCATGATGAAATCATGCTGGAAGAAGGAGATTGCAGAAGATATCGCATGAAAAAGCTTCATGCATGCCTGATCAGACTGGTTAAGGAGAACTGAAATGTAGAGCTTACTGAGCATCAGAAAGCTATTACCGAGTGACAGTAAGTTACTAAACATTGATTGAAACAGAATTGAAATATTGATCAGAGGATTTGAATGAGCTTAATATAGATCTGATAATCTACAATTGAAGCTATGTTGTAATCAGATCAATTGCTGTTACATTTTAACCATTGTAAATAGAGAAATCTCTTAATAGAGTGGACTAAAAAGTCTTGTAATGTCATTCATAGAGTGTACATTTATTATCCTGTCAACCCCATAGTGAATTATGGTTGGACGATAATGGTTGGTCTAAAATCCTCTAACAAGGTTACACCTCACAGTGTGTTTGTAACCTTTAATAGGGTTTGGTCTTCACTGATCTCACTTCAGAAGTGTGAACAAATTTTTGGGTTGCCGATCCCAGGTGGTTTTTCCCTTCACAGGGTTTCCACATTAAATCTCTTGTGTTATATGTTGATTTTGATGATTGTTTGTTATCATACTTTTTATGTTGCATATTGGATTTGATCGGTAATCATCATATGTTATTAACTGGTAATCAGTAAAAGCATAGACAAAATACTATTTTAGTTTACCGAGCTGCAGAAGTTTTAGTAAATTGCTTTTGGATATACATTTTTTGATTGGGACTGTGGATAACTGATTCACCCCCCTCTTAGTTATTCTAACAACATTATGTTTACAGTTAGGTGGTGTATCATAGTTAGTGTAACATTAAGGGTACAAATTATGTTAAATTAGTAAACACTTAGTACAATTAGGGTTTTGGAAGAGGGTTTAGAGTTAGGTGTTCTATTATTATATTGGCTACATATAAAGTTAGGTTTAGGTGTAGAGTTAGTTTAACCTTGTGGTAAGGCCTAGGATGTAAGGTTTGCGGTTAGGTTTAAATCAGACACAGTGTTATGGTTAAGGTTAATATTTGGTTGACTATTAGAATAAGATTAGGGATGTGGTTACCAATGGGATGTAGGTTTTAGAGTTGGCATTAATATAATAGGTAGTGTGAGATTTAGGTGTAGATTTAGAGTATTTGGTTAGGGTAAGGGTTTGGTATAGTTTTATAACATTGATTAGGGTTAGGGTTAGAAGTAGTGTTAGGATCAATGTGAAATTAGGGCTTGAAAATGGATGTGATGAGAGATGATATGTAGGGTTTAGAGTTGGCATCAGTATCATAATTATTATTATTAGAGTTACAATTAGAGTTAGTGATGTGATGTAGGTATTAGATTTAGGATCACGATCATACTTAGTAAGAGTTAGAGTTAGAATTAGAGTTTTAGTTAATGCTAATTATGGTTATCATAAAGGATAACATCTAGGGTTACTTAATTTTAGTATTATGGTATATTTAATTTAAGTTTACAATTTTTTGTTAATGTTATTAAAATAATGGTTACGCTTATGATGAATATTATCATCTAGATTAGGATTTTTCTTAAAATTAGCATATGGGTTTTATACAAAATTTAGTGCCTAACATATCTAGGAGATGTCCTTTGTAATTAATTTTTCATATTTATTTGGCACATCCATTGAAGTCATCCTTTTTATGGAAAACATTTTTAACAACCATTAATATTTTAAATACAGAGTTCAACAAACTATGTTATAAAACCTTGAAATAATAGTTGTAAACATCACTTGAATAGTGAAAACAATTTATTTTTCTCTTGTTCATATAACTTACATAGATGAAAGGAGAAATATAAGTCCCAGTACAATAATTTAGATGAAGTAAGAAGTGTGAAATCTAAGATAAGAGTGAACTATATACAAGATATTTCTCTATAATGGTGTAAGTACATCACATATTCTTCAATGATTAAGATGCATTGCAACCTTTATTTGAATAATGATCATAGTAGACTTCTTTCATCATTGACAGGAACATGTCTACTTTTGTAGTTGTCCCGCGCTCAACTTTTGTAGCATCTTCTATCTGCATTATTTTGAGTTCTTCAACATAATCAATTGATAATGATGTGTTCTCCACATCTTTGATTATATTTGTGCATGAGTCTAAAATTATTCATAAACACTTGTCAAATCCAGTCTCAAAGAAATCATTTGAATCCATCAAAGTAGTCAGGCTCATAACATTGATGTTTGACTCCATGTCAAAGGAAGTCATAGCTTGAATGGTATGCTAAAAACTTTTAAACAAAATATTTAGAATAATCTATAATAGCTAACTTAGTATGATGAAATATGAGTAAAACCATTTTAACAACTAGAAGAAATAAAAATAATAATTAAGTAGCAATGTTGCAATGTAATTTGGAACTTTACTTGTTACTTATAGTGGAATAGTATGTATTAATATGTGAAAAAAAAAATTTAAATTAATGAAAATATGGATATTGAAACAT
Organism: Chamaecyparis obtusa; assembly: GCA_027943335.1. Classification (NCBI taxonomy): domain Eukaryota; kingdom Viridiplantae; phylum Streptophyta; class Pinopsida; order Cupressales; family Cupressaceae; genus Chamaecyparis; species Chamaecyparis obtusa. The sequence goes on from BSBK01006588.1 coordinate 388,597, forward strand.
GACATGATTTTGATTATTGACTCTCATTGAAGCACAAGTGAACATAATTTCCCAATATCATCTACTAATTTATTGATTAAGAATAATTGAGCAAAATTTTGACATAAAGTAGGAGACTAATCAATAATGTAATATCTTAATAGCAATTTGAAAATACATCATTAGAGTACATGATTGATTTTCAAGACATATGAGTTTTATTTCTTCTGATTTTCTATTGGAAAGTTGTTTCCAACTTTACCTTTTTTCATAGAGGTCATATGTGAATGGTTGCATTATTCTCAAGCCTTCTAGAGACTTTACATGAGATACAACCACAAATGTCAATCCTACTCTTTCCGTTGGGCCTATATCAATTGTGGCTTTTGAAAGAGTTAGTCCTTGATATTTATGAATTGTTAATGCACATGACAACCTTAATGGTAATTGAAAGGTTTTATCCCTTTGTACTAGTGCCATTGGAACTAATTTTGGATTATGTTCATCAAATGGTATTCCAGAATAATTATCAATTTCAACAATGAGATATGCTAGTGGTTTATGTGGACCACTTCCTAGTTTGTACACAATATTCTAGATATATCACAATGCTCCATTGACAAGACTAACTTGTATCCAAATATTTATAGTCAACATCACCCTTGAATCCTTACTAGAAAAAAACCTTTAGATCCTATTTTTCTGCAAGCAATCTTCAATTGTATTACCATTCCTTGACTTAGTTGCAAGACTATGTACAATTGGTTTCCTCAAAAAATACAACATCCTCATGTTATGGTTATGAACATTTTCATTTCTTGAGAACAAATGCACTGTCTTGCCAAACACATCATTGGTTGCAACATCTAACCTTATAGGGGTTCTCATCATAAGAAAGTTCCAATCATCTATTTTTGGATCTGCATCTCTCATATTTGTCAAAAGCTGATGAAATCTTTATTGATGGATTTTTTTCTCCATCTTGCCTAAATATTATATCTGATGTAACCACTATTTTGAATTATTTCCACAGTAAATTTACCCACCTATGGCTAGCATATGCCAATTTATCACTAACTAGATGTAAATAATCCAGATCACTAGCCAAAATAATATATATATCTGGAAGAAAGTCATGATAAATTATTTTCAAGACATCTACCAATATCATATGAAGATAGTGTATTGGGTTATTTTAATAGATATTATTTAACATAAATAGCGTAATTGACATCAACGAAAGGTATACCTGAAAAATTATGTCAACACTTTGTGGAAATTCTTGTCTCAGTTGAAAATCTATATTTTCAAGAAATTTTTGACTAATGAAGCTCATTTCATCAATAAAAATATATCTGATGTGAGCCATTTCTTCTTGAAAAGTTGTAATTCGTGTTCCCTCGAGCTAACCAAAATCTTTTATAGGTATTCACAACTTTGAATGTGTTAGATAACTAAGAGGCGGGGGTGGGGGGGCGGGGGGGGGGTTGAATGAGTTAAATCAGTTATCCTACACTCCCAAGCTCTTAGATCTACTTTTCAAACATCTTCAACAAAATAATCAACTCATTAAGATATTAACATTAGCTTTTGGTTCATTTACCGATTGCTAGTAATTTCCAAAAGTGTGTTTATCGATTAATCAAATATGAAATGTGTAAAGTAAACTATTAATCCAATCACAAAAAATAACACATAACACATAGATTTTAACATGGAAACCATGTTAAGGCAAAAACCACCTGGGACCGGTAACCCAAAATATTTCACTCTTCTAAAGTAAGCTCGGTTAGGAGCCAACCCTATTAAAGGTTACAAAACACAATATAAGGTGTGACCTTGTTAGAGGATTCATCACTAACAGTTCTCCCTTGGCCAACATTCACTATGGGTTCAACAAGAAAACAATTAACATTCCTTGAATGTCATATTGAAATACAAAAGACTATTAAGTCCACTCAGTTAAGAGATTTAGCTATAACAATGGTTAAACTAATACAGTAGTGGTCTAATTCAAATACAACTCAATTTGCTAGTATTCAGATCTATGCTAAGATCAATATAAATCTTCTGATCAATAATTAATTCACTCCATTGTATATTCCAACTTACTTCACTAGGTGTACAATTCTCTGATGCTCACTAATACCCACAGTTCATCTTGGTTCTGTCTGTAACTAGTTTGATCAATGGTGCATGAAAAATGTCTTCATATAAATTCTCTAGCAGTCTCAATTCATATGGCAGATTCAACAATCAATCTTGTGTCTCTTAAAATAGACTTGTAAACCATTTTCATCTCATCCATTAAATTTTGCCTCTTAATCTCCATCATTCATTTTTTCCACTTTAATCTTCCTCGGTAGCTGTATAAATAACAAATTTCAATCTCTTCTCTTTGATTATCTCTAAATTTTGTTAGTCATTGATCCTCATAACAAACTCTATCTCTTACCTTGAAATCATAAGCATCTTCTAGCTCATCAATTTCAATCAGCTGTTATAAACATTTAATTCTCCTTTTACTCGGTCAATACAGAATGCATCGGTGATAACTAACTTGATTATTACTATCACTTGGTATACACAAGACTGACTCGGTGTATACAAAAATTGTTAATTATAGACCATATTAACTTGTTCAATTCTGATCTCTTCTTCATAATAGAATAATGTAAAATGCTCAAGTCAACAACATAATGCCACAGACTCATCAATAAGTTACCCAATGTATACCTTATCCATATCTATCATATTCATCTTGTCCTTATGTACATATATCATTTCTTCACCATTTCTTCCCTCTACAGATGTTTAGATGTTTTTAACTATCAAGATAAGGATAGTCAAAACTAGTTGACATCAATGAAAACATTTGATTGATTTAGTCATCTTACATAATACTTTAACAACTTGGTGACCTCCTGAATCTTTGTTAAGATATTGAATCAAATGTAGGTTAGCATTCTCTCCCTTTGGCATTGATGGCAACACAATATGAAATATGCCATAGAATACCAAACATTTTTTCTACAACTATATAAATAAATGATGTAGCTTGGTAAGCTCTCCCTGGCTTGATATTTAATATGTTTAATTACTACAACATTTCATGCAAACTCTCCCTATTAATTTTATCTTCTTCAGTTCACTTGCCAACAAATATCTCTCTCCCCATGTTCTTGAAATCCTTCTCTCCCAAATGACATTTCATAGAAATTTCTCTCCCATTGACAACAATGCTAAAAGGAAATATTCAAACAGCTCTTCAGTAGCCAAATAGTATTTATGTTGTTCATTCTAGATCAAGTACCATCATGTACTAACATACACTTCTCTATTTTAGCTTCTACAATCTTCACATCCTTCACAACTTTAGGAATCCTCAAGTGTGAGCTACATGTATCAACATTATTTGATTTTCTGATAAAGTACAGGTTCATGTAACCTCTTGATCACCTTAGTGACCAATAGATAGGGTATGGACTCCTAGTCTAGTCCTCAAGTACTCAAAAGTATCATTTGGTAAGGGTTTAGTAAATATATCTGCAAGTTGTTCTTTAGACTTCACAAACTCTAGTTTCACTTGTTTTTCTTGTACTTGTTCCCTCAAATAGTGATACTTTATTGATATGTGCTTTGTCTTTGCATGCATAACCTAATTCTTTGAAATATTTATGGCACTTGTGTTATCACAATATATAATCACTGGATCAGTGATATCCTCATTTAATCCTTTCAACAATTGTTTTATACATGCAATATTTGAACAAATAGTTGTAGTAGCAAAATTCTCTGCTTCAACAGTTGACCAAGAAATACATGCTTGTTTCTTACTTATCCATGTTACAAGTCTTTCTCCCAAAAATAATGCTCCACCGGTAGTACTCTTCTGGTCATCAATATTTCCAGCCCAATCTGCATCAGTGTAAACTTGTAGTTCAAAATTGCCTTCCTTGTACCATAACCCATGATGCTCGGTGTCCTTCAAATATCTCAAAATTCTCTTAACAATAGTCATATGTGATTCCTTAGGATTAGCAAAAAATCTTGCTACAATCCCAACTGCATGTGCTATATCAGGTCTATTGTGTACAACATACATCAATTTGCCAATTATTGATCTATATAGAACATTTGATTTACCTCGGTTGTTTCATCATCTTTTTTAATTTGCATATAATAACCATAGGTGTTCCAACTGGTTTTGAATCTTCCATTCCAAATATCTTCAATAGTTCCTTGATGTATTTGATTGTCTGATGAATACGCCTTCACTCTCTTGTAGTATTTTCAATCCAAGAATAAATTTAATCTCTCCAAACATTGACATTTCAAACTCTTTTCTCATTTTAGCAGAAAAATATTTGTAAAGATTATCATGTCCTCCAAATATTATATCATCAACAAAAATTTCAGCAATAAGTATATTATCATCAGTTTCATCTTTCAAATATAAATTGCTATTGTCACTTGTTCTCACAAAACCAAAACTAATAAGATAAGAATGCAATCTTTCATACCATGCTCTCGGTGCTTGTTTCAGTCCATACGGTGCTTTGTGCAATTTGCAAACCATGTTATTCTTATTTTGATCAACAAAACCTTCAAGTTTTTCTATGTAGACTTCTTCCTCAAGAATTCCATTAAAAAATGTAGATTTCACATCCATTTGATAAACTTTAAATCCTTTATAAAAAACACATGCAAGTAATATTCTGAATCCTTCAAGTCTTGCTACTGGTGCAAAAGTTTCACCATAGTCAATTCCTTCTTGTGCATATCCCTTACATACAAGTCTTTCTTTGTTTCTAGTAACTTCACCATTCTCATTTAACTTGTTTCTAAATGTCCACTTTGTTCCAATTATATTTTTGTCACTCGATCTCAGTACCAATGTCCATGTTTTGTTTTTCTCTATTTTCTCAATTTCTTCATTCATTTCTTTAATCCATTATTAATTCTTAAGTGCATCTTTAACATTTTTAGGATTAAATTCACAAACTAAACATGTGTTCTATCTTAACTTACTTTGTGTCATCATGTCAGCTTGCTTGTCTCCAATAATCTAATTATGTGGATGGTTTCTTCTCATAAATTTTTGCAATACTTGCTCTCTTCTTTTTTCAATAGTTGGTGCATGCTTAATTTCTTCCTTAATAACATCTTCCTGATTCTTGGTTTGTATTTGCTAACGCTTGGTAGCATTTTCCTGGTGCTTGGTAGACTTAGCCTATGGCTTGGGTAGATAGTCTGGATGCTCAATATATATAAATATACCATAGTCTTTCAGTTCTTTCCTACTTTCTTCATCATCTTTCTCAGCAAACTCACCACTTTCACATTAGTACTTTCAATCATTTTGTTAGTAACCTTGTTCAAACATTTTTATGCTTTTCTCTTAGTAGAATATCTTAGAAATATTCGTTCATCACCTTTAGAATCAAATTTCTCATTTCTATCGTCTTTCAAAATGTAACATATGCTTCCAAAAATTCTGAAATAACTTACGTTAGGTGTGTAGCCAAACCATAATTCATACGAAATCTTGTTTGCATCTTTCTTTAGTTGAACTCAGTTTAATGCGTATAGAGCAGTGCTAACAACTTCTCTCCAGTACATTTGTAAAACATCCTTTTCAATCATCAGTGTGGCACAATCAACTATAGATCTATTGCTTCTTTCTGCAATACCATTCTACTATGGTGTCCTCGGTGTACAAACTTGTCTTTTAATTTCATTCCCATTACAAAAGTTAGTGAATTCATCATAGATAAACTCACCTCCTCTATCTGATCTCAATCATTTTAAATCTTTTTTGGTTTCCTTTTCCACTTTAGGTTTACACCACTTAAACATTTTGAAAGCTTCACATTTCTCTTTCAAAAACATAAATGTCATCATCCTAGAGTACCCATCAACAAATAAAATGAAATATTTATCATAATACTAACTCTGCGTTCACATAGGACCACACAAATCAGTATTCACCAAATCCAAAATACCTTTAGAAGAATAGTTCTTGCTCTTAAAATTATATTTAGTCATTTTCCCTTTGTGACATTGATTACACATGACATGTTTAGGTTTAGTTAGACTCGGTAAACCTCTAACTCTTCTTTTCTTACTGATCTTAGCCATGTTATCAAAATTTGCATGACACTATCTCTTATGCCACAATCACGCATCTTCATTTCTAGCCAACAAACAAGAAGTTTCAGCATTATCAAGATAAAATAGATTACCTTTGGATTATTCACCAGTACTAACCAACTTTTTAGTTTCAGCATAGATCTTCACCTTTCTACTTTCAAATACAACTCGATGACCTGAATTATTCAATTATGTTACACTCAATAGATTATTGTTAAGTCCTTTCACCCAATATGCATTCTCACATCTGATCTTATTGTTCAACTAGATAGATCCCTTTCCTTTCACTAGAAAAGGTGTATCATTTCCTATTTTAATAGATCCTCCATTATAGTGTTCAAGATATTCAAATTTATCCTCATCACCAGTCATATGATGTGTACATCCACTATCAATAATCCATGTATCATTATTGCTAACTTTAGATATAAGTGTTGTTTCAACATACCTTTCTTCTTCTTCTAAATCTTCTTTCATAGCTACGAATACCACTGTAGAAACCTAAAATTATCCATTCACACTCTAATATTAATTTTTATTAATATTTTCCCTTAGCATTGTAGTTAATTTTTATTAATTAACTATATTGTATATTCCTCTATTTATTTAATTTAATTCAATTTAATTAAATAAATTCATTTTCCTTTTCCACTCTAATATTAATTTTTATTAATATTCACCCTTAACATTTTAGTTAATTTTAATTAATTAACTATATTGTTATATTCCTCTATTTATTTAATTAAATTAATTTTAATTAAATAAATTCATTTCCCTTTGTATTTAAATTTTATTTAAATACTATAATATATTAAATTCAATTTAATATATTATCCCTCCATTTCCTTTTATAAAATAAATTTTATTTATTTTATTCCTCCACTAGCCTAAAATTCTTCTAAACCATGATTAAATTAAATTTATTTTAATTTAATTCATTTTCCTTTTTCCTATGCTTACCTTTTTTTAATATTCTTCTAATCTTGATTAAAAGATGGATTACCTCTAAACATGTGTACAATCACATTTTCTAAGGTGGCCACCTCTCCATCTTTTTTCTCCACCAACCATTTTCAAATCCCTTTTTCCCTCTCAAATAAAGTTTGACTTTTGTCACTTCATCTTTTTCAAACCCTACCTAACATCTTTTGCCTCTTAATCCTATCCACTCATTTCTTTTGCCTCTAAATCCTATCCGCTCATTTCATTTTGCCTCTTCATCTTTTCCAAACCCTACCTAACCTTTAATCCTAGCCACTCATTCTTTTGCCTCTTAATCTCCACCTTCCATTTCTTTTCATTTTCTATAAAAGAAGGTCTCTCTATCATTTTTAGGCTACTAAGAATTTTGCAAGCACAATCATTCTAAGCATTTGTAGCATTATAGTAATCTAGCATTGTAGCATTTCAATTTCTTAACATAGTTTATTTGCATTTTCATTCTTAGTTTAGATTTCAATTCTTCCATAATAAATTAATTTTGATTTCATAGCATAGTTTTAATATTGCATTCTCATTCATAGTTAGTTTGCATTTCATTTCTTATTCAAAAAATAAAAAATATATTGCATCATTTTGCTTGTGCACTATCTTCTTCATAGATCTTGCACTTGCATATCATTGTGAGATTTGGGGCAAGTTTCTCATACTTGTCTCCAAAACCTTCATATTTCATTTTATAGTTTTGTATTTAGATTGCATTTCATTTGTGTTGGGAGAGCATACCCACAAATAATCTTGAAGAGAAAATCAAACAAGGTTATTGGGTGCCATTGTTTTAGCTCATTGAGGTTGTAGTGAGATTTACTTATTTTGTTGCATTTACTAACATCTAATGTGATTGTTTGGTGTTTTGATGTTTTGTATTTGTAGCAAATAGGTGAACCTTTCCATTGCATATATTTTGGCATGCCCGATGGGACCCTCTTCCCTATTGGATCTACACTTTTGAAGATTTTTCCATGCTAATGCTTGTGTAGGTTGAGTTGAAGACAAAACCTAGGGTTTTTTGAAAGATTTGATCATATCTTTCAAACGGTTGGGAGTTTTAGTATGAATTATTTTTTGCAAGCGGGGGATCATCATAGTATGTCTCAGTTCGAAGAAAAGATTTTTCTGATCATTTTTCCATGAGTTAATTTTTTTTTATGATTTTCAATGAAAATTGATTTCTGGTCGCAAATCTCCGTATTTTTTTGGAAATCTTTATATTTTCAAAAAGGTCTGAGAATTTTACATAGGGTACATTCTTTTTGTTTTTTAGTTTGATGCATGAATAGGGCTCTAAAATTAAATCTTTCAAAACTGGTTTGTTTTGATAAATCAGGTCCCTAGGGCACAAATTAATGAATTTTTACATTTCTGGAAAGTTCCTTTTTTTTTAGTAGGGGTCTTTGTTTTGCATTTCAATTTTTGTGGCTGAAATCATAGGGAAAAAATCAGATCTTGTTGACTAGGTCAAATGCAAAAAAATAAAATTTTGAAATGAGTTTGCACTTTATTTGCACATTGTTCAATGCATGGTTGAATTTTCTTGCAAGTTTTTTGATATTTTCAATATTCTAATAGTGTTTTTACAAAATGTTTGACCAAGATTAAACATTTTGAGACTACTAATCAATTTGTTTTGTAGGACATTATTTGAAGAGCTTGAAAAAATTTGAGACTACTAATTCATTGGTTTTGTAGGTTGCCTTGGAGGTTCAAGCAAACATTGTGTCTACCTTAAGTTTATTTTTATAGGCCCCTAGTTTAATTAGTAAGGTTCATTTCTTGTGATTTCATTGGGTAGTAGGAGAGTATGCTCTTTCCTCTTTAAGGGGAAATCAAAAATCCTGACCTACTTAATTTGGTCATTAGAAAGGAATCTTGGGTAAATGAACATGTGCTTGATGTGTTTGGGAGAAACTATGGAGTAGGAGAGTATGCTCTTTTCCCTTGAAAAAAATCAAAAATCTTGACCTCCATTAGCTATCCATCTTACTTTCCTTGCATTTACCTTTAGAGGGTCTGCCAAAAGAGTAATCTTTTGGGAATGACCCAAGTGGGGAACAAGCAAACCTGACTACTCCACCCCACTATAATCAAAATCTTTCTTCAATCCAAAGAGAGGGAAGACGTGGCTATTTCCACTTCTAATGCTTCTTCATGTGTAGGGCCTAGTTGCCTAAATCTTGCTAAGAAAGACTACACTTGATTGGGCGCTTGTTTACAAGGGAAGTTCATTCAACTTGTATAGGGCCAAGAGGTCTTAATCTTTCTTGTGAGACTATACATTTTGGGTGCTTGTAGGGCTATAGGCCTAAATTCTACTTGTGGAACTACAAGGGATAGTCATGAATGAAGGACCTTACTAGACACCTAAGGACTTAGAGGCCAACCATTTTAGTCGTGTGACTTCCTTTGTGCAAGGATTGATCCAAGTGGACTTACTCAGATCACCGCAAGATACTCACCATATGTGTTCCTTTGGATGCTAAAGCTTGAATATGGCAATATGGAAAGACATGTGCCACAAGCATTGTTCTTTCCCAATTGATCCATAACTTGCATAGTCCTAGGAAAGGCCATTCAACCACTTAATTGTGGGGCTAAGAACATCAAGTTGTGGGAAAGGTTGGAACACCTCCCTTTTGACCTTAGGTAGATTGTGTTTGAAGTGTCTTCGATTGCGCTATTATTTTATATCATTTAGACTTGTCACAATTGCTTGTATCCCTCAAGGTTGCTTTGTCCCTTGTGGGATTGTTTTCAGACTTTTTTTTGTTCCCTTGCTTGAGTATGAAAATCATTTCTTTCCTTTGAACAAGTTGGTTAACCAAGTCATCACTTCTATAGACTATGTCCCATATCTCCAAGCACAAGAAAGCCAAGATCCCACTACCTTTTGCCTATAGAGAAAGGAAAGAAACCAATTGAAAAGCTAGGAAGTATCAACATATTGTCAAATCTATTCAACAAGAGCTCCAAGATCAAGAGAAAGTTGACAAGATTGTCTTCAATAACAATCTCTCTAACTACTTGCGTAAGCCTAGCATAAACTAAGACTTTGTCAACTTTGAGACCTATGATTAAACCTTCCTCTTTCATACATCCTTCATCATCTTAATCTTTCATAATCCATCCCCACTCTTACTAGATCATGACATCATTTCCTTGGACCTAAATCAATCATTTGTCTTCATTATCCTTTGATCCATCTTCATCATTAAACCTAGGTGGAAAGATTTATCAAAGTGTTTTAGAGATCCTAATCTTTAATCAAAATTAAACTTTGTCACTTGAGAACATCAGTCTATCTTAAGTGGCATAATCTAATCAACCCTATCCCCTTCTTTTCTTGTGATCATTAGTCTATCTACAAGTATAATGAAGGTTTTATCATTTCTTTTCACAGGATCTCTTTTTCACTAAGGTTATCCTAAACCTTTGAACCCAATCAAACCATTTGAGGCCTTGCCCTCTCCAATCAACCATAAATCCTTCATCAAATACAATCAATCAAACCTTTGAGGCCCAACCCTCTCGATCAAAAAAAGGTCTAGACCGTGCTCCCAAACTCATCTCTCTTCATCCTTTTATTTCTAATCATATGGTTGTAACCCACTCACAAGCTAAGATGACAAGTCGACATTTTCCAGATAATAAGAATCCCTTTTCCTCTATACCTCTTGGAGGTTTTGGGATGCCATATATAACTAATCAAGTAGAGATTGAAAATGAATATGTTGAACAAGCTAAGAGATCTGAAATACTACCAAATCCACAAGTTGATGACTTTCTCAAAGACCCACATAATGTGGAGATGATAGAGAAAGTGATTCGAGCCAAGAAAACAAAAATATTTATGAACCTTGTCCATGATGGTGTCACAGTTCCTAAGACTTTTGATGAATCACTATTGTATAACAATATTACTCAATAAGGTGTCTCCACAACAACCATTGTAGAAGTTCATACTATGCCATCTCAAGACAAAGACAAGGTCATTTCTAGTGGGCCTTCTACATCAATACCTATATAAAAAATACAATCAACATTTATATTAACACCTGAACAAATCCAAAAAATTATCAGTGCTATACCTAATACCACTTCACACACTAGCACCCATACAATGACAAATGCATCTACTCCTTTTGATGCTAGTGTCTTGAATGTGGGTAAAACATCATTACCGAGAACATCAATTCCCCAATCTGTAGTTAACTATGTTTCATCATTCTTTGGTGTTCCTTTTGGGGTCCTAAAAACATCTACCCTAGTACCATCACAAGCTTATCATCATGTCCCTCCTCCCACACTTGGACTTACATCAGCTGGGTTTTTGACATCACAATTTGGAGGAGGACAAATTTTTAGTTCACATCTTACAAATCACAATGCTCCTGACTTGGCGAATCAAATCAATGAACTTAAAAGCCTTATCCACAACATTCAAAGAGGAGATAAAAAGGAATTTTCCTTTGAGGAAATATGCCCTTATCCATTCAATAAATCAATTAATATGATGCCTTTCCCTACAAACTTTGAGATCCCTAAATTTGATAAATATAAGGAAAAGACATGTCCTATCCAACATCTTAAAGAATTCTATGTTTCTTGTCAAGAGGTCTCCCATAATGAAGATTATCTTAAGAGACTATTTACAATGAGTCTTGGAGGTCCGGCACTTGAATGGTTTATGAATCTACCTCCTGGATCTATATCCTCTTTCCCTGATCTTGCAGAGAAATTTGTTGCACAATACTCATAATATTGAACATCAAGCATCCTTAAGTGACTAATGCAACACTAAGCAAAAGAATGGGGAAACTTTTGCTAGCTTCCTACAAAGGTGGAGACAGCTAGCTAATAGAATGCCTTGGAAAATGCTAGATAATCATCTTATTGACATCTTTACTAGAAATATGGTACCTGAAATGTCCTCCCAAATGAAAATGGCTTCTCCTGATACTTTTGAAATGCTTCTTAAGAAGGGAAAAATAATTGAAGATGGTCTCTTGCAAAAGGGAGCCATTAAACACTATACTCCCTCTCCTAACAATGACAAACCAAAATTTTGGACTAAGAATAAAGGGGTAGTCAATGATGAAGTGACCGATGCTAAACATGTTCAGAATGTTCAAGCATCTAACCAAGGTAATTTTAATCAAGGCAATGGAAATAATCAAAATCGTAATCAGCAAAATCAAAACACCTTCCAACAAAAATCTCGCAATCAAGGCTATCTATTCCCTCGCAATAATAATAGCAGCAACAACCACAATAATTCTACTTCATGTCCTCAATAATAATTAACTTCTCTTGCAAAACCCCTGGATGTTATCTTTCGAAATCTTGTTGATCAAAATATGATGACATATCCTAATACCCGACCATATGATGACAATCAACCCAAACCTGCTAGGTATAAGGATAATGAATATTGTGAATATCATCACATCAAAGGTCATGACATTAAGAAATGTATGAAATTCAAAAACTATATCCAGGACCTTATTGATGATGGTAAAATTGAGGTTGAAGGTCATATGCCTTCATCATCCAATGCGCAACTTAAGATCTACAATCAGCCATTCCCTAATCATAATCAGAACAATGCTTCATCTTCCAAAAATATTCCTTATGACTACACCACCAATAACATTCAAGGCCCTAAAATCCAGGACAATGATTGTTGTGGCTTTGACTCTCTTTATGGTCGCATAGAAGAATCTAAGAATCATGTGTGCACTCTCAAGTTTAAAGCTGCTGATTGCAATGCTACTACTAGAAGAGGAGGAATTACTATTCAGGCTATTGATCCACCCACTGCACCATCCACATCTACTAGGCCTACTTCACACTATGACCTCCTGGCATAACTAGGGAAGACTCCCATATAGATATCAATACTTGAGATACTTCATACATCACCTATACATAAATAAGTTCTTGAAAAATCCCTTACTAAATCTCGAGTCCCTAAAAACATCAATGCCTCCTAGTTCCAAGCTATGATTGTGAATCTAGCCACACAATCACATCTTGTTTTCACAAACAAAGACATTCATGGTTCTGACCCTTATCATAATAAGCCTCTTCACATTGAAGTCATCATTCACTCCACAAAAATAAAAAGGGTCTTGACAGACAATGGATGTGGGTTGAATCTTTGCACTATGAGAATGATAATAAACATAGGACTTTCAGAAGATCTCATTGATATAAAAAAACACATTACTATAAAGGCTTATGCTGATAGAGAAAGAGAATCCAAAGGATTAATCACACTTCCTTTATAGGTGGGCCCTTCTATAATTGATACTTCTTGTCATGTTCTTGATTTAGATCTCCCTTACAATATACTTTTGGGAAGATCTTGGATACACGCTATTTCAGGTGTACCATCTACATACCATCAATGTTTGAAATTTCCACTTCGTGGATGTGAAATTACTATCCCTAGAGATCAAGAACCATTTCAATACTAAAAGAATTTGGATGCAAAGAAATCTTATTATTTTCCTTTGAATGAATTAAAGGCTTCCACTAAACCTCCTCTTGAAAAATATCCCATTGAAGAAACAAACAAGGTATCTAATAAAAGAAAAGGTAAAGTCACTGAAGGGAAGATATCTAAATCAGAAAAGAAAGTAAAATTTATAGATCAAGGAATGGGAGAGTATAAATTTGAGAGTTCCTTATGCATTGGACAATTTCCATTGTCCCCAAGGTCCTTTGGTAAACCTAAACAACTTTTTCCTAAAGGTAATAAGGAAACTATGACATGCAAAAAGACTACTTTTGAACACTAGGGATCCCTTGATGATGAACACATGGAGAATGATGTATTATCTTGGCTTTTCAATGATGATGAAGAGAAACTAGTGGAAATTCCTAAGGAAAAATATCCAAAGGTCACTCCTATTATTGAAAGCATGGGATATCATGGAACTGGCCTAGGGGAAAATGAAAATGGGAGAAAGACAATTATTAAAGCAACTAGCTATCCTCGAGGCTGAGGATTGGGTTCCCTAGAAACCAAGGTGTCTTTGGCTAACGACTTTTGTTTAGTAGAAATTGACTCAAAAAATGATGAAGAGTTCTATGAAGTCCCTTTCCAATATATTGAAGATGATCTCATCGACTCTAACCGTGTCCTAGCCATCACTGCCATAGACCTTTCATCCTCGACCCTTCCCCTCAAACACCCTGAACTCATCAATTGGGACCAACAAGATTCACTGCCTAATTTACACATATGCAATACATATGAGGTAGTACTCACACTATTTGGACTTAAGAATCTCCAAGATCATGAGCACAACATAGTCTACAATGAGAAAGCCTACTTCTGTAGCCAAGTCAATTCTCTTAGTGACAAAAGTGAAAATGAAAATAAAAATATAAAAGAAAATAGAACACCCTCTGGTGAAATCCTCCCTAAGGCATCTTTGGGTGAAGAAAAAGAGAAGATAAAGGATGCAACCTCTAGTGAAAACCTTTCTAAGGTGCTAGAGGAGGGAGAAGTTGACTTTCCATTCATGTTAGAAAAATCCTCTATCCTAATTGAAGATAACATAGAGGTCAATCTTGGTACTATAGATAATCCTAAGATCACATACATAGTAGCATCACTCAATGAGAAAGAAAGGAAAGATATGACTGAGTTTCTTCACAAGACACATAAATTTTGCATGTTCATATAAAGATATGCCCAGTTTGGATCCTGATCTTGTAGTACATCATCTTGCAATGGATCCTACAATAAAGCCTGTCAAGCAAAAATTAAGAAAGATGCATCCTCAAGTTGCCTTGCTTGTTAAAATAGAATTACAAAAAATGCTAGATGCTGACTTTATACAACCTATAGATTATCCATAATGGGTCTCTAACATTGTACCAATGGGTAAGCCTTCTAGGGGCATAAGAATTTGTACTGACTTTAGAGATCTCAACTTGGCATGTCCTAAAGATGATTTTCCACTACCTAACATTGATATTATAGTGGATTTGACTGCTGGACATGAGATGATATCTTTTATGGATGGTTTCTCTAGATATAATCAAATCAGGATAGAAACTGAGGATCAACACAAGACAGCTTTTACTACACCATGTGGTACATTTTTCTATCAAGTAATGCCTTTCGGTCTTAAGAATGCAGGAGCTACCTATCAAAGAGCTATGACAATGATCTTTCATGACCTCCTTCATGTCATTATGGAGGATTATGTAGATGATTTTCTTGGGAAATCCAAAACACAAGAATCACATATAGCCATCCTTTCCACAATCTTTGAAAGATTGGAAAAGTACAAGGTATGATTAAATCCTAAAAAATGTGTCTTTGGTGTTCAGTCAGGTAAATTTTTGGGGTACATTATGTCTCGACGAGGGATTGAGGTAGATCCTAAGAAGGTGAAAGCCATCTTAGATATGCTACCCCCATAGACATTGAAGAAAATTTGTAGTTTGTAAGGATGACTTCAATCTATTCGTAGATTTATCTCTTAGTTGGAAGATAAGGTGCATCCTTTTTCACATCTCCTGCGTAAAAATAATAAGTTCTTATGGGATTGTCTCTGTCAAAAGGCATTTGAGCAGTTGAAAAAATACTTAGCTAACCCACTAGTGTTGGTCCCACCTATTCCAAGTTGACCTCTAATTCTTTACATATCTGCTACATCAGTTGCACTTGGTGCCCTTCTTGCATAGCTAGATGATAATGGAAAAGAGCATGCTATTTATTACCTTAGCAGAACACTTGTTGGTTATGAATTGAACTATACTGATATTGAGCGAGTATGTTTGGCTGCGGAATTTTGCATGCAAAAAACACATCATTACATGGTTAATAATAAGACACAACTTATTGCTAAGGTTGATCCTCTTAAGTACCTCTTCTCAAAAGCTGCTCTCACTGGATGCACAACAAAATGGATTATGATCTTGAGTGAGTTTGACATTATTTATGTAGATCACAAAGCTATCAAAGGCCAAGTAGTTGCAGATTAGTTAGCAGAAGCTCCTATTCAAGGTGATCATCCTATTGTTGCAGATTTCCTACATGAATCAATCATGAGTGCCACCTCAAGCGTACAATGAAAACTTTATTTTGATGGATCTTATACACAAAAAGGCTTGGGAGGAGGATTCTTGTTTATGACACCACAAGGAGACCTCATTCCTAGGTCTTATAAGCTTACATTTCCTTGCACAAACAACATTGCAGAATATGAAGCTCTAGTAGCTAGACTTTGTCAAGCTATTCGCTGGAAGATCTCTAACTTGCTTGTATTCGATGATTCTCAATTAGTTGTCAAAAAAATTAATGATGAGTTTCAAACAAAGGATGGAAAGCTCCTTCCTTATTATCGCATGGTTGAGGATCTAAAGGAAGACTTCACAAAAATAAAATTTCAACATATCCCAAGATCTAATAAAAAAGCAGCTGATGCAATGGCTACCATTGCCTCTTTGATATATATGCCAAAAAATAGTCAAAGGTGTGAGTTTCTTGTTGAGAATCTTATGGTCCCTACCTATGACCAACCGGAGTCTAAGATGATAAGTGAAATTGTCGGTCCTGATTCCCCTTGGTACCAAGAAATTTATTCCTACCTTCATGATGAGGTCATCCCACTTACCCTTTCCACTAATCAATGCAAAACCTTTATCCACCAAACTTCCCATTACACTATCCTAGGTGACACCCTTTTTCAGAAACACTTCGATGGAACTCTTCTTAGATGTTTGAATTCAAAGGAATCACAAATGGCCTTAGAAGAAGTGCATCAAGGAATCTGTGGGGCTCATTCTAGTGGACTCACTTTAGCTAAAAATTTGTTGTGTATTGGATATTATTGGCCAACTATGGAACAAGAAGCATACCACTTTGTGAAAAAATGTGTTCCTTGTCAACAACATGGAAATTTGATACACACTCCCTCTTAAGAGCTCCATCCCACCATCACAACCTGGCCCTTTTCACGATGGGGTTTTGACCTTGTAGGAAAAATATACCCTAGTTCTTCCAATGGCCACAAATATATCCTTGTTACTACAGAATACTTCACTAAATGGGTTGAAGCCATACCCCTCACTTATACTATAGGAAAGTAGATTTCCAAGTTTATCTTGAACTACATCATCTGTCGCTATGGCATCCTGAAAGATATCCATACTGATAATGGAACTCCTTTCAAAAATCAAGATGTCACTGAGCTTTGCAAAAAATTTGGCATAACCCAACATTGTTCTAGCAAGTACTTCCCACAAGGTAATGGTCAAGTAGAGGCTACTAACAAAACTATCCTAAACATCCTCAAAAAGATAGTCGATGATGCTGGCGGTGATTGGAACCTTCAACTAAATCTTGCTCTTTGGGCCTACCATACCTCCATATGTACCCCTACTAGCGCCACCCCATTTTCCCTTGTTTTTGGTTCTAAGATTGTACTTCCCATAGAAATTGAGCTCCCCTCTCTTAGAATATCCCTAAAGAATCTAATAACTAATGAGGAATATCGAGTTGCCTACTTACAAGAATTGCAACTCCTAGATGAATGATGCCTTAATGCCTTGAACCACCTTCGTGTGTATCAAAATCACTTTCACTTGCAGTTTAATAAGAAGATCAAGCCCTGAGAATTTGAAGTTGGCGACCTAGTCCTACAACATAACATGAGAAATCTCAAGAACCATGAGAAGAAAGGAAAATTTGAGCCAAACTAGTTGGGGCCTTTTGTGGTTAAAACTAAATTTGGCTTCGATGCATATCAGATAGCGACACCAAAAGGAGATATGCTCCCTGATCCTATGAATATTATGCATTTGAAGAGGTTCTATACATAAGAATTGGTAGTACCTATGTCCAGTAATTTATGATCCTGAAAAAATCCTAAAAATTATAAAAAGTCCTAAAAAATCCTAAAAATTATAAAATGTCTAGAAAAAATCATCATCCTGGTGAAAACCTAGCAAACAGATGCCTCAATGACCAAAAAAAAAAATGAAAAAGAAAAAAATGCAATAAAAATTCATCCAA
This sequence comes from Chamaecyparis obtusa, assembly GCA_027943335.1. Classification (NCBI taxonomy): domain Eukaryota; kingdom Viridiplantae; phylum Streptophyta; class Pinopsida; order Cupressales; family Cupressaceae; genus Chamaecyparis; species Chamaecyparis obtusa. Next base: position 406,763 of record BSBK01006588.1, read on the forward strand.
TGGTGAAAACTTGGCAACAGGCACCTTGGATAAGTACCATGGTGAAAACTGCTTGTTGACACCATGTGTCATTCACCTAGATCCATTGTCTATTAGGATACATTCTCCTATCCATCCTTTCATTCCCCTCCTATGTCTGTGCAGGAGGCTAACCAAGTTCACCTTCCATCTCGCTCACTTTCCACACACTCACCTATGCAGTTGACCCAATTCTCTTGAGCTCCATTGTAATTGATGACACTCTCTCAAACTCACTGAATACATGCGCTCTATTACAAACATATGGAGACTAATTACCCTTGGTGTTATTTGATCTATTGGGTTTGCCTTGATACTTATAAACAACCTTGAATCAATCATCATTGGCCCTTTAGGATACAACTTTCCTAAGAAGACTCATCCAATCCTAAATCTAAGTATCAACTTTGTTATGGTCAAGAACTATGGACTAAATGGCTACTTGCTCATGAGGCCTTCCCTTTTGTTCTATATTTTTGTGTTCAATCACACCTAGTCTAGATGACCTAGATCTTCATATCTTGGTTTGTTTAGATAGGTTTTGGGGTTGATTCACAACTTTTTGTGGCATGATGTGTCTTTTTGTTTAAGTGTCTGGTCTACGCATCTAAATCATGTTATCCTTGTTTATCTAGCATGTGGTACATGATTCATATGCAATATCAAAATAGGATATGCCCTCCCATGTTGACACAATGATAGTCTGCATTTAGGCTCATTTTGCATTGGAGGCCTTCTTTTATTCACTTCCTCTACCCTCACCCTTCCTTTCAAGAAATTTTCTTTTGCTCAATTTTCTTGAGGGGGCACATCCTTTTCCCATCGTCGCTTAGGCATCTTGGGGCATCTTATTTTCTTCTTCTTTGACATGATGTCGATTTCGACACCGCATCAAAGAGGGGCAAAATGTACACACCTAAAATTATCCATTCACACTCTAATATTAATTTTTATTAATATTTGCCCTTAACATTTTAGTTAATTTTTATTAATTAACTATATTGTATACTCCTCTATTTATTTAATTTAATTCAATTTAATTAAATAAACTCATTTTCCTTTTGCACTCTAATATTAATTTTTATTAATATTCCCCCTTAACATTATAGTTGATTTTAATTAATTAACTATATTGTTATATTCCTCTATTTATTTAATTAAATTAATTTTAATTAAATAAATTCATTTTCCCTTTGTATTTAAATTTAATTTAAATACTATAATATATTAAATTAAATTTAATATATTATCCCTCCATTTCCCTTTATAAAATAAATTTTATTTATTTTATTCCTTCACAAGCCTAAAATTCTTCTAAACCATGATTAAATTAAATTTATTTTAATTTAATTCATTTTCCCTTTTTCTGTGCTTACCTTTTTCTAATATTCTTCTAATCTTGATTAAAAGATGGATTACCTCTAAACATGTGCACAATCACCTTTTTCGAGGTGGCCACCTCTCCATCTTTTTTCTCCACCAATCATTTTCAAATCCCTTTTTCCCTCTCAAATGAAGTTTGACTTTTGCCACTTCATCTTTTTCAAACCCTACCTAACATCTTTTTGCCTCTTAATCCTATCCACTCATTTCATTTTGCCTCTTCATCTTTTCCAAACCCTACCTAACCTTTAATCCTAGCCATTCATTCTTTTGCCTCTTAATCTCCACCGTCCATTTCTTTTTATTTTCTATAATGGAAGGCCTCTCTCTCATTTGTAGGCTACTAAGAATTTTGCAAGCACAATCATTCTAAGCATTTGTAGCATTATAGTAATCTAGCATTGTAGCATTTCAATTTCTTAACATAGTTTATTTGCATTTTCATTCTTAGTTTAGATTTCAATTCTTCCATCATCGATTAATTTTGATTTCATAGCATAGTTTTAATATTGCATTCTCATTCATAGTTAGTTTGCATTTCATTTCTTATTCAAAAAATAAAAAATATATTGCATCATTTTGCTTGTGCACTATCTTTTTCATAGATCTTGCACTTGCATATCATTGTGAGATTTGGGGCAAGTTTCTCATACTTGTCTCCAAAACTTTCATATTTCATTTTATAGTTTTGCATCTAGATTGCATTTCATTTGTGTTGGGAGAGCATACCCACAAATATTCTTGAAGAGCAAATCAAACAAGGTTATTGGGTGCCCTTATTTTAGCTCATTGAGGTTGTAGTGAGATTTACTTATTTTGTTGCATTTACTAACATCTAATGTGATTGTTTGGTTTTTTGATGTTTTGTATTTGTAGCAAATAGGTGAATATTTTCATTTCATACAACCATCTAAATGTCTTCATCAGTGTCAGTGTCAATATTAACATCATCATCTCCAACTAGGTAACAAGCCTTCTTTCCTTTATCTTTATAGTCTCGGTTGTTTCTTCTTTGATACTAGCAGTTTCCTCCGTGTTCTCGGTTATCTCTTCTATCATACTTTATTTCATCAGATCTATCATTATCTTTCTCATCATCTTTTCTATTAGGACATCTAGCTGCAATATGACCAGTTTCTTTACAGTTAAAACATGCTAAAGGTAACTTTCCTTTATACCTTCATTTACCTTTTTGAAGTCTCCTAGCCATAAGTGCTTCAAGTTCATCAAGTCTATCTTCACTATCACTGTCACTTTCATTCCTTATGTTATGTTTACTTCTAGACTTGCCGATCTTCAAGGATGACATAAATGCAGACTCAACACTCGGTATAATACTCTATTATAGTTATTCAGCTCAAAAGTAGTCAATTTTCCCATTAGTCTATCAAGTGTAAGAACATTACCTAGTGTAGATCTCATTTCATGAATTGCAGAGATTCTAATAGCATAGACTGGTAGCAAGGTTCTAAGAATTTTACTCACAACAGTGTCTTCATCAATAACACCTCCTGCTCCTTGGATAGCACTGACAACCTCATCGATTTAGTTACTATACTGTATAATGTTTTCACCTTCTTTCATCTTCATATCATCAAATCTACCTCTAAGGCTTTTAGCTCTGGCCCTCAGTACATTTGCATCTCCTCCATGAACTAGTGTAAGTTTGTCCCACATTGCTTTTGTTGAAGTACATGCTTTGATATCTTCAAATTCTGCATCAGATAGGGAAAAAAAAATCTCTATCATTGTCATATTATGTTCATGTATGTCTCTCAACTGATCAACAATCAAAGGTCCAATAGATGGTTGTATGTACTCATTAGTCAGATAGAATAGTATAGATTCTCCAATTCTAGATATGTGCAACTTCATTCTTCTTTTCCATGTTGCGAAGTTGTCCTAGTTTAGCTTAGGTACCTCTCTCTTATACATCTTGTGATCTTTAGATCAATTCCTTCAAACTCCTTTTCAATCACACAAGCTTTGATACCAATTGTTAGATAACTGAGAGGGGGGGGGGGGGGGGGGTGAATCAGTTAAATCAATTATCCTACAGTCCCAAAATCTCAAATGTACTTTTCAAACTTTTTCAACAAAATAATCAACTTGGTAAGTTATAAACATTAACTTTATGATCATTTACCGATTGCTAGTAATTTCCAAAACTGTGTTTACTAATTAATCAAATATGAAATATGTAAATTAAACTATTAATCCAATCACAACAAATAACACATAACACAAATATTTTAATGTGGAAACCCTGCTAAGGTAAAAACCACCTAGGACCGATAACCTAAAATATTTCACTCCTCTAAAGTGATCTCGATTAGGAGCCAACCCTATTAAAGTTTACAAAATACACTGTAAGGTGTGACCTTGTTAGAGGATTTATCACTAATAGTTATCCCTCGACCAACATTCACTATGGGGTCAACAAGAAAATAATTAACATTCCTTAAATGTCATATTGAAATACAAAAGGTTGTTAAGTCCACTTGGTTAAGATATTTAGTTGTAACAATGGTTAAACTCATACAATAGTGATCTCATTCAAATACAACTCAATTTTCAAGTATTCAGATCTATGCTAAGCTTAATATAACTCTTATGATCAATAATCAATTCACTCCATTATATCCTCCAACTTATTTCACTAGGTGTACAATTCTTGGATGCTCGATAATACCTACAGTCCATCTCGGTTCTGTTTATAACCAGTTTGATTAGTGGTGCATGAAAAATGTCTTCATGCAAATTCTCCTGTAGTCTCAATTCATCTGATAGATTCAACAACAAATCTCATGTCTCTTAAATAGATGTGTAAAACTTTTCCATCTCATCTATTAGATTTTGCCTCGTAATCTCCATCGTTCATTTTTCCACTTCAAGATTCCTCAGTAGTTGTATCAATAACACATTTCAATATCTTCCCTTCAATTGTCTCTGAATTTTGTCAGTCGTTGATCTTCATAACAAACTCTATCTCTTACCTCAAAATCATAAGCACCTACCAGCTCATCAATTTCAGTCGGCTAATATAAACATTTAATTCTCCTTTTACTCAATCAATACAAAATGCATCGGTAATAACTAGCTCAGTTATTAATGTCACTCGGTATATACAAGACTGACTTGATGCATATAGAAATCATCAATTACCAACCATATTAACTTTTTCAATTCTAATATCTTCTTCATAATAGAATAATGTAACATGCTCAAGTCAACAACATAATGCCATAGACTCGTCAATAATTTACCCAATGTATACCTTATCCATATCTGTCATATTCATCTTGTCCTTATGTAGATATCTCATTTCTTCACCATTTCTTCCTTCTACAGATGTTCAAATGTTTGTAACTATCATGATAAGTGTAGTCAAAACTAGTTGACATCAATGACAATATTTGACTGATATAATCATCTTACATATTGCGTTAACAGCTCGGCGACCTCCTGAATCTTCATCAAGATATTCAATCTGTTGTAGATTAGCATAATGAATTGTAGAGGCTCATATATTAAAAATTGAAGCTCTAGTTAGTGTAATTAACAAAAGCAGAGAAGGATTTGGCATTGGTGCCATATGAAGAGATTTACTGATGGCACCAATTAGATAAGACTTTCTCATTCTCGTTGTTCCTTATATTATCATAAACAAAGGCATTGCAACCTAATTGCTATGGTAGTGTTTCATAATAATATTAATTTCCTTTTGTTTCTTCTTAGTAAGAGTTCTATAGTTGATGCATTATGAGATGTCATCATACATGAGACATCCATATTTCTTCATTTCACCTATGAAATTGATACCTCAAGCCATATGCACTTCAATTTGATATCCATTACACCAATTTGTATTTCTATCAATATCTCTTCTTCCGAACATGTCTATTTCAAAAACCTATATGTGCTAACCACGATGTAGCTTGGATATGATTTCACATTCATTCTTTATGGTATTTTCACGAATACCTCCATTATCTTCCATTTTTTAATCACTTGTAGGCTCATCATTTTCTATACATGTCACTTTTTCAATATGCCAAATATGATAATTGAGAATCTCACATTTAGCTACTATAGTATCATTATCATGACCAATGTCCCTCTCAATGTTACAAAATATTTGCATAGTAAAAACTCAAATAAAAAAACTCCACCCATTTATTTGAATCACAGGGAGGAATGGATGCAAACCTAGGGAAAACTCAAATAATAGTTGTTGTTTTCCTTAGCCCCCATTTTTTATCTCCTCCTTTTCTAGGATTGTATATCTAGGATTGTGTTGCATCAAACAATGCGATACCTTCCATACAAAGTGGTCTTGTTTTACATCCCTCTATGAAATATTTTGTGTGTACTTCATCATTATGCTCATTATTCACTACTATAGGTTTGAAAACTTCACTTGAGACATTTGGATTAACAAACTTTCTTCTACTCTCCACCAATGGAAGCTCTAAAAACATATGACATGTTTTCTGAGCTCCAATGTGTCTTTATATAACTATTTCTGTGATAAGCATTTTGTATGTCTGTGAAACTAAATATCAGAATTTTTTAGGTTTGATAGATGCATCAACATTTCTTGATATGTTTTAGATATTATATCATCTTTTTCTCCATAGTTTGCAATATATTTGATAACTACATATTTTGAAAGAACAGGTTTCCAATCTATATTTTCCCTCCATAATTATAATATGTGATGATTATGTGTGTTAACTTGATGCAAGGTAGGGTCAAGAGGGGCCAAACAATGACACACCCTAATGATCCAACCTTCTCAACAACACGCGGAATAAAATAACAACATAGTGAGAGAGAGAGAATGTGGGATCTTTCATTAATTTTAACCAAAAAGAGTCATACATGTCAAGATGTAAGGCCTTCCTAGTTAGGGCCAGATATTAGAATGAATTATAGAAGTCCTCAAACATGCGAGGATCTACCAATAATCTCCCATCTATTATCTTTTTCCTTCTATCTAGAACTACCTCCTAAACTACAACCAAATAACTACATTTATACAAGAGTCTACCAAACTGAGTCAGCCTTCAGATCCATAATCAATAGACTAAATGATTAGATCTAGGACCACATGCTTCCTAATGATGGATTCCAACATTAAATCCATGACCCATAATAATTGCACAAGTCAGCCCAACAAAAACTCAAAAGAAACTATTCGGTAGGCAAGGATGACTGAGCAATAGACAAGCATCACCGAGTGCTAGTGAAACAACTAACCACCTAGGGGATAACCAACCACACTCGGTAACCAAAGGAAACTAACCAACTTAGTTAAAGAAGGAACCGAGCAACACAGACAACCAAAATGTTTTTGGTGACACATGATTTGCCAAGGACCCGAGATGCTCCTACATCAAATGCCTGGGGTTATTTTGAAATGATTCTTTGAATCATTTGGTAGGTATGATCCGAGATGCATCCAACTCAGACTATAAAATCCATGAACTATCTTCAATCGGTCTATTCTTCCACTTTACCAGATATTCCATATATTGTTTTCCTCTTTTACTCTTGCCAATTCTTTTCTCCAAAATCTATTCAACTTCCTCTTTCTGCTTCTTAGGATATTCCATCAGTATTGCCATGTCTTCATCAAGTTCATGATACTCATACAAATCAGCAATGTTTAAAATAGGTGATATGTCCAAGTCATCAGGTAACTCAATTTCATATGCATTTCCACTGTCAAATTTCCTCAAAATCTTGTAAGGTCCAAACTTCTTCATCTTCAATTTCTCATATGTTCCAACAAGAAATCGACCTTTCTTCAAATGAACCATCACTTCATCATGAACATCAAAAGTCTTATGTCTCCTTGATCTATTAGCTATGTCTTTGTATTTTTTATTACTCTCTTCCAGCTTCAGCTTCACATCTTCATGCAATGTCTTCATGTACTCAACAAATTTTACTCCTTCAACACTTCTCTTATTTTCACCAGCACTATTCCTCAAATCAAATATACCTCTTGGCTATATGCCACTCACAATCTCAAATGGTGTCTTTCCAGTACTCCTATTCACTAAATTATTGTATGAAAACTCTGCTTGTGCCAATACAAAATCCCAATTACTTGGTGTGTCTCCAACTAAACATCTCAAAAGATTTCCCAAACTTTTGTTCACAACTTTAGTTTGTCCATTGGTTTGTGGGTGAAATGTAGAACTATATTTCAACTCAGTGCCAAATTTCTTCCAAAGGATCTTCCAAAAGTATCCAACAAACTTACTATCTTGGTCAGAGATAATACTCCTCAGTAATCCATGCAATCTAACAATTTCCTTAAAGAAAAGAGCTGCTACATGTACTGCATCTGATGTCTTTCTGCAAGGTATAAAATGTGCCATCTTAGAAAATCTATCCACAACAACAAATATAGAATCATTACCTCTTATTGTCTTCTGTAAGCCAAGAACAAAATCCATACTGATGTCAATCCAAGGTTTCTTAGGTACAACAACTGGTACATACAATCCAGTATTCTGACTTACTCCTTTTGTAACTTGACAAATTCCACAACTTTTCACAAATTTTTGAACATCTTTATACAACTGCGGCCAATAGTATTTCTCCTTAAGAAAATTCCATGTTTTATCAATACCAAAATGTCCAGCCAAACCACTACTATGCTTCTCTTTTATCAAATTAGTTCTCATTAGTCCTCTCGGTATACACAACTAAATACCCTTAAACAAGATACCTTCCTGAATAAAATATTCATCCCATTTAGTGTCTTGTTGATCTTGAACAAGTGCTTTGCACTTTCTCCATGGCTCATAAAAATCAGGGTCAAACTCATAAGAATCTCTCATCTCATCAAAACCAAGAACTTCAATTTTCATCTCGGTCATCAAAGATCTTCTTCTACTTAATGCATCAGCAACTCAGTTAGTGACTCCACTCTTATGCTTTATCGTAAATGTGTAACTCTGCAAGTACTCAACCCATTTCATATGTCTCTTATTTAACTTATTCTGACTACCCAAATATTGTAAAGCCTTGTGATCGGTATACAACACAAATTCACTCGGTATCAAATAATATCTCCATTTCTTCAGTGCTTGCATAGTAGCATAGAATTCTTGATCATACATAGAATACTTCCTTCTAGCATCATTCAAATTTTCACTAAAGAAAGCAACAGGTTTACCTTTTTGACTCAACACAGGTCCAATTGCACTTCCACTTGCATCACATTCCACTTGAAATACCTTATTGAAATCAGGTAATACCAAAATAGGTAATTTAGCAACCTTCTACTTTAGAGTCTCAAAAATTTTATCAGCTCCATGTGTCCACTTGAATTCTCTTTAGTCTCCTCTCATAGTCTCAGTCATAGCATTACAAATTGAACTGAAATTCCTTATGAAATTTCGGTAAAAAATTTCCTATCCATGAAATGATCTTATCTCACTAGCATTCACAGGTGTAGGACAATTCAAAATAGCTTCAACCTTTTCAGGATCCATCTTCAAACTATCAGATGAGATCACAAATCCCAAATACATAATCTCCTCTTTCATGAATGAACACTTTTTTAGATTTATTAGCAACTTTTCCTCTTTCAATCTCTACAAAACATGTCTAACATGCAACAAATGTTCTTCTCTGGTCTTACTGAATATCAAAATATCATCAAGATATACAATCACAAATTTACCCAAGAATTTCTTCAAAACTTCATTCATCAGCCTCATAAAACTACTTGGTGCATTAGTTAAACCAAAAGGCATAACCAACCACTCATACAAACCTTCTTTTGTCTTGAAAGCAGTCTTCCATTCATCACCTTCTCTAATTCTGATATGATGATACCCACTTTTCAAATCAATTTTGGTGAAATACTTTGCTCTAGTCAAACTATCCATTATATCATCCCTTCTTGGTATAGGAAACCTATACTTTACTGTTATCTTATTGATTTCTCTGGAATCAGTACACATTCTCCATTCTCCATTATTTTTCGATGCCAATACAAAAGGTACTGTATGAGGACTCAAACTTTCTCTAATCAATCCTTTCTCCATCAGCTCTTGAATTTGTCGATTCAATTCCTGATTCTCGGAAGGTGTCAACCGATGAGGTGCCTTATTTGGTAAACTAGCTCCAGGGATTAGATCTATACAATGATCAATGCTTCTCTTTGGTGGAAAACCATCAGGTACATTATCAGAAATGATATCACTATACTCGGTGAGTAACTTATCAATCTCCTTAGGGACATATTGTTGGACTACAATTGATTTGGAATCTGATTAAAGAATATGTGATTAAAGATCATTGAGGAGTTGCTGATTAGATATGTAATATGATTAAATTAGTATTATGTTGTCATTGATGTCAACTAGTTTGACATCACTTATCTTGTAAGTTACTATACCGAGACATCTGAAGAAAGGTGAAAAAGATGAAGAATAGAGAAATCTACATGAGGAAAGATGTACATGACAAATGAGGATAAGGAACACATTGAGTAACTTGTTGATGAGTCTATGACTTGATGATATTGACTTTATTATGTTGCATTCATCTATGATGAAGTATAGAGCTGAAAGACACAAAGTAGTGTTGTCGATAAATGAAGCAATTCTAGTATACACCGATGGAGTGTAGTGTATACCGATCACAATATTAACTGAATAGTGTTCACCTACACATTTCTTTGTTAACCAAGTGGAACAGAATGAATTAAATGATTAGTTTAGCCGATAAGATTGATGAGCTGTAAAGTACCTAGATTTCAGTGATAATAGATAATGTTTGTTATGAAGATCGACGACTAACAAAATTAAAGGAAGATCTAATGGAGTAGATTGAAATGTGCTATTGACATGTCAGCCGAGAAATTTTGAAGTGGAAAAATCTATGAATGTGGTTAAACGGCAAAATCTAATGGTGGAGAAGAAAATGATTTACCCGTCTATATAAGAGACTGGAATTTCATTATGAAATGATGCCAGAAGAAGTAGAAACTATAGGAATATCATGTGAATAAGGTTTTCATGCATTTTGATCATACTGATTAAGTAAGAACTGAACTATGGAACAATAACTGAGCTACAGAGAGTAATTACCGATGGACAGTAAGTTGATATAGTATTGAATCTAAAGTGAAATATTGGTCAAAAGGATTTGTTAGGGCTGAATATTGATCTGTAATCTACAATCAAAGTTGTATTAAGGAAAATCATTTACTATTACATATTTAACCATTGTATACAATCAAAATCTCTTAACCAAGTGGACTCTAAAAGTCTTATGATGTATCATTCATAGAATGAACATTGTTATCCTGTCAACCCCATAGTGAATGTTGGTTAGACGATAACTTCTAGTCTAAAATCCTCTAACAAGGTCACACCTGACAGTGTGTTTGTAAACCTTTAATAGGGTTGGGTCTTAACCGACCTCACTTTAGAAGAGTGAACAATTTTGGGTTGCTAGTCCCAGGTGGTTTTTCCCTTTACAAGGTTTCCACGTTAAATCTCTTGTGTTATGTGTTGATTGTGATATTTTTTTGTTATCATACTTTGCATGTTACATATTAGATTTGATCGGTAACTATTATGGTATTAGACTAGTAATAGGTAAAAGCACAGATAGTGAAAGTAATTAGTGTTTACTGAGAAGAAAAAATTGAAGAAGTTGTTTTGAATTATACATTTTGTTTTGGGACACTGGATAACTGATTCACCCCCCTCTTAGTTATTCTAACAATTATCCTTTGTTTTCTTACTCAGTTTGTTAGGAATCACAACAAAACATATATCATTCTTTTTCAAATCTTTGACAAATTTTCTCCCCTCCATCAAACAAAATTTTATAGATGTGCAAACATTACTAACAGGTTCTTCCATTAATGGTAACAAGATTTGTTTCTTTCCATCAACCACAATAGGATACTATGCATTCTCCCATCATATATAGCATGTCTATCATATTTCCAAGGTCTACCCAACAAAATATGACAACAATCCATAGGCATGATATCACATAACACCTTAACATAGTACTTTCCAATCTTCAAATTCACATAAAATTATTCACTTACCAAGAGTGTATGCTCATCCTTGATCCATGAAATCTGGTAGGGCTTCAGATGCTCCAACCTTTTCAACCACAATTTTGTGACCATTTCCTAAGATGTCAAATTCTCCAAGCTACCACTATCAATGATTACCTTCCAAACTTTACCAGAAACTCTACATCCGGTCTTGAACAAAATTTTCCTTACCAGATCTTCCTTTTTTCTTTCATTCCATAGAACTCTCCTTACCATCAAGTTATTTTCTTTCTTAGGTTCATTCGGTGATTCTTCTCACACCAAAGCATTTTTATTGCTACCAGCCTTCTTACTAGCATGTGTACATTCAAAATATCTATGTCCTTCTTCTCCATAATTGTAACAAGTTCCTGGGAAACTTCCTCTTCTATAACCACCTTGGTAGTTACTACCTCTGCCTCTAGATAAACTTTTACCTTTCCACTCGGTCTTGCCTTTGTTGAGACTTGTCTTTTCTAGTTTAGATCTACCATTTTCACCATTAGATCTACCTCTTTCTCTAGGGAATCTACCACCTCGACCTCTTTGTCTCTATTCATGTCTCTTATTCAATTTCTCCTTAGCTTTCAATGCAAATTGATAAGCCTCTTCAATGTTCTCTAACTTGACCAAACTAATTTCCTCTTGGATGGAAACTGTCAAACCATTCAGGTATCTAGAAATTCTTTCCACATCATCTTCATCATGTCTAGATCTAATATCTAATCTATAGAATTCCTCAGTATGCTCTTTTACCGAGCTATCTTTCTGCTCAAACTTTGCATTCTCCTAACTAGGTTAATCTAATAATCATAAGTTAAGAATGTTCCTTTCAATTTATTCACCATTTTCTTCCATACCTTGATTTTGTCTTTTCCTTTCCTCTTCCGATCTAATTGTAAATGTTCCCACCATAAGGATGCATGACTTTTCAAATTTGTTCTTGTAATCTTCACTTTCTTGTCTTCAAGAATGTTTTCATACTCAAAATACTTTTCCATCTTGGTGATCTAGTCCACCAATTCATCAGAATCCAATTTTCCACCATACTCAAGAGGATTGAAATGTGGTGTAGACTTCAGACTTGTTAAAGCCTTCAAAAATATTTCTTCGCCTTGATCCATAACAGGTGCAAGTTTTGCAATCACCTGTTCTTCCTCAATTTCATTATCACTAACATCTTCAAGATGTATGCCTCTTCTCTAGGCTGTTTTAATAGCTTCCAATCTAGCAGCAATTTGTGTCAATGTGTCTGCCAATCCTGGATCTGCATCTCACCTCCCACAAACCATCTTGACAACCCTCTGCAATTGCAGGTTAGATCGCAATCTTCTACCCCACAACAATTCAACTAGGGCTTCTCAAGAGGAACCTACAAACCTAGATCCACAGACCTAGATCAAGATCTTACCTTTCTTTGATACCACCTAATGCAAGGCAGGGTCAAGAGGGGCCAAACAATGACACACCCTAATGATCTAGCCTACTCAACAACACGTGGAAGAAAATAACAATATAGTGAGAGAGAGAATGCAGGATCATTCATTAATTTTTATCAAATAGAGTCATACATGTTAGGCTATAAGGCCTTCCCAGTTAGGGCCAAATATTATAATGAGTTACATAAGTCCTCAAACATGTGAGGATCTACCAACAATCTCCCATCTATTATCTTCTTCCTTCTATCTAGAACTGCCTCCTAAACTACAACCAAACAACTACATTTATACTAGTGTCTACCAAACTGAGTCGGCCTTCAGTTCCATAATCAACAGAAGAAACAATTAGATCTGGGACCACACACTTCCTAATGATGGATTCTAGCATTAAATCCATGACCCATAATAAATGCACAAGTCGGCCCAACATAAACTCAAAATAAACTACTCGTTAAGCAAGGATGACAGAGCAACAAACAAGCATTGTTGAAGGCCAGTGAAACAATTGGCCGCCTAGGAGATAACCGACCACACTCGGTAACCAAAGGAAACCAACCAACTACCAACCAACTCGGTTAAAGAAGGAACCAAGGAACACAAACAACCAAATTTTTTTTGGTGACACAGGATTGCCAAGGACTCGAGATGCTCCTACATCATAACTCTATCATCATTTCTTACTGGCTCAATTTTTTTCACATGATTCACTATCCTTATATAACTTGGATCCACCCAATTCAATAGCCAAGCAATGTTATACCTAAAAAAAAGACAAATAAGTATATTATTTGATTAAATATTGATATAAAACTATCAATTGATGAAAAAATATCTACAAACCATTTTCCCCTCTTTTTACATAGGCATGCACCCTCATAGATTGTGTGTTGTTCAACATAGTTCAATATCTCTTCTTAGTCATGGCCGATATCCATCTATGCTAGTTATGCACTATTTTCAAGACATAGATGTTGACCAAAATGTTAGAAAACATAAAAAGGATTTAGGTTAATTTATTTTATTAAATATATCATAATATACATATTGTAAGCATGATGTTATAATAATAAATGTGATCAAATTACTTTAAATATACCTATATATTTCTTCAATGAGGATCATGTTTAGGATTCCACACATGAATAAAGGAATGAAAATATCTCTCAACACTTTTTCATTCCTCCTCATTTGACCAATCAATAGTTTTTGTGTTTGGTGCTCCTTCCAGCTATATAAATCCATCCACATGAGGTGAACCCCTATGTTGCCACTCATATCTACACCAAAAGTATTTGACTTTCATACCCTTTTCAAGTATTTCCTTTCTAAATATTGTATGCCTTAAATGAATATGATGTACAAAAATATGAGGGTAGTCAATGAAATTTAGCTTCTCGTAGATTAGTTGGTTGTGTTCCTGGCATTAACACATGCAAATCAGGCTACTACATATCTATTGCACTTAATGTGAAGAAAATTGTATGAGTTCCAATTTGGTGAAGTAGGTCTATTTATTCCACTTTATATTTGTCCCAATATGATCTCGTGCCTCTTAGACTTGCTCCAAATCACATCAACCTATCCACCAGATTATTATGTGGCATATTTTCCATATGTTTACGTAGCTCATTGATGGTAATTGGCATGTCTTGAAAATTAATTTTGACAAATATTGCTAATGAATTTTGTGTGCGATGTCTCATTATCATGTTCATCATGAAATACCTAAGCCTTGGATGTTTACCAAGGAGATGATCCCTATACCGTAACAAATGATTGACAAAAACATAAATATGAACTCATACCTCATTATTGGCTCTAACCAATCACATATTCCATCAGGAAACAATGTTGGAGACTCCATATCCAACAATCCTGATGTGACATAATCATTGATAAGTGATGCACCTATGGATGGTCATTCAATTAATATAGATGGAATTGTATTAGGATTCTTAACTCATGCATGAATTAATTATATTTCTCTTTGAGCATTAGGTGGTCTTGAAGCCATAGATGTTGTGTCCTCAATTATATTACCTTCATCTATCTCCATAAATGGACCCACAAAAATGACTTCATTTGCATCAAAATCAAATTTCATGCGCATTGTCTTCAATCTATTAAAAACATTCTATTATAATTTCTTGGCAAGTCATTGAGAGAGGCTTCATAAATTTTAACATCTGTATAAAAGGGTTCATGCTCTAGTTTTCATTTCAATGCTCTGCACACATAAAATGGGTATTTCAATGTTAGGATTAGGGAGCACTGAGATGGGGTTGTGGTGAATCAGTGCAACTGTATGCTTTAACAATTTAAACTGAAACCATAACTTAATATTGAATATGAATGCAAGTAAACAAAATATAGCACATAACATGAACATCACAACACCATCATTTATTTTCAAGGAAAACCTGGTTAAGGGGAAAAACTCAGTGGGGATGATACCAACAAATTAATCACTACTACAGTAATAAGTGTCTGGTTAATAGAATAAGTAAAATAGGTGGGAATGCACTTTCACTTAGGCTTACATCCTAGAGTTCACAACTCAGTTAGACAACCAAATTATATCAAGACTTACATCCAATTATATAAATAAAAGATGGACTTGCCATCCTATATCGAACTAACAGGTAGCATCAATAATTCCAATGAAATCCTGATGAAGCTTCAAACATATATATTTAGATAAAAATAGTCCCTACTTAATGCCTTATCATTGCAACAACATTTCACAACATATATTACATATAGTTTTCTTCACAAACAAAACTCAATCTCATATATGAAGTCATAACCCAAAAATATAACTCTTTGAGCTTGCCACATGAAATGTGTAAAATGAACCTCTAATAATTCACTCTATGATATGTTAACCAAAATATAATCTCTCCATAGTCATCTCAATCCTAATCAATACCCAAAACATTTCTTCTTACCAAAAATCAAGTCTAACCGATGAAATCTTTTCATCTCTAGACTACTCCCGATAAACACTATAAAATCTAATACTCAGACATTAATATCTCCTGAATTCAAAAATCCAACACTTTCAATCATAGAATTAGATCCTTCTAGCTATCATGATACTATATCTAGAATCACATATCATAATACTTATTCATCTATCTGTACCAATGCAATTACCAAACTTGTATACTACTATGTCAACTATACTTAGTTGATTTTAACCATTTTTGTATCGGTAAGAAAAAATCCATTAACAAAACTAAGAGAGATGTATGTAGTTTCTATCAATGACAATATAAAATCCATTATAAAGTTCTCTCTTGCCAAAAATATCCCCTTGGCATTGATGGCAAAACTTAGTGAAAAATTACTAAGCATCTAGTCAATATGCCAATGCTCCAAAACTCAAAATAATACTCCCCCTTTTGGTATGCATCACTCATATACATATTTTACTTAATCTCTCCCCATTTGGTATCAATGGAAAAGGTGGGTCACAAAAATTGAAATATTCTACCAAGATCCTATACATGCCTCAATTTTTAACCTCCACACTTACAAATATCTAAAGATATCTGAGAATCTTGTTCTCAGATTTTCCATAGCAATATTCCAAGATTTCTTCAAACTGTCCAAAATCTTTATTTGCACACATATGGCATAGGTTGTATTGTCTTCTTTGGGAAGGCCTAGAGGGTTCAATAGGTCATAATCTTTCTCTACCTCCTTAATCTCTCTCTAAAGAACATATAACTTAGGAAAAATTAGGTCCCTTAAGTTATCACACCTATCTATCAATCTTCTCCTCTCATGCTCCAAAGATCTTATCTGATCATTCATTTTAACTTCCTCTGACATGTACTTCAATGCAAATCCTTTTGATGAATCAAAAGTCTTTTCCTTAACTGATAACTTTCCTTTTGTTTCCTTTATGATCTTGTCTATATACGATACATGAGAAAAGGAATCTATTCTCATCCTATATATCTTTCTTCCTTCTTCTATAGAATCCTTATTACAATTTACTCCAATATCCAAAGAAGTTTTATCTTAAAAAATTAATGAAAAAAGATTCTTAAATATCTTTTCATCAAATTATTTATGTACCTGTGTCATTGTCACTTTCTCCACTGACTAAAATTAAGTGTCAAAGGAATCAAGTATACCCTCTAGCTAGTCAGTTGTGGAATCTTCATGTTTAATCAGATGGTTGGGGAATAATTTCTCAAAAATACTTACTGATCTAGCCATTGGTCTTGTTCCTTTCTTATTTTTCTGCAAGGCTCTTTGTTTATCCTTCTCTACTGCCAATTCTGATAGTCTCATCAACTAAATATCATCACAATTATCCAAATCAATTGGTTCTTTAAGATCTGTCTTAGAAGATTCAATCGGTAAAGTCACTCTTGCAAACAATGTCTCAATCTTACCAATGTAAGTAGCCACAGGTGTATCAAATAGATATTTATCTCCCTTTAACTCTGATGTCTTATCCTCCAAAGTGGTCTAATCTACATGCTCTTAATGAATAATAAATTGAGGGATGTCGATAGAGACATTATCAATAGGCTCATCAACTATTTCAACCTTATCAATTGCCTCCTTCTCCTATTCTATAGTCCTAGTCTCCTCTTCCTTTCTAGGTTCAATCTCTATCTCAATATGTACATGAATAATAATTGGGACTCCTCCAATGTATACATCCAGTGACTTCTTGTATAAGTTCCTTTTTAATTTTAACCACTTTATCATCCAACAAAAAAATTGATCATGAATTTGGATCAACACTATATGAACCTATTTCAGTTCATCAAATACATGAAAGTTCTAAAACTGCACAAGCTTAACTTCCTCCATTTTTTTGTATTCATCTTTCAAAACTCTATTGACAGACATCAAATCAAATTGGTTATTGATCTCATAGTCTCCTAGTTCTTCAATCTTGTCATGAATATATATGTGAATATCCTCAACATGAAGAATGTCATGGGGCACACTTGAAAATGCACTATCGGGATAAATTTCCATATATTTAAAAGGGTGTTTCTTGAATTCATATCTAGGATTCTCTAATACACTTAGAATATGAGGGGATTCTATATTATCTGATGAAATAGATAGATTTTTGATGAGAAAAATACCTTTTAAGCACTGCTAGGGTTTTCTCGTCAAATCTATGAGTAGCTTAAGTCAATCACCAAATAACTTGTGAGTTCATTATACTCAATTTCACCAAGTTGTAATGTAAATAATGAATCACGAAATCTTCCTTTTAACTTATTGATCTTCATAGTTTGATCATTAATTTTTTTTTATACCTAGGGTTTCAATAAAGCTTCTTTAAACTAGTGAGCTCAAAAATATTTTGCAAACACTAAAACTTCAATATTGTTGGAAACTGTAATTGAAACAATTGTTATATTTTCACTGATGTCAAACCTTAATTGGTAAGACAATTGATATCTAGGATAGTACCATATCTTTTGATTGATGAAGAGGATTTGGGAAAGGAGATAATAAGAGAACCTAAGGAAAGGTTGAGTTATTTGATACTTCAATGGATGTACTTGATTAGTTGGCACATTGACAAGGTAATGAGTTGTTTATCTAAGTAAGAAGAAAGAATGAAACTATAGGCTTAACCAAGAAAAAGTGAAGAAATCTAGTTTAAGCTGAGTGATGTTACTGTCAACCAAACGCCAGTATATGCAAAGTAAATCTAGTGTTGACTGAACATCATTAATTATCGAGCGATAGGAAATTACCAAGAAAAGATAGTATTTATTGAGCAAGATAGTTTGTAGAGATGATTGAGATACATAGTGATGACCGAGATGATGAACATAGTATTAACCGAGTGTTAGTAATTTACATTTGGAGAAATAATTGAGAATCCCAGCCAACATAGTTGAATTCCTGGGATATGTAAATCGTGTTGACATTATTAATGAATTGTATGGAGCATTTAATGCATGGTAAATCATTTTCTTATAGATTCAAAGAGAAGTTTGGAGATGTATCAAGAAGGAAGGATGAAGAACATAATGATGGAAGGATTCGATGAATTTGACCTAAACCTAAGATCCATGGAGGAGATTAAGTGGCAAAAGATTGATCTACCTAATTGAAGAGGTATAAAGGAAAACCTAATTGTGAGGTTGCTAAGGATGTAGAAAAGGTTGATGTTATCTACTAATAAGTCTAAGTAGAAGGTTGAAGGTGAAATTGTCAAGGAGATGAACAGATTTGTGATTGATTGAAGTGAATACCAAGAAGATCAGAGATGGATATGGTAAAGGAGATCAATTAGTAAATCAACATATATGAGTAAAGTAGATCTATATTTGTAAAGTGATTTGTATATTTTTCAGATCACAAAATATTGCTACTTTATAACCATTGTATTAGTCTAAATCCTTTAATCAAGGTTGACCTAACAGTCATTGTATAAATTCTTTAATCAAGGTGGCATTCTAATGAAATGTTCTTAAATCCTTTAACTAGGTCACTTTTGATAGAGTGTTTTAAATCCTTTAACAGGGTCACACCTAACAGTGTGTATGTAAACCTTTAACAAGGTTAGATTTTCACAGAGCTCACTTCAAAAGAGTGAAATATCAGTAGCATGTTACAAAGTGGTTTTTCCCAAATTGGGTTTCCACTATAAATCCCAGTGTTATACTTGTGTGAATGTTTTGATGTGAATGTTTTTATATTCTACAAGTTAATTACTTTTGGACAGTGGACTTCATGTTATATTTTTTTGATACATGCTATAGAGACTGAGTTGAATTACTGATTGGATCTAAGTTTTTTGAAGTACTGGAAAGTTTAAGTGGTACATCTAGACCTGAGAATAATTGATTCACCCCCCTCTATATTGTTATAAATAATTCTAACAATTGGTATCAGAGTTGTTGGTGCTTATAGAGAAAATTTTAAAGGTACTTGAAGCTAATGATCAAGATGTACAAAAAGGAGGTACCGAAGTTGAATAAAGAGAACATCCCTGCATGGAAAAGTCTGATGAAATTTCATCTAGTTAGTATTGAGGATTCGGTGAAGTACTATGTCGAACATGAGTATGTTATACTTGCTGCACCTTTGACTTCTGTGGAGATGAAATCAAAAAAAGAACACAATCAAGCAATGTTGGATATTGCATCTTCCCTAAGCTATCATGAATTTGAAGATATCAAATACTAGACTAATGCAGAGAAAATTTGGGATACTCTTGCAACTATCTATGGTGGAGATACAAATGTACTGAGAACCAAATTTGAAAGCCTAAGAGGTAAGTTTGATGAAATGAAAATGCAAGAAGGTGAAAATATTGCCCAATATTGTGGAAGAATTAAGGAGGTAGTGAATGCTATTAGAGGAGATAATGGAAACATTGACGATGAAACTGTTATTGGTAAGGTATTGAGAACTTTTCTTCCTATCTATGCTATCAGAATTTTTGTAATACAAGAATTAAGATGTAACCCTGGAAATATTCTAACTCTGGAAAGTCTTGTTGGTAAGCTTACTTCTTTTGAGCTATCTAACTATGATAACTACAATGTTCCTAATGTTGAATCTACATTCAAGTCACAAATGGTTTTGCATAAGTCTAAAAAGGAAAATGAAAAGTGTGTGAAAAGTGATAGTGGTAGTGATAGTGATAGTGATACTTCTAATGAGGAGCTAGATGATCTTGAGGCACTTATGGCTAGAAGGCTAGAAAGAGGAAAAGGGAAATATAAAGGTAAACTTCCTATAAAAAAAATTTCATGTAACAAAGTTGGCCATATTGGAGCAAGATGCCCTGATAGGACTAACAATGATTATAAAAGAGAAAGAAAGTACAAGGACAAGAGAAATGATAGAGATCACCGAAGGTACAGAGACTACAAAGACAAAATTAAGAAATCCCACTATATTGTTGAAGAAGAAACTAAAAATGACACTAGTGAATCTGATGAATGTGATATTGAAGTTTTTTATGTTGCTATGAAAGGTGATCCTGATGAAGATGAGAAAACTAGACTTATTTCTTATGTGAGTAAAGGTGATAAATGGATTATTGATAGTGGTTGTTCACATCACATGATTGGTGACAAAAGTAAGTTTGAAACCCTAGATCATTACAAAGGTAGAAGTGTTAAGTTTGGTAATGATGCACCATGTCATGTGAAAGGAAAAGGATCAATTAACTAATTGATAAGATAACATGTGAAAATGCTTATTGGGTTGAAGGTCTTAACTATAATTTGTTGAGTGTTGCACAGTTGAATAGTACTAGTTACTGAGTGGAATTTCATCATAGAAAGGCTAAAAATTTTAATTCCACTGGTGAACTAATTGGAAGTGGAGAATAGACAAGAGGTAACTTGTATCAAAACCTTATGTATATGTACCAATTTCCAAAAATATATGCAAACTCAAAAATATACTAACTATACACTAACTCTTTTCTTTACCGACTCCCCCTTTGTTCATGCTCTTGGTGGTGTCAAGTACATAGTGTCATATACATAACTTTCCCCCTTTTTGAAATTAATACCAATAGAAATAATTACTTACAACTTATCAACAATGTCCTAGTGAGTTTTCTTTAGTGATGTCAAGAGGTTTTCCCATTCCTCTTTCATATTTTCAAGAGCAATGTGCTCTAAACCTACTTGTGCATGCATATCAAAAATATTCTCAAGTACAAAGATCTCATGGGTGGAAAATAATGCTTTTGCCTTATCTACATGTTGCTCCATGATCTTCAGATGTGGAAGAAACTCCGCTTGTATCTCAGTGACTTGGTCACTTATTATGTTTTCATGCTTCCTCAAATCTGATCTCAACTGCCTAAGTTCTTGAACTTTTGAAATATGCTTATGAAAACCATTTTTCTTGGTTAGGGAACTATTTGCACTTAACTTGATTTCTTCATCTATCTTTTTAATCTTGTCACTAACCTCGGTAGTGAACTAGTCAACAATGCATAACTTAAATTTTTTTTGGATAATTGTTTGAATAATAGTTTCTAGCTCAATAATTACCTCAGAGAGCTTAACCTTGTTTATTACCACTTCTTAGCTTATTTTCTCTACCAATTTTAATTAAATCTTTACTTCTGCCCTTTCCTCTATTCTCTTCTCAGTATCTATATCTGGGGCATTTATGTGGCAAGTTAGAGTTGCAAGTTGATCAAAGATGGGAGCATCCTCATCGACATTGATCTCAAGAACTACTTGCAGTAAGATATCTCTAACATATTCTAGAATCTACTTGCTTTCACTCTCCTTTTTCAGCTTGTCTTATGCAGCCTTCCTAGTGCACAATTCCCCATATCTTATTTGTGCCTCGGGGTCTAATGTTCTAGGGTCACATTCAGGTATCTCAATTACCTCATCCAGTGTGACTGGACCCTTGACATATTTATTTTTCTTCTATTGTTCCATGTTCAGTTGTCCCCTTTTCCATTGTCCCCTATTCCTCCAACGTGTCTTTAGGTTGCTCAGGGGTCAAGCCTTCGGGTTCCTCCTATGTGACAATGTCAACAGCTTGTACTAAAATTGGTAAGTCACCAGTAATTTCACTTATTGCTACCTTAGTGGGTACATTTTCCTCAGTTGTATCTGTAGAAATGTTTACATCTTCATCACCAGCTATGTCATTAGGATCTCTAGTTGTGATGTCTTCAATAAGTACATCACCTATTCCTATTATCACTACTACTCGGGAGGATCCCTGTATTCTTCTCTGTAACCTACTAGGTAGAAATCTATTGCAATGGTAGTGTAGACACCTAAAATTATCCATTTGCATTCTAATATTAATTTTTATTAATATTTTCCCTTAACATTATAGTTGATTTTTATTAATTAACTATATTGTTATATTTCTTTATTTATTTAATTAAATTAAATTTAATTAAATAAATTCATTTTCCTTTTAATATTATTTTCTATTAATATTCTCCCTTAACATTATAGTTGATTTTAATTAATTAACTATATTGTTATATTCCTTTATTTATTTAATTAAATTAAATTTGATTAAATAAAGTCATTTTTCCTTTGTATTTAAATTTTATTTGAATACTATAATATATTGAATTTAATTTAATATATTATCCCTCCATTTCCCTTTATAAAATAAATCTTATTTATTTTATTCTTCCACTAGCTTAAAAATTCTTCTAAACTATGGTTCAATTAAAATCATTTTAATTTAGCCACTTTTCCCTTTTTTCTAAACTTACCTTTTTTCTAATATTCCTCTAACTTTAATTAAAAGATGGATTACCTCTAAACATGTGCATAGTCACCTTTTCCAAGGTAGCCACCTCTCCATCTTTTTTCTCCACCAATCATTTTCAAATCCCTTTTTCCCTCTCAAATGAAGTTTGACTTTTCCAAACCCTACTTAACCTTTAATCCTAGCCACTCATTCTTTTGCCTCTTAATCTCCACCATCCAATCCTTTTACAATTTCTTTAAAATAATGCCTCTCTCTCATTTGTAGGCTAATAAGAGTCTTGTAAGAATAATCATTAAGGGTTCTAATCATTTTAAGAATTCTAGCATTGTAACATTTCAATTTCTTAGTATAGTTTATTTGCATCTTCATTCTTAGTTTAGATTTCAATTATTGCATCATAGATTAACATTGATTTCATAGCATAGTTTGAATCTTGCATTCTCATTCATAGTTAGTTTGCATTTCATTCCTTACTAAAAAAATTGAAATATATTGCATCATTTTTCTTGTGCACTATCTTCTTCATATATCTTGCACTTGCATATCATTGTGGGATTTGGGGCAAGTTTCTCATACTTGTCTTCAAACCCCTCATCTTGCATTTCATAGTTTTGCATTTAGATTGCATTTGATTTGTGTTGCGAGAGCATACCCACAATAATCTTGAAGAGAAAATCAAACAAGTTTATTGGGTGCCCTTGTTTTAGCTCATTGAGGTTGTAGTTAAAATTACTTATTTTGTTGCATTTGAAATTACTGACATCTAATGTGATTGTTAGGTGTTTTGGTGTTTTGTATTTATATGAAATAGGTCTATATTTTCATTGCATACAGGTAGTATCTGTTACCTCGGTGTCTTATAATTATGTGGGTTCCTTGGTAGCAAGATCAACATCATCCGAGTGAATTCCTTTACCTTTCTTCTAATTTTTCTTCTCGGGAATAATTGTTCAAGCTTAGAGCTGGTCAACCTAACTCAGGCATTAGGGTTACATGACAATTCTATCCTAACAATGAAAACCTCCTCTAGCTATGGGTAGACTATGAATAAGGAGGAATCTCCAGAATCTAGGCCAGTTCCTATTTGATTCAGGATATCACCTCCTGATTGAAAAATTGATGGGGAAAAGAGAAAAAGGATTAAAACTAAATGGTAAAAAGTGGTGATACACCAAAACTTGCTCCAGATCTATTAAGATTCTCAAATCAGCATTCATAGTTACAAAACTACTGAGTAGCATTTATCATTCTCTATTCAACATATAGGCTATCTAGAATCCACTATTAGGGAATGCACCACTAACAACAAGAATCTAATAATAAACATTCATATCCTACAAAAAGATATATTTATGATCCACGTGACTTGAAAAGAAATGTTAAATAG
Source organism: Chamaecyparis obtusa (assembly GCA_027943335.1). Taxonomy (NCBI): domain Eukaryota; kingdom Viridiplantae; phylum Streptophyta; class Pinopsida; order Cupressales; family Cupressaceae; genus Chamaecyparis; species Chamaecyparis obtusa. The sequence continues at coordinate 431,298 of BSBK01006588.1, forward strand.
AAGTACCTAAAATGAAACTCACTATTCCTATATTTTTGTCTATTATTTTGCATGATGAAAAAAATGGGGTAAGAATTTTGGTGACTTCTGCTGGATGTCTTCCTACTAGACACTAACTCAGACCTTATCATTGTGTAATAGGAGTCAAATAACTACAACATACATGAATGCAACCTTATTGAAATGAAAAATGCACCTAAACCTAGACCTAGACTTGTGGAACCTAAAACCTAGTGCTGGACTGCACTTATTTAAATGAAAACCTAAACCTAACCTACTTTAACCAGTTTGAAGCCTAGCTAGACAAAACCATTCACTGATTGTGAAAAATAACTTGCCATCCTCCTCAGTTCATAATAATCAACAAGCTTATGATAAGCTATTATAAGATGAACATAGGAGATATGTATGATCAATTTCTTGACAAAGATTCGATCAATATGAAATTTACTTACTTGATCAAGATGACTGTAATCACCAATATTCTGAAGAGAATTAGAAACTAGCAAAAATATTTTACTTACTTGTTTAATTGGGATAGCAAGCTGATTTGATTCATTCTCAGCTTCTTCTCTTGGCAGAACTTCATGCAGAGGTGCTAGTACAACATGTACTTCTTTGTTAGTCTTGATCCTAGACAAATGCCTGATAAGACAACCATGAGAGATGATGAATTTGGAGCTTTTCTTGATAGACTTAAGTTCCTGAGAAATTTCTTCAGTCTGATAGACCTCCTCCTTATGCTGGTTGGAAATAATCTCCTGTAGCTTGTAGGTGCTTTCTGGAAGTGGGGGCTTGTCATCAAGATGAAAGAAAAACTTCTCCATCTTGTTCCAGAAATGATCTTCTTCTTCATCTTCCTTATTTGTTTGTAGGAGAAGTACATTCTTATCAACACAATAATTCTAATTTTCTTTGTCTCATCTTGTTCCAAAAAAACCTTCTTTAGCTTATCAACAACCTTCTTTTCAATACTCTCCTTCTCTTCTTCTAGCTAAAAACACTTTTCAATCTGCATCTGATAGCCTCTTTTGTATGTCTCAGTTGTAGAAGCCAGGAATCCTATATTTTTCTTGAGATCCTGTAGCTCTTTTTTATGGGACTCCTCTTGATCTTTTGATTCTCTTTCTTTTTCCAACTAAAATTCATGACTTTGATTAAACATGGCAACTGTCAACTCTTGAAATTTCCCATTTAATTCTTGATGATCTCTCAACTCCTTTTCATAAGAATTCTTCTGAGCTTCCAACTCTCCTTAATGAACTTTCCTTTGTGCTTCCAACTCCCCTGCAAGCTTGGCTTCATTCCTCTTGTATTGCTCCACTAGATACCTCTTGTAACCTTGATCCTACTGAGCCAATGCTTTTTGTTGTTGGATCTGGGCCTGATAAGCATGTTCTTCTATCTACGTGTCCAGGTCTTGTTGGAATTCAGCTTCTTACTGCCTTTGAATATCCTCAATCTGCATACACAAATTCTACAACATACATGCAGTATCTCTTTTCTATGAACTATTATCATTTGTAGAACAAAAAAAATCATATTGTGATTGCTGACCTTGATAGGGATGAAAATGATTCTCTTGAATAGAATTCACTTGAAATGATGGAAAATAACTGCTGATCTTTGCAACTAGCACATCTTCCTCCATTGAACATCAGATATGCAAAATATGACCTCTTTCAGGTCTAAAACTTGCTGATAGCAGACCAGAACCAGGAAGTAATACAATGCAATTTGACCCATTCATTGAAGAAAAGGTCCCACCGGGTGTGCCAAAAACTATTTAGGCTTAGAGCTGGTCACCCTAACTCAGGCATTAGGGTTACATGACAATTCTATCCTAACAATGGAAACCTCCTCTAGCTATGGGTAGACTATGAATAAGGAGGAATCTCCAGAATCTAGGCCAGTTCCTATTTGATTCAGGATATCACCTCCTGATTGAAAAATTGATGGGAAAAGGGAAAAAGTATTAAAACTAAATGGTAAAAAGTGGTGATACACCAAAACTTGCTCTAGATCTATTAAGATTCTCAAATCAGCATTCATAGTTACAAAACTACTGAGTAGCATTTATCAGTCTCTATTCAACATATAGGCTATCTAGAATCCACTATTAGGGAATGCACCACTAACAACAAGAATCTAATAATAAACATTCATATCCTGCAAAAAGATATATTTATGATAACCTAGCAAGGAATCAAAAAATAATTCGCTTTACCAAATCACACAAATATATGCAACACTTAATGCAGAAAAGAAGGATAGGAATGGATTTGATACTCAGAAAATCGATGTAATGAGAAGAGCCTGATCTTATTATCCTTCAAAAGCTGTAAAAATGGTTACAAAATCATGGAAAAGGGGTAGAGGAATAAATATGTTCACTCAACCCTTCCTTTCCACTATCTAGAACCTCTAAAACTAACTATCTGACTCCCTTAAGAAGTTCTCAAAACCATAATCCGAAAATCCAATCACCCCCTAAAAATCCTCCAAAAAACACTCAACTTTAGCTAAAAATAGCTTCTCAATTTGACTCCAAATTCAACACTAAACTGCCAATAAGTCCTCCAAAATTTATGCACAAATCGTGCCATAAATCTAGCCCTATCACCATGACTAGCCCCTAACTATTGGCTTTAAATAAGGATTTAAAATCCTTTTACAATGTTTACTAATACTTAAATTACTTAATTTTGAATAAAAATTCAAAATTAAATAATAAACTCCACTAACTCAAAACCTCTATCTTAGGAATAAGTCCCTAAGTATAAGAAATACAAAAATTGGGAGAAGGTTGACATGACCATTCTACCCCTTTATAAGTGAAAATTTAGGCAATGTGATGTTGAGTTGGCACTGTTGTATTTTTCGAGATATGGCTAGGAGTACACTGCAATCTTTATGGCATTTATCATCTAGATATAGCTTCTCAATTTGACTATAACCAGCTGCTTGAAATCGATCTTTTCCTCTATCTTGGGTTCGTGACTGTTACTTAGACATTAGCCTGCTGAATTTTCCATATCCACAAAGCTCAGCATCATCTGCTCATAAGTATACTTTCCGTCCTTTTCACTTTTCCTTATTTGTTCATAAAAGTTCATACATTGGATATCATTATCTTTGCATAAAATTCTTCTTGGTTTTTCACTCAAGAGATGCCTAAGTATACATTTCTTATAACCATGCAATGTTTTGGAATTTATAACTTGGAATAGCCATCGAAGCACAAGTTTAACACTTGCTTCAAACACGAACATGGTAGTAGATTTTTCTCTTATGTAAATTTAAGAATTGCATGTTTTTCCCTTTGAACATTAACATTTCTAATAGCACTCAGCTTCCATTATTGTAAAGCTTGGCTTACGGCTTTGAACAACTAAAAATATAATTTCATTTTCATTCTTCATTTGACACATTTTGAAATATCTCTACTCGCATGAAAGTCTGGAGTTATTACTTTATTGTATTAACTATTTCTTACCAACCATCAACACAGTTTTTCATTGTATCTAGCTTGACTTTTCTCTGTTATTACTTTGCAAAATCTTAGAGCTTTTCCCTTGATAGCTGAACAAATAAAATAGAGATTTGTCCTTGTATATACCATTACTTGCTTATAAAACTCATTGTTTTATTATTTACACTTTAAAATATTAGAGTTGTCGTTTTGTTCATTGATCTAGAAACATGCACTATTTTCCTTGCCATAAAATTTTCATGAAATCATAACAAGTTGGAATTGTTAATTGTTACTTGGCATACTTTCCAAACCCATTATTACCTCATTCTTGATGTACCCGACTATTTTTCTTTTTGATAATCTTAGTTGTTCTTTATGCAGCCCCAACTTTATGCTTTGTGATGTTCATCGTGACCTTGTATTCCCCTACTTGAAATCACTCTTCACTTTGGCTCGAAAATAACCAGGACCAAAATTATTTTTCTGAAATGGTGCAACAATGAAACCTCCTGTGCTTCCTTTGTTTTCCTGAAGCTACTCTCTGTTATAAACAAAGCATGATGATCTCCTTTTTTTGGTTGTGGAAGCATTAGCAAATAAATCTATTTATGAGGTTCCAGCACAAGCTCATGACACCCATAAATAGATTTATGTTCTCTTGTAATTGATTTTTTAACATCTTTTCAACAAATGAACAATATCTGAACAACACACTAATTCTATGAGCACCATGATGAAAAGTATACTACATCTCTTTTGATTCTCGAATGTGAAGAATACCAATCTATTTTGAACAATGCATTTCTTTGTTAAGCTTAAAACATCAGAATTAATGCTTTATGTTAGTGAACATGACCCAGTGGTCAATTTCAGGCATCCATCAGACCACTGGTGTGCTCACTAATATAATGTTGCACAACTGTCTTTTAACACTACTTTTCACTTTATGTACATGTTCATTTTGTTATTGCATTGAATATCATAAATATATGCATCTATGAAATAATTTGATAATGCATGATGTTCTCATTCTTTTTCCATTGCTTAGATCCAGCTGGATCTAACAAACTCTTAACCATGATGTAGGACAACCCCTAAAGAATAAAAACTAGACAGATGCTCAGATAGAGACCCGAAGGACTAGAACCAGATACAACAACCAGCTCCAGATATGCAGACAACTTAAAGGCAATGCAGAGGACTCACTCATACCCCTATCTCTTGTTTCTATTCAGCACTTTGTACTCTATTTACTGATAAAAAATATGAAGTATGAAAAGATCATTTGTAAATTACATTCAGTATGAATGCACTATGTAATGATCAATTATGAATTTGAAATTTTAACATTTGATCAATACTTAGAGTACAAATAAAAATATGATATGAATTCAATAACAAAATGCTGATCCACGTGACTTGAAAAGAAATGTTAAATAGAAGTACCTAAAATGAAACTCACTATTCCTATATTTTTGTCTATTATTTTGCATGATGAAAAAAATGGGGTAAGAATTTTGGTGACTTCTGCTGGATGTCTACCTACTACACACTAACTCAGACCTTATCATTGTGCAATAGGAGTCAGATAACTACAACATACATGAATATAACCTTATTGAAATGAAAAATGCACCTAAACCTAGACCTAGACTTATGCAACCTAAAACCTAGTGCTGGACTGCACTTATTTAAATGAAAACCTAAACCTAACCTACTTTAACCAGCTTGAAGCCTAGCTAGACAAAACCATTCACTGATTGTGAAAAATAACTTCCCATCCTCCACAGTTCATAATAATCAACAAGCTTATGATAAGCTATTATAAGATGAACAAAGGAGATATGTATGATCAATTGCTTGACAAGGATTTGATCAATATTAAATTTACTTACTTGATCAAGCTAACTGCAATCAGCAATATTCTGAAGAGAATCAGCAACCAGCAAAAAGATTTTACTTACTTGTTCAATTAGGATAGCAAGCTTATTTGATTCATTCTCAGCTTCTTCTCTTGGCAGAACTTCATGCAGAGGTGCTAGTACAACATGTACTTCTTTATTAGTCTCGATCCTAGACAAATGCATGATAGGACAACCATGAGAGATGATGAATTTGGAGCTTTTCTTGATAGACTTAAGTTCCTGAGAAATTTCTTCAGTCTGATAGACCTCCTCCTTATGCTAGTTGGAAATAATCTCCTGTAGCTTGTAGGTGCTTTCTGGAAGTGGGGGCTTGTCATCAAGATGAAAGAAAAACTTCTCCATCTTGTTCCAGAAATGATCTTCTTCTTCATCTTCCTTATTTTTTTGTAGGAGAAGTACATTCTTATCAACACAATAATTCTAATTTTCTTTGTCTCATCTTGTTCCAAAAAAACCTTCTTTAGCTTATCAACAACCTTCTTTTCAATACTCTCCTTCTCTTCTTCTAGCTAAAAACACTTTTCAATCTACATCTGATAGCCTCTTTTGTATGTCTCAGTTGTAGAAGCCAGGAATCCTATATTTTTCTTGAGATCCTGTAGCTCTTTTTTATGGGACTCCTCTTGATCTTTTGATTCTCTTTCTTTTTCCAACTAAAATTCATGACTTTGATTAAACATGGCAACTGTCAGCTCTTGAAATTTTCCATTTAATTCTTGATGATCTCTCAACTCCTTTTCATAAGCATTCTTCTGAGCTTCCAACTCTCCTTGATGAACTTTCCTTTGTGCTTCCAACTCTCCTGCAAGCTTGGCTTCATTCCTCTTGTATTGCTCCACTAGATACCTCTTGTAACCTTGATCCTACTGAGCCAATGCTTTTTGTTGTTGGATCTGGGCCTGATAAGCATGTTCTTCTATCTACGTGTCCAGGTCTTGTTGGAATTTAGCTTCTTGTTGCCTTTGAATATCCTCAATCTTCATACACAAATTCTACAACATACATGCAGTATCTCTATTCTATGAACTATTATCATTTGTAGAACAACAAAAATCATATTGTGATTGCTGACCTTGATAGGTCTAAAAATGATTCTCTTGAATAGAATTCACTTGAAATGATGTAAAATAACTACTGATCTTTGCAACTAGCTCATCTTCCTCCATTGAATATCAGATATGCCAAATATGACCTCTTTCAGGTCTAAAACTTGCTGATAGCACACCAGAACCAGGAAGTAATACAATGCAATTTGACCCATTCATTGAAGAAAAGGTCCCACCGAGTGTGCCAAAAACTATTTAGGCTTAGAGCTTGTCACCCTAACTCAGGAATTATGGTTACATGACAATTCTATCCTAGCAATGGAAACCTCCTCTAGCTGTGGGTAGACTATGAATAAGGTGGAATCTCTGGATTCTACACTGGTTCCTATTTGATTTGGGATATCACCTCTTGATTGAAAACTTGATGGGGAAAAGGAAAAAAGGATTAAAACTGAATGGTAAAAAGGGGTGATACACCAAAACTTGCTCTAGATCTATCAGGATTCTCAAACTGACATTTACATTTACAAAACTACTGAGTAGCATTTATCATTCTCTATTCAACATATAGGCTATCTAGAATCCACTATTAGGGAATGCATCACTAACATTAAGAATCTAATAACAAAGATACATATCCCGCAAAAAGATCTATTTCTGATAACCTAGCAAGGAATCAAAAAATAATTCACTTTACTAGATCACACAAAATATGCAACACTTAATGTAGAAAAGAAGGATAGGAATGGATTTGATACTCAAAAAGTTGATGTAATGAGAAGAGCCTACTCTTATTATCCTTCAAAACCTGTAAAAATGGTTACAAAAATGTGGAAAAGGGGTAGAGGAATGAATATGTTCACTCAACCCTTGCTTTCCACTATCCAGAACCTCTAAAACTGACTATCTAACTCCCTTAAGAAGGTCTCAAAACCCTAATCTAGAAATCCAATCACCCCCTAAAAATCCTCCAAAAAACACTCAACTTCAGCTAAAAATAGCTTCTCAATTTGACTCCAAATTCAACACTAAACTCCAAATAAGTCTTCCAAAATTTATGCACATATCGTGCCATAAATCTAGCCCTATCACCATGACTAGCCCCTAAATATTGGCTTTAAATAAGGATTTAAAACCCTTTTACAATGTTTACCAATACTTAAATTACTTAATTTTGAATAAAAATTCAAAATTAAATAATAAACTCCACTAACTCGAAACCTCTATCTTAGGAACAAATCCCTAAGTATAAGAAATACAAAAATTGGGAGAAGGTCGACATGACCATTCTACCCCTTTATAAGTGAAAATTTAGGCAATGTGATGTTGAGTTGGCACTGTTGTATTTTTCGAGATATGGCTAGGAGTACACTGCAATCTTTATGGCATTTATCATCTCTACAAATGGACCTTAGAATTTTATCAAAACCACTAGTTTCTTGGTTCTTGAAGTCTTCTCTATGTTTTCCTTTTGTATTTTTGTGAACAAACTGAGAGTTGGAACCCTAAGCTCTCTACTTTTTGATCTTTGGTCAGCATTCAGGATGTACCTAGAACTCAGGCTACTTTATTACCATTACCTATCACTTGGAACTCATGGTTTCAACTAGAAATGAGCTTGACCTTGACTGGTGGTGAGCTTTGATGGAATCATGAGCTAGGTAGACTTGAGCTTGGCTCATCTTTGATTGGCAGCTCTTTGAATTACATTTGTAAACTCACAGGCCTTGAAATGAAACTCTCAATCTTTAAGCCTTGCCCGCAAATAGAACACAGCTTGCCTTGTCTTTTGACTATGGCATTCTTGGGTTGTATGCTTAAAGAACTCAAGCCCTCTTTTGTTTAATTTCTCCTTTGGAATGTCCTTTGGAAAAAAGCTCAGGCTTGAAATACGGCTATAACCAGCTTCTTTAAATCAATCTTTTCCTCTATCTTGGGTTCATGACTATTAGTTGGACATTGGCCTACTAGAGTTTCCATATCCACAGAGCTCAGCATTATCTGCTGATAAGTATACTTTCCCTCCTTTTCACTTTTCCTTATTTGTTCATAAAAGTTCATACATTGGATATCATTGTCTTTGCATAAAATTATTCTTGGGTTTTTAATCAAGAGATGCCTAAGTATATATTTCTTATAACCATGCAATGTTTTGGACTTTATAACTTGGAATAGCCATCGAAGCAAAACTTTAACACTTGCTTCAAACACGAACATGGTAGCAGATTTTTCTCTTATGTAAATTTATGAATTGCATGCTTTTCCCTTTGAACATCAACATTTCTAATAGCACTCGACTTCCATTATTGTAAATCTTGGCTTACGGCTTTGAATAGCTAAAAATATAAGTTCATTTTCATTCTTCATTGACACATTTTGAAATATCTCTATTGGCATGAAAGACCGAAGTTATTACTTCATTGTATTAACTATTTCTTACCAACCATCAACTCAATTTTTTGTTGTATCTAGCTTGACTTTCCTTTGTTATTACTTTGCAAAAACTTAGAGCTTTTCCCTTTATGGCTAAGAAAATAAAATAGAGATTTGTCCTTGTATATACCATTACTTGCTTATAAAACTCAATGTTTTATTATTTACTCTTTAAGATATTGGAGCTGTCATTTTGTTCATTGATCTGGAAACATGCTCTGTTTTCCTTGCCATAAAATTTTCATGAAATCATAACAAGTTGGAATTGTTAATTGTTACTTGGCATACTTTCCAAACCCATTATCACCTTAGTCTTGATGTACTCGGTTGTTTTTCTTTTTGATAATCTTATTTGTTTTTTATGCAGCTTGAACTTTATGGTTTGTGATGTTCACTGTGACCTTGTATTGCACTGTTTGAATCCACTCTTCACTTTGGCTGGAAAATAACTAGGACCAAAATTATTTTTCTCAAATGGTGCAACAATGAAACCTCCTGTGCTTCCTTTACTTTCCTGAAGCTACTCTCTCTTATAAACAAAGCATGATGATCTCCTTTTTCTGGTTATGGAAGCATCAGCAAATAAATCTATTTATGAGGTTCAAGAATGGGATAATGAGACCCATAAATAGATTTATGTGCTCTTGCACTTGATCTTTTAACATCTTTTCAGCAAATGAACAATATCTGAACAACACACTGATTCTATGACCACCATGAAGAAAAGTATACTGCATCTCTTTTGATTCTCGACTGTGAAGAATACTAGCCTATTTTGAACAATGCATTTCTTTGTTAAGCTTAAAACATCAAAATTAATGATTTATGTTAGTGAACATGACCCAATGGTCAATTTTGGGCATCCATCAGATCACTGGTGTGCTCACTAACATTAAGTTTCACAGTTGTCTTTTAACACTGCTTTTCACTTTATGTACATGCTCATTTTGTTATTGCATTGAATATCAAAAATATATGAAGCTATGAAAGAATTTGATAATGTATGATGTTCTTTTTCTTTTTGCATTTCTTAGATCTAGTTGGATCTAACAAACTCTTAACCATGATGCAGGACAACCCCTAAAGAATTAAAACTAGACAAATGCTCAGATAGAGACCCGAAGGTCTAGAAACAAACATGACAACCAGCTCCAGATATGCAGACAACTTCAAGGCAATGTAGACGCCTCACTCATACCCCTATCTCTTCTTTCTATTCAGCACTTTGTACTCTATTTACTGATAAGAAATATGAAGTATGAAAAGAGCATTTATAAACTACATTCAATATGAATGCACTATGTAATGATCAGTTATGAATTTGAAATTTTAACATTTGATCAATACTTAGAGTACAAATAAAAATATGATATGAATGCAATAACAAAATGTTGATCCACATGACTTCAAAAGCACTGTTAAATAGAAATACCTAAAATGAAACTCACTATTCCTATGTTTTTGTCTATTATTTTGCATGATGAAAAAAATAGGGTAACAATAACTACCTGAATAGAGGTAAAATAGAATCACCTAATTGAATGTATGTATGGGGGAAACATGAGATTTACTTCTAAATCCAAATTCCCAATGGGAGGGATCCAAATTGATCTACCAAAAGTTTAATGCACAATCAAATCAATCTATGGCGAATATGAAAGAGGAAGAAAAGCTTATATTTCCCTATAAAGGAATTGTGCTTGAAATCTGAAATAATTGAAAGATAAATACTAACCTCAAAATAGGGCAGATCTGGAAAATGTGATGAAGGGTGCTCCCCTTAATACCACAAACACATAACAGAAATAGAGAAACAACAACAATATGCAAGAACAGAAAATTGGCTTCTTATTATCTCCACAAATGTGGAATTAAAAACTTTCAGAATTACAATATGCAAAGCCACATGGGCATTCCCTTACAATATTCTGTAGGACAAAGCCTCGAACTATTACCTAGATCTACTACCCCAGAACTATTCTGAACTGCCTAAGACAATAATACAGCCTTCCTTATATAGGCAATTTTCCACCGCCTGGGAAGGTTCCAGAATTTTAGCCAATAAGGCCGACCAAACTTAGCATTATTTTATTTTACATTTTATTACATCATAGTCGGCTCAGGATAACCTTTGAAACCCGAACAAAATTTTTGAAGAAAATTATTTTCTGCCATTTCAGGTGGTCCAACTTCCGAAGACCATAAGTCATCACCAGTTGACCCGATCGGCTATTATAACCCCATTTCATAAACGCCACGAAGTGCTCTACAGGCTTGACCCGCGCAAGTGCCCATCACCCAAATTTTTGACCTCATCTGGGGCCTCTAAAGCCTTCAAAACTGAGTTCAAAGTTTTTGTACCCTGCTGCCAATACCGAAAATCTTCAATATCTTCCAATATACACTTGATCTGGCAATGAAACTTTACTGGCAGACTTATATGACCAAAATGAACCTCCAAGAAAGAAATCAGATCATTCTGAGCACATACGAAAATTACCAAAAAATAGTAACTTTCCATAAATAGCAGCTCTGCACAAAATAGCCCTTATTGAATATAAAAATAGAAATATTTTTGGGTGATGCAAGATTGCTCTTACACCCAGGATGCTCCTGCATCAAAATGTCAATTTTTTATGTCTGTGTGCAGTTTCGGGCAATTTTGCAACCTGTTTCAAATTGGAAATGCCGAGATGAAGAAAACCCAAAAAAATTTTGTCTTTCTGACAGCAGGTAGTCTTTGACCCTCATAAAAGGTCAAAGGCTACATTCTTATTTTGAAGGTCGACTTTGACTTTGTTCACAAATCTCAAAAGTTCACTGAAAAGGGTATCCAAATCCAAGCTCAGATCTGAAGTTCCGCACCTATACCTACAAGAAAAATAGGGTTTTTGTTGTTTTTTTGAGGGGTTTGCCTTGGTGAAACCCCGGTTTGGAATCAACCTTAATATTGAAATTGAAATGAGAATGCTATCAAGTAGTAGAAATAGATGTAACAATAAAGCTATGCAATTCGATAGATATGCAATTGTATTTTGAATATAAACAAGTATATTGATATCAAAGCTTGAACAATTATGGAAAATATAAATCAAAGCCATGAAAGTAAATACAAAACCTCCATGCTTGTATGCTTGGAATCCACCTTATTAAAAGAATGAATGGATCTTAGAAGATCAACAAAGGATCTTGAAGGAAGATCACACCATCATGATGGCTAGAGCTAGGGTTTGAATGATGAATCTTGCATGTTTGAACCAAATCCCTTCAAAGACTTGAATGCTTGAATCCTTGATCTTCAATGGAGAACTTGAATGGAGAAGAGGACTTGAATGCTTCCTTGAAAATTCTTGAGAGCTTGATGGCTTTTGAATATCTTCTTGAGAGCTCCTTGATCATGAAATTGCTTAGTTGTGGATGTGACTAATGGATGAGAAAATGAGAGAGGAAGGCCTCCTTTTATAGTGAACTAAGGCACAAACCTCTAGAGAAGGCCAACATTGGGGAACTAAATCCCAATTAACCTTAACCCCTAGAAATGGACCCATATTAAATGTAGTTTAAGGATTTACCATTCCGAAACCTGAAATGGCCGACCTGAGGGCAGGAAAACAAATATCTCTGAAACCCGACACCCGAAAATCATGGGAACTTGAAACTTGAACTATGGGTCAAGGATGAGGTCAACTCTACCCTAGGTTAGAGTCGAGGTCGACCTTGACCTAGGTTGGAGTTGAGGTCAAATTTGACCCTCAAGGTCAACTTTGACCTTGAGGTCAAAAACCTCAGGACCTCAGTCCATAATGATAGGAAATGCAGAAATATACTAAAGACAGGGACATATAGAAATAGAATGAGGAGAACAAGTTAGATCCAAGAAAAGAGCTGATTCAAGGTGCTTGACATGACCCAAACTACTCACTTAGAGGGCTAAATGCTCTTAACATGGAAGTGCTTCCATTTTAAGATGATACACTCCCAATGCCAAGTTATCTGCTTCTCCTCAGGCTTTTAGAATTGTAATCCATAGAAGCTTACTATTCTCATCTACCTCTTCAAGTTTGCCTACCACACAATTTAGGGCTCTAATTTTTACTAAAAATATCTTTGAATATTATTTCATTAACTATTCAATTTCAAGAATTGATAAGGTAGGCATAGCCAATATCTGTAAATGTTCCCTCATCTTCTTTTCAATGTGCAATGCATAAGTCCATCTTGCAGACACTTTCTCATACAAATACTTGGGTATATACCTAGAAAAATATATAGATACCTTCTTAAATTTTATCATCATTTGTATGATGGCCTCTTCAATCTTTTCTTGATCCTTGGTAGACATATGTACATACAAACTCAATGTGGGGTTATTAGGCTGCCAATTTCCTTTATGCTATCAAATAATTCATCAATTGATTGATTTTTGTTCATAACAACTTTAAACTAATCTTGATCTTCCTCTTCATCATCTTCATCAACATCATCATTTTCTCTAATTAACTTTCTCCTCTTGTTAGGTAGATCGGAGGTGTCTTGGGCACCTCTCTTTTTCTTTTGATATGTCTTGGCGGGAGTTGGCCTATAAATCTTTACTATACCTTTCTTTAAGGGTAGAGAAGTAGTTGTTAAGGACCTTGTCCTTACTCTTGTCGGTGATTCTAATTTCTTTCTCTTACCTATGACCTTGATTAGTGTAGGTATGTCTTTGTCAGACTCGGTCTCCTCCCCATCATGTTTACTATTCTCAATTAATAATTGTTCCTCGATTTCCTCTTCAACCATAATGTCCTCAGATGCCTCTTCATCTTCTTCTTCATCTCCAAATTTTTTTAACAATATGTCCATCATTTTCTTTAATTTCTTGTTCACTTTAACTACAACAAGATCCATCTTTATTCTTGTTAGCTTTTGGTGACTGATCAGGAAAGTACTGTACACTTTTCCTCCTACCCTCACCAGGGTTCATGGTGAATTTTTTTGAGGCTGACATATTTTTGGCTATTTTGGGCCAACATGATTGTAACTCATTCTAACCCTAAAGTGGAAAAATATTGTATAACATGGCATAGGGTTAGGGATGTCATTATGTATCATTTTAGTACTTGCAGTGAAATTGAGTTGTAAGAGGATTACAGATTGTAATCAAGTTGTAATAACTGGTTAATAAAATATTCAACTCAATGTTGGTGGATGTAGCCTAGGGATTGTGTGAACCACATTAAACCTTTGTGTCTTGTGTTCTCTTCTGTGTGGTTTATTGTTTTCTGATATTGGTTATATTTGCATGTAATTGTTATTTCTACCTTGTTAATCCTAACAATTCTTTGTTTTTCCTCTTCATAGGTACCAAACCTACTTTCCTTTGGATCTTTGGGCTTGGCTAATAATCCCTCTATTTACTTGGAGGCTCAGTCAATATCAAGTTCATAGCCCATAGGGGGTAACCAAATAGTTGTTGGTTCAACTGCCTTTATTAGAGTGGTATTGGTATCCACTAAGAAACATATATCTTCTTTGTATTGCTCAACTAGTTTTCCTAGTATTCTTCTTCTTTGATGTATCCTATCCTTAAACTGTTCAAAGTACACATCCATAATTCTAACATTTTTTTTTCCTAAACTTTGAATGAAATCATTGATTTGCAAAGTGATCGGTCTGTTAGTATTCTAGTCAACATTACTGAATGAGGGAAAAAGGTTGTGTACATAGAAAAATATGCAAATCAGTAGTGAACCAAATGTGGAGGTATTAGTCCTTTCTGACCTAATGGTTCTCATTTTTTCATCCAACTATTTCAATAAGATCTTGACGAGGTGGAATTGAAAGCCTTTCTTCACAATCTTATATGCAATATACATTGCTCCACATGGAACACTATTTGACCTGCTAGGTTGAAATATCTTATACCTAAATGCATATGCACTAAATCCCATCTCAAGATCAACAACAGTGTTTATTCTCATGCCTCTTTCATCCCATTTGGATCCATTTACTTTTTCAATCTCAGCTCTTGGTACACTCCTTAATGATTTTACCTTGTCGGTTATGGGGTAATCGATGACTACATGTATGATATCCTTGGTGATTTTCACCAGTTCATCCAGCCATAAATTACCCTCATGCACATGACTCAAAGCTACCTTAATCCATTCATTCTTTAATACCATCGAGAAATACATGGCGTTCACTAAACCCTTCATCCTCAAGTGTATTTGATCATCCTTGAGATTTTCATTAGCACATAGCTCTTGATAGGTGGATTGAAGCTCAAAATCCCCTACTTCACCAATTTTACAATGAATGTATGCACGAATATCTTGAACTAGAAAAATCATAGGTGGTATGCTAAAAAATGCATTGATTTTATCAGTTTGTGAAGTAACCTCAGGATGTAATTTGTATAAATAGCCTCAATGTAGGTTTAGGATTTTATCAAAGTGACCTTCTCACATTCAGATTTAGATTTCATGACTTTAGATGAGGATGCCATCATTCTACAAATTAGGGCTTCATGAAATAAATCTGAAATAGCTCAGTGTATTCAAAACTTACTCAGAAATCCTTTAAATTTCTGCTCAAACTACTCTAGAATCTCTCTGCTCAAATCTCACATGAAATCACCTTGTTTGGTGAGGTCGCAATGTGAAAAATGATTAATTCCATAGTGTATTTATAGCCAAAAATTCATTTCCCACTCAAAATTTTGCATTTAATTCTTGAACTACCACAGCTTGGTAGAAGTAGTTGCACTTGGTTTATACTTCAAAAGATCATAATCTTGGTTAACACTAAGATATCACTCGGTTAATACCATAACCTGGTTAACCTTGCCAATAGTTACTGACTAGCAATTACATACTCGGTCTTTCTCATATTGATTGTACACATTTAAAGCTTAAAATATATAATCACATAGTGCATCTTATTTGATGCATATTTGGTATTCAATCAAAACACATAAGGAACTATTTTTTAGATATAACCAATTTGAGATTCAGTTCTATACATACCTTTTATGACTTAGGTGGAGGTGGTGATGTCATGTAATGTAATGGACAAGGTGTCACCGACTGCATTGCTTGACCCAACATTATCACTTGATGTTTTTCTCCACATTTGATTCCTTATCCTCATGATTTCCTCAATTGTATTTCCATTTTCTTTTGTTTGTGTCTCTGGTTCTCAGTCTATGCAATCCTTACTTAGGTGACCAACCTTGTGACAGTGTAAACAAGCCATACCAAAGTTTGTCCAATTACGAGATCTTCCTCTCCAGTTCTTTCTCATGCAATTTTATGCTATATGTCCATACCTTCCACATGCTGTGAAATTAACCCAAGTGTATTTGGGTAAAAGCACAATAAGCTATCAACCTTTTACAAAGGAAAAGGCTAACAAAATCAAAGTTGTTCAACTTCAATAGTATCAAAATGACATTTATTTTTGGAATTTGAAGATGATGTAAACTAATTAAATGTGGTAAAATGGATGAAGTTTATGATTAATATTTTTAATAATTTTTTTGAATAAGATTTTTTTAAAAAATAAATTTAAAGATGATTTTTTAGTTGCTGAAAAATGTTGAAAATTAGGAGCCTAGTTCCCACCAAAACATTATCTGTAAATAAATATTTTTCCCCCTAATTTCAAAATATGTCATAAATTACATATATAGCTAGTTCATGAAGAAATAAAAATTGGTTTGTGACCTATATTTTCTCTTTTATAACAATTCAAATTCCAACTCACTGAAATCGACAAATTTCAACTCGCAACATATTTTTCATAACAAATCTATCCCAATTAAAAAAAGAAATATATATTCTTGAAGAGGATTCTCTCCTCTAGTGCACCATATATTTTTTAAATTTATTTAATATGATTTACTATCTTTTTCTTTCTCTGAATTAACATCTCCTTGATTGTTAAGATACCTACTTGTAATATTCTTTAATTACAATAAACTATGTCTAATTAAAACACTATAAAATCTATATGAGGATATTATTGACTATGATCTCTACAAAAAGGTATTTTTTATTTTATAAAAAATATCATTAAAAATATTAGGAGTTATTGAAATGCCACTTTTCTGAAATAATTTCATTTTTATGGTAATTAGACCCAAACTAGTATAAAACATGCATTTAATAGACATTTCCAATTGGAAAAGTTAAATCACTTATCTAACTTAGCTAGAATGAATCTAGCTACACCATATATTTTACCAAAATTATTTTTTAGTTAGAAATACTAAAATTCAGATGTGTTGATAAGTTAGCCTAAAAGGTGACACATGATTGTGTGTTTACCCATGCATTACCTTGCCTTCTCATTTGATATGTTTTGATATATTCTTTTAGTGTCCAGACTTGCTTCATTTTTCTCTTGTATTCTTGTGATATGTGTCCATGCATGTTGTAAGTGCGACAATGTTTCTCCATGTATCCTTTCTTAGGTGTCCTATTCAAATTTGATCTACACTCATGTGCCTGATGTCCATACTTGTTATAGTTATAACAATTACCATTAAACTTAGGAGTGTATTTAGGAATACCTTTTTCTTTGGTCTTGTAAAAATTTGATGTGTGGCCTAGTTTTCCACAATAATAACATGATAGATTCTTTATCTTTTGAATTTTGTAGGAATTATTCTTTTGATCTTGTCTTGATGACTCTTTGTATTCGGTGTAGCCTAAACTAGTTGTGCTGCCAAGTCTTTTAGTACTGTCTTCAGTCTTGTTGATCATCTCATTATGTTGTTGTTTCATTTTGACCTCATTCTTCAGTCTTTCATTTTCTTCTCTTCATTCACCGATGTCTTCTAGTTGTAGAAACTGAGAAATACAGATTCAACTTCCAAGACCAATCTACATGCAAGATACCTGTTACAAAGAACGAAGGAAAAGATGGAAAAAGATGAAACCCTTCTGTGCTCAAAATGAGAGAGTGAAAAATGTACTCAAAGAGTGTTAAAATGATAATTACAAGTTTGAACTTAAAAGGTGAACGAAACCCTAAAGGGAAGAAAAGCTAGGTTGCACATTATAATTAATAAAGATATTAATTATAATGCACCTAAGAGATATCTTAAGTAAATAGAGTAATAACTAACTTAATTAAATAAACCGAAGTGATCTAATTAATAAGTGCAAAATATAATTACTCTAACAACCCCCCCTAAGTGAAGCTCAAGAGGTAAGCTAACCTAGCATAGCTATGAAAGCAAGAAATGGGTCTCGACAACAAGGCCTGATCAACTACCCAATACAAGGAAATATTTGTAAACTAGAGACAAAGGAGAAAACCCAGTGGGAAAAACTCCTCTCCAAAAAGAGATATAAAAACAAGCAAAGGACAAAAAAAATGACTTCAAGAGACTCTCTCAAAGCCATAAGTACAATGTGTGCTGCCAACCCCCCGTGAGAGAGGGTCAAGGATCCAAAGCCCCCCCCAAATGAAAAGACCCCTGGATCAATGAACAAACCACCATGAATCCAATACAAAGGAGTGAAAGGCAGTGAACACTGAAGAGGTAACCTTGAAAGATGAGGTGTCACTGGAAGGCTAAGCTGATGCTCAAAGGAGTAGACATGAGAATCCTGAAAGGGAATCCCTAATGTAGGTGGTATGATAGGTGCGCTAACACTATTAGGAGAGAGGAGATGAATGTCCTCTGTAGAATCCTCAACAACTACACCTGGTGGCTCGATGAATGGAGATGGAGGGTTTGGCAGTGCTGAAGAAGAGTCATGCTGAAGAGAGAAAACCTCAACAAGATGAGGTGAGGCAGACACAAAAGTGGTCTCAAGAACAACACAGAGGTTCAAGTGACCTACATGCCCCACAGGATGCTCTCGCGTAAGAGGAGAGTTGTGCTTTGATAATGGAGATGGTAGAACAAAGTATGAGAAGGTGTAGAGATGGGTGGAATGATCAACTATCCCTATAACAATAATGCCTCCTATCGCACTATCCCAGATGAAGACTGAATCTGTCATGAACTCAACTGTCTTCCCTAACCCACTGAGTGTAATATGATAAATCAAGAGAAGATTTGCAGATAGAGATGGAACATACAATACATCATTGAATGTGCACTCCTAAATGCCTACATAACTTTTCCCACAAACTGTCATAACAATGTTATTCCCCATGAGAATGTGAGGAATAGGAGAAGCCTCAAAGGAAGAGAAGATCTTCGGAGAAGGTGCCATATGGTGAGAAGCACCTGAATCTAGTATCCAAGGGACCTATGAAGGGGATGCAATGGAATCTCATAATGCATGACCCTATCCAAAATCCTATCTAGATGTCAAAGATGTGGAAGAATACTAAAAAGAAGACCCTTGTGAGGTAGAAGAGGATGGAGAGGAAATAGTGCTCTTCTGAAGAAGAGCTTGCAAATCTGCAATATGTTTCTCATCACCATCAAATCTCTTCTGAAAACAATGTGACTCATCATGAGGTCCCTTCTAACAATAGGAACATGTAGGGCTCTTAGTCTTTTATTTCTCCTTCTTAGAAGAAGATGGTGGGCTAGTAGAGTGCTGAGAAGTGTAATTTGATATCTGCTTCAGCTTCTACTTCTATGTATCTTGAGGTGTCTTGGCAAGAAATGCCTGTGACTGTGAACCTATAAGTGAATCCATTTGATTGAGCTTGGACTGCTCACAAGTCAACCTATCACATAAAGTCTCAAAGGAGGGCATAACATGTCATGCACCCAGTGCATCCATAGTGGAGTAGAAGGTAGAAGTGAAAATATGATAAGGACCATGGAGCTTTGAGAGTATCAGAAAGATACACTCATCATCGGACTTCATCTTTCTAGCAATCTATAAAATAGAACAAAGAGACTTGAACTTCATCAAGAAGTCCTTAATGCTAGTGAATGATTCAGGTACCAAGGAGGTGAACTCTACATCTATCTGGAGAACCTTGAACTGATTCATTATGCCAAACAAGGTTGAAAACTTGTTCTGCATATCCCTAGGTGTGGTCAAACCATCCAGGTGGAATGAAAACTCATCTAAAATATCCATTGCAATGAGGCCCATTGCCTCATCCATCCTATTTCTCTATATAAGAGCCTCATAAGACCATTGTAGAACTGGTTGAGCCTCATCGAGGCATGACCATAACCCTTTTTCCATAATAAATCTGGTCATTTGTCCTTTCCAAGTGTGATAGTTGTGAGGTGTAAGGTGGGCAACAAAAGAGTCTACCATTGAGAGAAAGAAGATAGAAGTAGAAGGGCCTTTTTGAAATGAATGACATAAAGAGAATTTGTACCCCCCCACAAAATATTATACTATCTCCCGTACACTTCAAATAAGTATGTAAGCACAAAAAAAATAATGAAAAAACCTAATTTCCAGATGTAGAGTGGGAAAAAATGAAGCCTCCACTTTGACACCAAAAATAGTTGATCAAACAGAAAAGATAGGAAATGAAACCTACACGAGAGTGATGGGCTTAGAAAGACCTTTTCGACGATATATCATATGTCAAATTTTGAGTCCGTATGAGCCCTGTAGGACCAAAAAAGCACAGGTACCCTCAAAATGAAAGCTCCCTAGAAAAATCCAGTCACGACAAACAATTTGATAGCCGTCTGCATGTCATGGGCTCGTCTCACTGAAAAAAATTTCCAATCATCAAAAAATTTCAAAAACTTGCTGGAAATTTTGAAAAACTGTCAGAAAAAAGATTCTGGTAGGTGATGTCACCATTGTGGCACGGTGGTGGAGGTGGCAGCCGAGTAGCTCCAGGTTGGTTCCCAAGTGGCTCTCTGGTGGCATAGCAGTGGTGATAGGGGTTGAGTGCTAGCCACGCTGGCCAGAGAATACCAGATCTGAAAAAACTTGAAACCCTTAACCTCAAAAACAACAGAAAGAATGCTTGATCCACAGCTTCAAAAAAACTCAAACAAGCAGCAGCAGAATGGCTCTGATACCATGTAGAAACTAAGAAATACAGATTCAACTTCCAAGACCAATCTGCATGCAAGATATCTATTTCAAAGAATGAAGCGAAAGATGGAAAAACTTGAAACCCTTATGTGCTCAAAATGAGAGAGCAAAAAATGTATTGAAAGAGTGTAAAACAATAATTACAAGTTCGACCTTAAAAGGTGAATGAAACCCTAAAGGGAAGAAAAGCTAGGTTGCACATTATAATTAATAAAGATATTAATTATAATGCACCTAAGAGATAGCTTAAGTAAATAGAGTTATAACTAACTTAATTAATTAAACCGAAGTGATCTAATTAATAAGTGTAAAATATAATTACTCTAACACTAGATTCCTTGTAAGCTCACTGTTTACTCGGTTAACTTCTTGACTTATGACAACAATCTGATAGGAGATTTTAAAGTGTTTCCTGGCGAGTCTCGGTATCTTAGATTCCTTCTCTTAGATCTTATCAGTCATTTGTCTCCTATCTTTAATATCTAAGTTTCTTTCTTGTTCTTCTTGTGTAGAATTGTTCATGACATCAACCATCCTAACCATTTATGTCTCTTGACTGATCTGCAGAGCTTTGACTTATTTAGTAAGATGTAGGTTCTTTTTCAGATAAATCTTATATTACTCCTTCAGATGCATCAAATATGCTGCCAGATCGAGATCCAAATGTCTCAAATGGGTAATCTATCTCTTCTTTATGATAATCAGTCTCATTGTACCAAATTTCCATATCCTTCCTTCCAATCAGTAACTTCTTTAGTTCTTCTTTGGCTTCCTTGAATTTTTCAATAAAGATCTACATCTATAACCTTTGATTCTTAATAGACTTGTCCAACTT
The DNA here is from genome assembly GCA_027943335.1 of Chamaecyparis obtusa. Classification (NCBI taxonomy): domain Eukaryota; kingdom Viridiplantae; phylum Streptophyta; class Pinopsida; order Cupressales; family Cupressaceae; genus Chamaecyparis; species Chamaecyparis obtusa. The sequence goes on from BSBK01006588.1 coordinate 452,987, forward strand.
ATATCTTTCCATCCTTATATCTTTCCTCTTCAGTGGTTAAACTTCCTTAACAAGAGATCTAGCTTTGATACCAATTATTGGGATAATGGAAAGATAATTACCGAGAGGGGAGGGGTGAATCAGTACCCTAAAAAACTTTTAACACTAAAAATTTGCAATTGTAGATCTCAATTAATAGACTAATTTCATTGTTAGCAACATACATTCATATAACTGAAAATGTAAAGTGCATGTAAACAAAATAATAAATCATCCATGAAAATTGATACTCATGACATAGATATTTTGGTTACGCAAAATCCCTTGTAAAAAGCTAAAAACTACGGTGGGGATGACACCCACAAATATTAACTACTGAAGCAATAAAGTATGTCGCTTAAGGCTACAAATTGTGATCACTTCTGATGATCTTACCCTCTTACGACTAACAAAATATCGACTAGATCTACCTAGTTAAAGGATTTTCACAACACAATGTATGTGTGTACTCGGTTAAGAGATTTACATAAGAACGGTTAAGTTCACTTTGTTAAAAGATTTTAATTTTGTTACAATGGTTAAATTAATAATAGTAAAAGTATCTATAAATAATAACTCAATCTTTTCTGATTCATATCTATGAAGTATCAAATAAATATCACCTCAATGTGATGTATGTGTCCTTCTATCTTGCTCGATAGCCTTGTATGTGTTCTGATAAACTGATTCTTTCCTTTCATAAACCCTTTGTTTGATCTCTCGATGTCCTTAGTGTGGCTACTCCTTCATGATCATAATGATATCTTTACAAATTTATATCAAACTAACTTGACCTAATTAGGGTTTACAATATCTTAGAAAACCTACGATCAACGGTATAAGAAAATAACCCAGATCTAACATTACATAAGAATAATCACCAAATTTAATGATTACATCCACATTAACAATTGTCTCAATCTTGGTAAACCATTTTCCTGATTAGTGTAAACCATTTGCATATAATTTTGTGTCATTCCTGATTACTATGTTGTTTCCTGCTTTACTAGGTAATCATTGCATTCACCATTCGGTAAATTACTGGTGCTCGATTTATATGAATGCTTAGAGATCACTAGCTCAGTACTCAGTAAATTTTTGATACTCAATGAGTGTTCTCAGTCAAACATGTTATTCGGTTAACTTGAAGTTTTGCCTTGTCTTTGTTTAGTGTGTAGGATTTGTATTCTTGATCAACTATCTTGTTTGTCTCCTTTACCGACCTTTACTAACTAAACAATTGATTGATACTAATGAAAATCCATTAATTATCAAAATAGAGATAACATCTTCTTGTGCATATCCTTTACATAAAATCCTTGGCTTATTTTTTATCACATCTCCATCTTCATTCATTTTGTTCCTAAAAACCCATTTGGTACTAATCATATTTTAGAAATATTTTATGTAATTTCAAAACATCATTTTAAATATTTGTGTGTTGATTTCTATAGCTTGAGTTGTGTTTGTGTATTGAGGTTATTTTTATAGATGAGGAAGTTCAAACTTTAGTTTAGTTTTCCTGGCAAATAAAGTAGTTATCTAGCTATAATCACACTCTTTGAGTTTAGGTAGAAGTCATAGTTTTTTTTTAGTAAATTAGTATGAATAATTGATGCAAAATGTCTAAATATAGACCTATTGTCTAAAACATAGGAGTATAATGTAGCTAGGTATCTTGGATTAAAATTTATAAAATAAGCCAATGAGTTGAGGCTAAGGTACAATTTTTGTTAGTACGAGTTCAAGTTTAGGTAGAGTGAGTATTTGGGAAGATAAATAGGATTTTGAGGCTGAAATTATCTTTATGTAATTACTATGGAAATATTGCAATTTTTTGTATGAATTCATGCTCCTAAAATTTAATAAACATGTAAAATTCAAAATTTCCCCACTCTAGTTGGATTTCTTACATATACCTATGTTATTTTTTTATTTGTTTCATGTAGCTTCTAATGTTTAGTGTTGTTTAATAACCCAAAATATTGACTGTTACAAATCATATAGATTAAAATTAGTTTTTAGCTTGAATAAATTTGTTGAGCAGTTAATCTGTAACTGGGTTTTAGAAATGAACATGATATTAAAGAGTGAAACTCTTAATAAGAAGCCAAGTTTTGTTACACAGATTTATTAAAAAAACCAGGCTTCATTTTTCAATTTCTTTGAGGTTTTTACTCTACAAAGGTAACCAATGTTCGATATGGGAGTAGGTTTAAGGGAACTTTGAAATACTTTTAGTGGAAGGTCTAGATTCTATAAATTCTCAAGGAGAATAGGTTGTGGGACTATTCTAGTACAAAATTTATTCCACTAATGAATGATCCCACTGTCCTATATGTACATGAAGTCAAGGAGGCCAAGGTGGAGAAGATTATCATTTATGGTGTAAGATATCACTTGATTCCCCATTTGTATGGGAAACAACCTACCAAGGGGATGTGGGATATAAGTATGAAGTTATATTAGAGTGACTATTAGAGTTGTAAGATGATGCTTAGAGAAAAATTACACAATACTAAGATATCCAAGAGCAAGAGCATGAGATCGTAATTATCTTATTAGATAACTAAGAGGGTGGGGGGGGGGGGGTAAATCAGTTATCCTATAGTCTCAAATTCCTCTCTGATGTATAATACCACCTTCAACAAAGAAACTAAACAACTCATTAACAACTAGACTGTACCTTACTGATCAATTAACCGACCATCAGATAATGTAAACTAACTAGTAGGTAACATATACCAATTAAACCAATTATTGTGATGTGTAAAGTAAATATGTAAACATCACATGCATACACATTTAACACTTTATTTTTAATGTGAAAACCTTTTTAAGGGAAAAACAACCTGGGACTAGTACCCGAAATATTTTCACTCTTCTGAAGTGAGCTCGGTTAAGAGCCAACCCAGTTCAAGGTTAAAAAACACACTGTAAGGTGTGACCTTGTTAGATGATTTATCACTAACAGTTCTCTATGACCATACATTCACTTGGGTTGATAAGAAAATGAGTAACATTCATAGAATTCCAATAGAAAAAGATGTTTAAGTCTCACTCAGTTAAGAGATTTTGACAGTAGAAATGGTTAGCAAGAAAAAGTATATGACCTAATTAAAATGCATCTTATTTTTCTCATATTCATATCTATGCTAAGCTCAATATCACTATGGTCATCGTAATCTCTTCAATCTCATTTTTCCTCTAACTCTGTTTTGCTCATTTATCTCCTTCTGTCAGTCGATTTAGTCTGTAAAATCAATTAGTTCTTACTTCAACCTATCTGACCAAGTTCGCATGTATGAACCAATAATTTGCATATAGATGCCATCTTCTCTCTTCTACATATTTTCCTTGAATTTCTTGTCTCCTAATATAGACATGATAAACCATTTTCATTTCAGCCATAGATTTTGCCTCTTAATCTCCATCATTGATTTTGCCTCTTTAACCTTCCTCAGAACTTGTGCCTTAAAATGTTTTCAATATTCATCATCTGATCATCCTTGAATTTTTCCATCTTTAGATCTTCATAAAAACCTTTATCTTTATCCTTGGAATCTTCTAAATTCATCCAACTCATCATCTCATGTCGACAATCACATGTTCAACTTTATTTCTCCCACTCGGTCAATACTAAGATATGTCAATTTCTTCATGCTCAGTTAATACTCCACTCGGTATACACTACATCTGCTTAGTGTATACTAAGTTCTTTATATATCAGCTAAAGTAACTTGTACATTCTTGATATTCAGTACTTAAAAGAATTATGTAAGACAATCAAATCACTATCATGTTGTCATAGACTCATTAATAAGTTACCTAGTGAGTACCTTAATCATAACTTACTCATACATCTCATCTTCATGCTAATATCTCCTTTCATTCACTAATATCACCTCCTTCAAATGTTTGCAACTATCATGATAATTAAACTCAGAGCTAGTTGACATCAATGACAATATAACAACTCATCTAATGTCACATATAATTTAGTAGCTAGGTGATCATCATAATATTCTCCCATTTTGTTCTCCAAGTAGTTTATCATTTGTAGTTCCAACAATCTCTCTCTTTGGCATTGATGGCAACACAATATGAAATATACCATCTTGGTCTTTATGCTCTCCCTTAGCTTATGATTAATATTTTTAATCACTATACATACTCTCCCTTTCAGTTAGCTTCTTACCTAACTAAATATTTCATGCATAATCATTTCTCCCATATTTCATCTCTCCAATATTTCATGTCATTCATCTCTCCCTTTGATAGTAATGCCAAAAATAAGATATTCATTAGCCAAATAAGTATCTTTGGTGTTCCTTTTTCATATTCTTGTACCTTGCATGTACATATGTTCTCAATTTCAGCTTATCTTTTATCTTCTCCACAACCTTAGGAATTCCAAAGTGTTAACATCTTGCATCAACATAATTAGATCTTTTGATAAATTATAGTTGATGCAACCCCATATCATCTTAGTGACTGTTAGATAGGAGAAGAAACCTTAATATACTTCTAAAGTACTCAAATGTATCCTTCAGTAAGGGTTTTGTGAATATATCTATAGTTTTCTCTTGTGACTTTACATATTCTAATTTGACCAGTTTATCCTGAACTTGCTCCCTTAAGTAATGATATTTGATAGATATGTGCTTTGTATTTTCATGCATCAGTGGATTACTTGAAATGTTTATAGAACTTGTGTTGTCACAATAGATTGTCACTGAATCTATTATTTCTTCATTCATACCTTCCAATAATTACTTTATACGTGCAATATTAGGGAATTTAGTAGTAACATATACATATTTAGCTTCAGAAATGGACCAAGAAATGCAACTTTTTTTTTAACTTATCCATGTTACTAGTCTTTCACCTAAAAAGAAAGATCCTCCAATAGTTCTTTTTCTATCATCAATATTTCCTGCCCAATCAACATCTGTATAAACTTTAAGATCAAAATTGCCTTCTTTCTTATACCATAGTCCATAGTTCTGGGTGTTCTTCAGATATCTCAAAATTCTTTTCACAACAATCATATGTGTCTCTTTAGGATTAGCCAAAAATCTAGCTACAATTCCAACATGTACAATATCTAGTCTACTATGCACAACATACATCAACTTGCCAATCATAGATATGTATCAGGTTTGATTTACCTCTATTGATTTTTTGTCCTTGGTTAGCTTGCATCTGGTTACCATAGGTATACCGACTAGCTTTGAATCTTCCATAAAAAATGTCTTCAAGATTTCTTTAATGTATTTTGTCTGTGTAATGTAGATACCTTGTTTTAGTTGTTGAATTCACAAACTAAGAAAGAATTTGATCGACCTCCAAATATTGACATTTAAAACTGCTTTCTCATTTCATTAGCAAAAGATTTACATAAAGTATCATGACCTCCAAATATGATATCATCAATAAAAATTTCAGCAATTAGAATCTTATCATCAAATTCACCTTTCAAATATAGATTACTATTGGGTAAAAGTACAAAGTTGTGTCATACTTTTATAAAGGAAAAGGTCAATAGTACACAAATTTTTTAACTTTAACAACATAAAAATGACATTTATGTTAGAATTTGGAGATGATGTAAACTAATGAAATGTATAAAAGTGGATGAAGTTTATGCCTATAATTTTTTTTAAAAAATGAACAAGAATTCACATAGTTTTTTAATTTTTGAAGTCCATTTTTTACTTGCTGAAAAATGTTGAAAAAGGAGGGTCTTGTTCCCACCAAAAAAGTATATGCAAATAATCTTTTTTTCCTTTTATTTCAAAATATGTTATAGATGAAATGTATAGCTAGTGCAGAAAAGAAGAAAAAATAGTTTTCAATGTATATTTTATCTGTTATAACTACACAAAGTCGAGCATACCTGAAATCAACAGTTTTCATCTCCTACCAGATTTACCCTATCAAATCTACACCATTTAGAAAAAAAATTACACATTCTTGAAGAGAACTCTCTCCTCTAGTGTTAAATATAAAATTTCAATCTTTTTGATAAGCTTTACTATTTTTTTCTATTTTTGAAGCAACTTGTTCTTGAATGTTAAAATACCTAATTGTAGTATTTTGAAATAATAATATATTAGATCTAATTAAAATACTATAAAAATTATATGATGATAATCTTGACTCTCTGCTCTAAAAAAGGGTATTTTTATATTTGTAAAAAAATATCATTAAAAAGAGGAGTTATTGAAACATCGCTTTTCTAAAATAATTTTATTTCTTTAGTAATTGGTATAAAAGATGTATTTAATAGATATTTCCAATTGGAATAGTTGAAGCACTTATATAACTTAGCTAGAATGAATCTAGCTAGACCATATGTTTGACAAAAAATAATTTTAGTTAGAAATACTCAAATTCAGCTGTGCTAATAAGTTGTCTTGAAACGTGACATAACTTTGTGCTTTTACCCTATTGTCACTTGTTCTAACAAATCAAATTCTTATCAAATAAGAGTGCAATCTTTCATACCAATGTCTAGGTACTTGTTTCAATCCATCAAGTTCTTTGTGCAGCTTAGAAACCACGTTCTTTTGAGTTGGATCTATAAAACCTTCAAGTTGTTCAATGTATACCTCTTCTTCAAGTATCACATTAAAAATTGAAGACTTCACATCCATCTGATATACCTTGAATCATTTGTAATAAGTATATCCAAGTATAATTCTCACTCCTTCTAGTCTAGCAACATGTGCAAAAATTTCTCCATAGTCAATTCTTTCTTTCTGTGCATAACCTTTGCAAACTAATCTTGCCTTGTTTCGTGTAACATATACATTCTCATTCAATTTGTTTATGAAAATCCATTTGTTACCAATCACATTTTTGTCTTTAGGTCTTGGTACTAATGTCCATGTATTTTTTTTTGTATTTTCTCAATCTCTTCATTCATTTCTTTAATCCAATCATCATTTTTCAATGCATTCTTAACAGTTCTAGGTTCAAATTCACAAACCAAACATGTATTATTTCTCAATTTAATTCTTGTCATCATTCCAATTCCTTTGTCATCAATTATTTGATCCTATGGATGGTTTCTTTTCACATATTTTGCTAGTGCATGCACAGATCTTTATTCTTCAATATTTTATCCACTCGGTGCATGATCATCATTTTCCTCAGTAAGTATTTGTTGTTTCTTGATCTATAAATATTATTTCTCAGTAGTAGTATTATATTTCTTGGTGACACCAGGCTATTTCTTGGGTTCCTTCTTTCTTTCTTCATCATTTTTCTCAGCATACTCATCAAATCTCACATTTTCACTTTCAATCATCTTGTGTATTCTTATTCAAACATTTGTATGCCTTACTCCTAGTAGAGTATCCTAGAAATATGCCTTCATCTCCTTTTGAATCAAACTTGCCATTTCTATCACCTTTCAGAATGTAACATCTACTATGAAATATCTTAAAATAGCTCACATTAGGTGTATAACCATACCATATCTCATAAGGTGTCTTGGTTGAATCTTTCTTTAGTTGTACTCGGTTCAGTGTATAGACAATAGTACAACTAACTTCTCTCTAGTAAAGTTTTACAACCTCCTTTTCAATTAGCAATTCTCTAGTGCAATCAACAATTGATCTATTCCTTCTTCCAATAATTCTATTTTGTTGTGGAGTCCTCGGTGTAGATAATTGTCTCTTGATTCCATGCTCATTAACAAAGTTAACAAATTCATCAGAAATGAATTCACCTCCTCTATTAGATCTCAATAATTTTAGTTTATTACTAGATTGTTTCTCTACTTTTACTTTGTACCACTTAAACATTTGAAAAGCTTCTGATTTTTCTTTCAAAAACATAACTGATATCATTCTAGAGAAATAATCAACAAATAAAATAAATTATCTATCTCCAAAATAGCTCTGAACTCTCATTGGACCACATAAGTCATTATGAACTAAATCCAAAATTGAATTAGATGAATATTGTTTTCTTTTGAGACTAGACTTTATCATTTTACGCATTTGACATTGTTTGGACATCATAGGGTGAGGCTTAGATATACTCAGTAAACCTATAACTTTCCTTTTCTTATTGACCTTTACCATGTTGTCAAAATTCACATGACATAACCTCTTGTGCCATAACCAAACATCATCATTATTAATCATTAAACATGAATTTTCAACATTATCAAGATAAAATAGGTTACCTCTTGATTGTTCACCATTGCTGATCAGTCTTCTAACATCATCATAAATTTTTAATCTTCTTTCCTCAAATGCAATATGGTGACCTATATTATTCAGCTGTGCTACACACAACAAATTATAGTTAAGTACTTTCACCCAATAAGTATTTTCACATTTGATCTTGTTATTTATTAATATTGATCCTTTACCTTTCACTTGATAGGGTGTATCATTTCCCATTTTTACAAATCCACCATTATAATGCTCAAGATATTCAAACTTATCTTCATCACCAGTCATATGATGTGTGCAACAACTATCAATAATCCAAGTATCATTTTTTCTTACTTTAGAAATAAGCGCCTTTTCTACATACCTTTCTTCTTCTTCTTCAAAATCTTCCTTCAATGCAAAAAAAACTACGCCTACATCTTCATCAGTTTTAGTCTTGGTATCATCATCATCATCATAAACTAGGTAGCATTGTTAGAATAATTTAGAATAACTCAGAGGGTGGTGAATTAGTTATCTTCAGGTCCAAATGTACCAATTGAACTTTTTAGTACTTCAACAATTTCAAATCTAATCAACAATTCAACTCAGTCTCTATAGCATATATCAGAAACATATAACATGTAGTCCACTATACAAAAGTAATTAACTTTCATAATCTAGCAACATTCACATCAAAATATTTACGCAATTATAACACCAAGATTTATAGTGGAAACCCAATTAGGGAAAAACCACTTTGTAATATGCTATTGATTTTGACTCTTCTCAAGTGAGCTCTGTGAAAAGGAAACCCTATTAAAGGTTTACATACACACTACTAGGTGTGACCCTATTAAAGGATTAAAACACTCTGTCAAAAGTGGCCTGGTTAGAGGACTTAAGAACATCCCATTATAATGTCACCTTGATTAAAGGATTTATACAATGACTATTAGGTCAATCTTGATTAAAGGATTTAGACTGATACTGATGCAGGGGCATTCTAGGGTACTCAATAAATCTACATGGTGGTGTGCTATTTTGGTTATGTGATGCTCGGTTGTAGCTTTAACTGATGGTCTCGGTTATTGAAGGAAGATTGGTCGCTGAAGGAACTCGGTGAATCTTGTGTGCTCAGTGGAACTTGTGCTCAATGATGCCTGTGTTGCTCCTTATTTCTTGGCTTGGTCATTTGTTTCTTTGGTGCTCGGTAATTTTGGTTTACCAACTAGAGTTCTTGGTGATTTTGTTGGCTGACTTGGTGCATTTATTGTCAGTGGTTGTTGTTTCATTCTCCTATGTAGATCTAGAGGCCAACATGGAGAATTAAATAATTGTAAGGCTATTTGAGAGCTGACTTGTATTGCATTTAATATTTGTTTGTAAGAGTTAATTATGTCATCTAGCTGACTTGTGGCTAAAGATTAGCATTTAAGGAGTGTTTGGGTAGTTGTTTAGGGGCATCAAATTTGGAGAAGATAGAAGTTAGATCTAGATCCTGTGAGATCTTGAAGATCAAATTAATTTTTGATAGTTTGTAATAATAGAGCTAGTGGTTGTTTTCTTGGAGATAAGGATATTTCTTGGTGGCTTGTGAGCTCAAGTTCAGATCTACCATGGGTTTCCATCAGTTGCTGATTTGTTTCAGAACTGGACTAGGTAGAGGTGTCTTGGATCATTTTTGATCTTGTAGAACTGTTCTGATTGTAATTGGCCCTAACCCAGAAGGCCTTACAGCCAAGCATGTTATTGAAAATCTAATTTTGAGCATATCCTATTTTGTTATTCCACTATGTTGGTACTTGGCTGCAAGGTTGGACTATCCTTAATTGGATCTACCATCCTTGACTGCATCAGGTGGTATCAGAGTGACAAGATCTTGACTGTGTAAACTAGTTCAGGTTGTTTGCAACAAGACCTTGTTGGTGATTTCTTTCTTGGCTTTTTGAAGATCTGGAAGGATGTCTCCAAGAAAATTGGACCCTAGAGTGATTTTAGATCTTTTTGATACTATGGAATCGAAGATTACATAGAAGGTGAAATCTGATTTTAGATTTGAGATGGAACTGATGAAGAATGACATGATTGTTGAGATCATGATGGCTATGACTGGTGTACCTTAGAATGTTGGTACTGAAGATGGTTATGAGGAAGTTACTAAAGACTTTGAAGCTACTAGATCTAGTAGTCATGATAGGAGAGATAGATCTGGTGAAGATAGAATAGGTCAGTTGCATAGATCTGGAGCTCGGTTAAGTAATAGTTATCGAATGGAAGTTTCTACTTTCTCTAGTACTTTGAAACCTAAGAACTTGATTGACTGGATTGGTGAATTGGAAGATTTATTTGAGCTTGAAGAAATTGAAGATCCTCTTCGAGTGAGATTGGCATAGACTAAGTTGAAAGGGCATACTACTCTTTGGTGGAAAGAATTACAAAGAGATAGAGAAGATGAACGTGAAATGAAGATCAATCGGTGGAGATTGATGGTGACTAAATTGAAAGCTAAGTTCATACCTATTGACTATGAGCTTGAATTTTTTAAGAAGTTGCAAAATCTGAAGTAGAAAGATTTGACTGTTGAAGATTATACCGAGGAGTTCTACAAACTTACTATTTGGTCTGGACACAGATAACTTGGTAAGGAAAAGGTAGCTTGGTATGTGAATGGTTTGAGATTCAATATTCAAGATGAGCTTGGTATGCTCAAGATTGATTTTTTTAAAGATGCTTATCAGTATGCATTGAAGGAAGAAGATAAGTTAAAAAGGAGACTACATAGTAATCCTCAAGGGAAGGAAAAGATTGATCACTCGGTGAAGGATAAACTGATTGTAGAAGATGAACTGAAACCTGTAGAATTGAAGAAGAAGATAGGTAGAGTTATCTTTAAGGGAACTTGTTATAACTGTGGTGAAGAAGGACACCATTATTTTGAGTGTACACATAAAAAGCTTGTTGACCAACAGATTGTTGTGGTAAATGAGAAAATTTAGAATGAACTTGAATCTAAGAACTTGTTGGTTCGGCGAACATTTCTCTGTACAAAGGAGGAACCTTGTCAAAGGAGTAACTTGTTTAGGACTCGGTGCAAGTCTAGAGGTAAACTTTGTGACGTAATTGTTGATAGTGGTAGTACTGATAACCTTATTGCTGAGGACATGGTTTAGAAACATTTGAAATGAATGAAACATCCACATCCTTATAGGATTGGCTAGTTGGAAGATGTTGATGCTCTAGAAGTGAGGGAGTAGTGTTTTGTTGATGTTCAAATTGGCTAGTATAAGGATCTTGTGATGTGTGCTATTGTGAAGATGAATAGTTGTGATATATTTCTCAGTAGACCTTGGGAATATGATTGTAGAGCTATATATGATTGTTTGAAGAATGTGTTTACTATTGAGAAGAATGACAAGAATTTTTCCTTGATGCCTTTTCTAGATACAACACTCGGTAGGAGGAGCCTAAGTATCGGTAGCTAAGTTGAGCTGGTAGATCCTAAAGGTGTGGATGATCAGTATGGAGAACAAGGCTATGTGTTATCAAGGAAGGACTTGAAGAGACAGAGGAAGTAGTAGTGGAAGAGTATGCAAGATGAAAAGTTTGAGGACTTGTATGTGAAGAACTAGTTTGGGGTTTATGTGTTGAATCCCTGAAGATGTTCTTCCAGCATATGAACATCTTTTCAAACCTGGGGTGTCTGATGCAAGGGCATTCTAGGGTACTTGGTAAATCTTCATGGTGGTGTGCTATTTTGGTTATGTGGTGCTTGATTGCAGCTTTAACTGATGGTATCAGTTATTGAAGGAAGCTCAGTCACTGAAGGAACTCGGTGAAGATTCTATGCTCGGTGACTCCTATGTTACTCAATGATTCCTGTGTTGCTCAGTGTTTCTTAGGTTGGTCAGTTATTTCTCTGGTGCTTGCTAGTTTTGTTTTACCAACTGGAGTACTTGGCGATTTGGTTGGCCAACTTGGTGCATTTATTATTGGTAGTTGTCATTGTATTCTCCTATGTAACAACAGAGCTAGTGGTTGTTTTCTTAGAGACAAGGAGGTTTCTTGGTGGCTTGCAAGCTCAAGTTTAGATCTTCCTTAGGGTTTCCATCAGTTGCTGATTTTTTTTAGAACTAGACTAGCTAGAGGTGGCTTGGATCTTTGTTGATCTTGCAGAACTATTCTGATTGTAATTTGTCCTAACTCGGAAGGCCTTCTAGCTAGGAATGTTAATAAAAATCTGATTTTGAGCATATCTTGTTGTGTTATTCCCTTGTGCTGGTAGTTGGCTACAAGGTTGGACTGTCCTTAATTGGATCCACCATCCTTGACTGCATCAGATACATTGGTTAGAAAGTAATAGTTGTTTTTTATCTAAAAAATATACAACTCACTTTGAAAATATAGATCCAGGTCACACATATATGTTGATTTACTAACTGATCTCCATTTCCATCTCCATCTCTGATCTACTCAGAATTCTCTCCAAGCAATCAAAACTCTATTCAGCTCCTTCACAATTTCACCTTCAGCCTTCTCCTTAGACTTGTTAGTCAATAACATCAACCTCTTCTTCATGCTCCATAACCTCTAAATTAGGTTTTCCTTTATACAATCAGGTAGATCAATCTTTTTCTACTTAATCTCCTCTATAGATCTTAGGTTTAGGTTAGATTCATCAAATCCTTCTATCAATATGTTCTTCAACCTTCCTTATAGAGACATCTCCAAACTTCTCTTTGAATCCATAAGAAAATAATTTACCATGCATTAAATGCTCCATACAATTCATTAATGATGTCAACATCTTCTTCATATCCCAAGAATTTAACTATGTCAGCTAGGAATCTCAATTCTTTTTACAAATGTAATTGACTGATACTCGGTCAATACTATGTTCTTCTCCTCGGTCATCACTGTGCATCTCGATCATCATTACAAGTTGTCTTCCTTGGAAAATACTATTTTTTCTTGGGAATTTCATGTCGCTTGACAATTACTGATGTTTAGTTAACACTAGATTTACTCGGCATATACTAGTGCTTAGTTGACACTAACATCACTTGGCTTAAACTAGATTTCTTTACTTTTTCTCTGTTAAGCCTACCTCTCTAGTCTTTCTTCTTACTTTGATAAACAATACATTGTCTTATCAATGTGCCAACTAATTAAGTACCCATTGATGTATCAAATAAATCAACCTTTCCTTAGGTTCTCTTATTATCTTTTACCAAATCCTCTTCATCAATCAATAGATATGGTACTCTCCTAGATAGAAATTGTCTTACTAGTTAAAGTTTTACATCGATGACAATATAACAATTTTTTCAATTGTAGTTTCCATTAATCTCCCTCTTTGGCATTGATGGAAACAACACATGAATAACACATGATTTACCAAACAATCCAAAAGATCTGTGCATCAAATTTTTATAATATCCTTAGCTTCATTTTGATTCACAACTTTCTTTTGCCTAACCACTTACTCAATTACTCCCTCTAAATATTTTTTGTATCTCTCTCTTAGGTTTCATTAAATCTTCCCCCTCCGGGTTTTCATCTGAATCTCTCCCTCTTTGACAACAATGCAAAAGTTGTATCTATCACTTCCATCTTCCACATGTAGATGTCTTCATGTCAATTTTGTATGTTGTATTCTTCTTCTATCATCTTTCTTATGACTGATTATCATCTCTTCTTCACTTATTACAACTCTAGGCAACTCCTAAAGTGTGACCTTTTCTTCATCAATTTGTCAAATATTCTGTTTAGCATATTTGATACAATGCTCCTAGTTGACTAGGCAGCCTTAGTTAGGGGAATCACCCCTAGTTTACCTCTAAGATACTCATGAACATCCTTAGGTAAAGCTTTTGTGAATATATATGCTAATTATTCCTTTGTATTCACATATTCCATTCTCACTTCTTTGTCTTGAACCAAATCTCTCAAGTAATGATACTTGATTGTTATATGCTTAGTCTTTGTGTGCATCACTAGGTTCTTTGATATATTAATATTACTTGAGTTATGACATAAAATAACAACTGGCTCAGTAATTTCTTCTTTCATTCCTTTTAACAATTTATTAATCCACACTGAATTTGAACAATTCACTGCAACTTCTACATACTCAACTTCTGTTGTAGATTGGGAAATGCAGTTCTTTTTCTTGCTTGTCTAGGAGACTTGTAATACCCCAAAATTGGCACCTATTTAATTTCATCAATTTTGGTGCATTATCTCGATTTTACATCACCAAAGTCCTAGTTCCCTAGGCAATTTTCTCTCTCCTATCTGACTTAATTTGACTTGATGTCAATTGCAAAGACCATAAATTGCAATAATCAAATACTAAAATTAATTCCTAAGTCTCTTTGACTTAATTGGCTAAATTACCCCTATGATACATTAATTTAATTGTAAAGTCCTATGCGCTTTAAATTAAATTAAATCAAACCACCCTCTTTAGCTAATTACCCATAAAAAGGAATTAATAATTGCTTGATATTCGAATGGACACACCTTTTTGAATTAATAATTCAAGATATTTGAAAGGCCACCTGTGTGGCATTTTCCATTTTTTTTAAGTAATTCATGCTTATTTGTCCCAAAAGGGATATGAAGGGTCAGGAGTTTTGAATCAAGAAACTCTTCATTCCTCTCCCGAGCTTTTCTATTTAATGAACCTCTTTTTCTCATTCAAGAGAGCAATTTTTGGAGAGCATCCTTACTATAGCATTTTTTAGTCTCATATCTCATTATTTTCAAAGCTTTTTATTGCATTTATTAGATTAATATCTCATTATTAGTATAATCTTTGCATCACATTTTAGACTAAATTTGCTTATTTGTTCTTAGTTTAATATCATATTTGCTTCAAGTTCTTAGATTAAATTGCATTTCATCTTTACTTTCAAGTATCTTAGATTAATTGCATCACATTCTAGTTTAATTTCAGCTTTGCATATCTTCATTATAGCTTTCAAATCCTCCATTGTTGAATTGGTCTCCCGGGTGTTGGCTCTTATTCTGAGAGTATTCAAACACCCCATTCACATAGGAGGCAACAGGTCGCCTCACCATGGAATTTGGATTGAGTTCTTCATACTCTCTCTCAAATTCTATCAAGTGAATAATGACCATGTTGTGTTGTGCCTGATTTAGAGGTCACATTCAGTCACATACATTTTGGCGCCCACCGTGGGGCAGAAAAGATCAATTTCTGGCCTCATTCTTTATTGGTTTTTCAATTTTAATGTTGCTTTCAGGCCTTGTACGGCCATTTACAGTCTGAAAACCTTGTAATATAGTAATGGATGGATAGAATGATTAATCCTCTTTCTCATGCTTTTGGTTTGGTTCATTTTTATAAAGAAATGAATAAGTTATGATCATTTTGGTGAAAGTGGGTATTTGCAGATTTGAGATTCTCTGAATACAGTCAGATTGAAATGTTTGGTACAGATAAATTATGAAGAATCAGGATCTCTAATAATATTCATTGGAAAGATACGTCAATTAGCTTTCATTTCCTTTTAGTTTGAGTTATTTTTATGCATATTTGTGAAAGTTATGGGCATTTGAGTGAAAACTAGTTTTTAACAATCTGCATTGGAGTTGCAGGTAATGATTTATTCTTAGAAAATGATTTATGAATAGAAAAAATAAATGGCTTACATATTTGGAAACTAGATTCATTAATAGTTATTGTGAATTTAGTTTGGTTTAATTTTGATTCTTTTTGAGAAAGATATGTGACTCCCTAGGCAGGGCCTGTTGTTTTAAATCTGATTTATGACAGAACAATTGCAGTATGAAAACATTATTGGTTGAGGAACCAAATGAAATCATAAGACCTTGTAACTTTGGAAAATGGTAGTTCTTGATGTTTTCTAAAAACTTTATTCTTTCCAAAAATTTTAATATTGTGATTTTATTGGTCAAATAAATCAATCTTTAAAGATTGTCTTGAAGACAGCAATGTTACATATCTTACGATTTGTCATTGATTTGTCTTGATTCTATACTTTCGAATGTGTGCTAAATGCTGGATTGAAAATCTTTGGACCTAAGGTGAGTTCTTCAAATCTCTAGAACATTTGGATTTTGGGATTAAAATTAATCTCTCATGTGTTTGGCTTGAGTGTTTACATGCTTTCATAGAACACATTTCAATTGATGCTCTTAATGGGAAATGAATAAAAATAGATTTGCTTTCATACAAGTTTATGTAAGTGAATGCTTGTGTTTAAACATTAAGTAATTCTTGGTTTCAAATATCAAAACATCTCAGTGAGTAATCTAGGGCATGGATTCATTCCTAGTTTACATGAAGAGTTAAATGCACCACTTTGCGGACTCACTTCATGTTTACTTGGAAAGTTAAATATTCCATGATTCAAACCCTCTTGCACTTATGAGTAGTATTGATTAGCAGTCTTATATTACTTGTGATTGATCTAGATTGTTATCTTGGGTTATTGGACTCACTAATCCGCCGGTCCCTCATTTTCGCCCTGTGGTTGCAATCCCAGCGCCACATTAAAGGGGAGGGGTCTATAGGAAAGAAGCGTTAATTGTTCCACTTGGCAACCCTTTTGTGCTTTTTGGAACTCACTTGTTTTCTAAGGTGTGGACTCACTTTGAGTTTGTGTGAGGAGTTAAATGCACCACTTTGTGGACTCACCTCACATTTACTTGAAGGGTTAAATGCACCACCTTTAGTGCTTTCCAATACTTTTTGATAGAGAATTACTTACTTTTCATTTTTTTTAGAAGGCCTGCTTGGGGATTTCATCACCTCAAGGGATGACCTTAACTCCCGTGTTCCAGCGGAGTATAAATATCGGGAGGTGAATCCAAAGACACCTCTCTTGGGAATGAGTTAGATTTCACTCTTGGCTAAGCCTCAAAGAACTTTATACCTTTGAGAAGTGAAGGAGGAGATTTGGGTTACCGTCTCCCCCCGGCTGTGTGATTTCTAATTCTTCTCATCTACAGATTTGGGCCTCACGTACCTTGCGTATATCGAGGACTCCCTTTAGAAAATCCATGTATATCCTTGTAGACAACTTGCTAGGATGTTGTTGTGTTTTAAGTACCTGCTAAAACATTCTCAAGAACATACACAAGTAGAGTCCTTAGGGAGTAGAAATACTAAGTCACTATTCCTATTCATGCGCAAGGTTGCTTTGTCCCTTGCCCATTGCTTGAAGACTGTTTGCTTGAACTCCTTGATTGCTGTCTTATGTGCTTGATCAATGACATAAATCTGATCTACCTTTTTGTCTGTGATCTATTTTTCTATTTTCTTGTCGTTCACCGTCAGAAACTAGTTGTCTTGAGTTAGGAATCGATCGATCTTTGCTTTGACTCGTATTGTCTCTCATTAGTCTACCTTATCTCTTTATGCCTCTTGTACCTTGCATTGCGATTATCTTATCTCGGCTGTTCTAGCCATCTCTTTTTGACAATTCGTACCAGGTTCATCTTGCATCTTGGCTGTTCTAGCCATTTATCTCCTTTCGTTATCTTTGAGACAGAGTCTAGCTTTATCCCGAATCTTTGCTCGTTACATCTTCGTTTATGACTGTCACGACTCAAAGTGGCAAGACTTATCCCATTCAGAATGTTGATCAAGATCAAAGTAAACCTCGTAATCAAGACATAGGTCATCCTGAATTTTTTATGAAATCTGAACTTCGTGAGGAATCCTCACATTCTTCATCATTCCAAGAGTATTACAATCCATTGTTTCAGATACAGTCTGACTTACTATTTCAAGAATATTATAACCCATTGTTTGAAGACCAGCAAGACTCTGAAGGGTCACTTTCTAAAATTAAACCTATTGATCCTTTTGAACCTATCAACTCTTTCACGATCTCTCATAATACTACCAACAAGATGGGAGATCCAAAACCTTCAAAGTTGGTTTTCAATCTTAGCTCTAACATGCCAAAACCTTCAAAGTTGGTTTTCAATCTCAACTCTAACATGCCAAAACCCTCAAAGTCTGTCTTTAATCTTAGCTCTAGCATGCAAACAGTCAATGCCACTGAGAAGGCTACAATAGAAGCTCAACCGCCTTCCAGATTTGCTAGAAACAAACCTTGGATCTCTCACTGCGACAGGATCATTGCTCCAGGGAGAGAGGATACTCCTAAACCCAAAACTCCCTTTGTCTTGCGAGGCCCTGCATCTCCCTCTTATAACTCCACAAAATCTCCAGCTTGTGCAAACACTATCCCTCGATCTCATGCAAAGATTGTTCTCAAAGGTCCTGAACCTTCGACATCCAGACCAAAACTATCTATGGATAAAGCCCTCACTAAGGAAAATGTCCCCAAAGATCTCGATCTCAATCAGTTCCAATCTATGGTGGGTCATTTAACTTCACCTCACTATTTGTGCTTTTCCAAAGAAGATGATCATTCCTTAAGCCATCCGCATGATGCTCCCCTGCACACTGAAGTTATGATAGGCCCCAAGAGTATCCCCCGCATCCTCATTGACAATAGTGCTAGCCAAAATAATTTTTCTGCTAAGATGCTTACCCAAGCGACAGATAGCTTTGTTCCTGCCAATAGAGAATCCATTGAGTTCTATGATGCTAAGCTAAAAGAAATAGAAAAGACCTTGAAGATCAAAGATATTGGCATGGGGGAATATCAGATTGAGTCCATCTTGTCACTGACAGCTCTCCCTCCATCTCCACATTCTTGTGAGGAACCTTCTGAAGACGGATTTGGTATTAGCTATCAGAGCTATGAGCTTGACCAACCTAGCTGCAGCTTGCACTCACATGAAGAAACACAGATTCAGCATATGACATATGAAAGATCTTTGAATGTTCAAAATTCTGATTCAGACTACCAGAAAGAGTCTTATCTACCTTCTCAAGTGCTTCAGGAACATGATTTTGGTCCTCACCAGGAGGATTTTATACACTCTACTGAACAGATTTCTACTACTGTAGCTACTACTGAATATGTCACTGCCTCTAATGGCACACATACTAATTGGGAGAAACTATTGGATGCTTCTCTTCTCTTGGGTATGCCTCAAGGTATGCCTATTCTAGATTGTTCTACCACTTCTACTATTGAACAAAATCCTACTACTACTGATTCCAATGATACACATACTGACTGGGAGAAACTATTGGATGCTTCTCTTCTCTTGGGTATGCCTCAAGGTATGCCTATTCTAGATTGTTCCACCACTTATGCTATTGAACAGACTCCTACTATTGCCAACTCCAATGATACACATACTGATTGGGAGCAACTGTTGGATGCTTCCCTCTTCTTGGGTATGCCTCAAGATATGCCTATTCCAGATTACTCTGCTGCTTCTACTACTGAACAAGATCTTGCTGTTGAAGAAACACTTCCTATGTTAGATGACAACAATGAAGAAAGTCTGCCTCTGACTATGTCTCTAGCTGAATGGGACTCCATATCAGATGCTACTACAAAAATACCAGTTGATGCTATGCACCTATATGCTAGTCTTAACAACTCAGAAAGAGGAGAAAGTTATGATCCTCCAGATCAAGCTATTGATGATGATCCTTTCCACCCTCCTGTGGAGATCATTCCTATGGCTCTTAGGCCATCTGCTCCAAGTTATACTTCTACTGCTCCAACAAATCATGGGTATCCGAGACCCCATTTTGTTACAATCTCATGGAATATTGGTAGATCCAGAATTGAAATGGTTCCTATTCGTGCACTCTTACCACCTGAAAGGGGGCCTAACTCTTGGAATAGACCATCTTGGTTAGGCTCACATAATATTCCTCCAAACTTATCTGACTCTTCTAAGATGACTCACAATCGACAACGCTCTATGGAAGATTACTTTCTTGATCTATCTGATGCATTCATGAATGATGAGGATGATATTGATATATTTGCACTTGAGCCCATCCCATTGACTTTTCTTCCCCCTTCATCTCCCAAAAAAGTGGCACGTCCACTTCCATTTCCATCTCTCCACCTAAACCAGTCATATAAGCCTCTTTCATCCATCATTCCTGAGTCTTTTGGAAGTAACTTGGATGTACAACATAAAAACAAAAATAATGAGAATCCACTTATATCTCAAGGTCACCATGTCCCATCTAATCGACATGTGACTATGAAGAAAAGAAAGAAACAAAGGTGTTCAAAACACCACAAAGGTCCTCAAAAAGAAGAAGACAATCAAAAGCCAGAAAATAAAATAAAAAATGGATCTTGAAATCCATTCTACAGGCATTGTCATCAAAAGCACCTCAAATTAAAGAAGAAAAAAATCAAAAGCTATGTGGATTCCAAAGAAAGAAAAAATCAAAGTTGTCATTCAAGCTTCCAAAATTCTCATGCTTCCCTCCATTCCATCACCCTTGCCTCTCATACTTTACACTCTTCACTCCATCTTGCCTTTTCCCAAAGTGCATATCAGTATCTCCTTATTGCTAATGGCATGACTAAGAAAAATCTAGAATGTACTCTCCCTAAGTGTTTAGAGCGTGGGAAATCTGACGAAGAGTTAAGGTGTGTCCATGAGGATATTTGTGGGTCTCACTTAAGTGATCTTTCCTTGACTATGGATCTCTTAACTGTTGGACACTACTGGTTGGATCTCCTGTTACTGCTACAACATCTGGTTCTGATTCTGCAACTTCTTAGCTGGCTACTACTACAAATGACTGTGTTCTTAGAGATTCCTACTAAAGGAGAGAAACTCAAAGAGCCCATCAACGCTCTTCATCTAAGAATTTCTATAGCTGACATTCTCAGTATGCTCATGTACATATTTATTGATCCTGAAAAAATCCTAAAAATTGATATATTGCAAAAAATCCTAAAAATTGCAAAATGTCCTGAAAAAATGATCATCTTAGTGAAAACCTGGCAAACAGGCGCTTTGATGTATCTATTATCCTGGTGAAAACCTGGTAAACAGGCGCCTTGATAATACCAAAAAAAATAGAAAATTTCAAAAATACAAAAAAAATGAAAAGATCAAAAATACAAAAAAATGAAATATTCAAAAAAATACAAAAAAAGCAAAAAAAGAGAAAAGTACAAAAAAATTGAAAAAGAGAAAAATGTGCCATTGATGAAAACCTGGTAAACAGGCATCATGGTAGCAAAAATAAAATCTCTGCCAAGATGGTGAAAACCTGGTAAACAGGCGCCTCTTGTTTTCCTGAAGTAACATCTCATCTCAGCGTCGCTTGGCTCTTAGTTTCCTGCTTTAGTTTCCTTCCTTTCCTGCTTTAGTTTGTTTTCCTGCTTTCCTACTTTAGTTTGTTTCCTGCTTTGGTTTGCTAGCTCATGCGCTTGTCCTTGAGTTTTCCTCGACTCTTCATAGATTGGAACTGGTTCACACTTGGGGGCACCTACCTGGTCTAGGGGGCATTGTCCTATCACTTTCAGAAACTCTCTTTTGAGCATTGGTCGCCAGTGGTTCTCACTATGCCTGCCTGTGGATACCTAGCTTTCATTCGACCTCTCACTTTTGGGACCTCTCCCTTACATCAATCACCAGTGATTCTCATTACGTCTACCTACGGTCATTATCTCATTGAGACTTTGAACATTATCTTTCCGAATCAACTTCAATCCACTTGAACATGAACTTGAACTGAAACTTAAACTAAATGTGTGTTCCTTTGAGGCTTGCTGAGCTTTGTTTTCTTTGAGTGTTTGTTTGTTTTCTTTCTTTGCTTTCTGCTGGTTGGTTTAGTTCCAACGATCCAAAGAATTTATTTAAGAAGGGTGTCCATCTGTAAGAGCCTCTATCTCATATTGGATGGCCATGCGTACCTTGACTCCTTTTATACGGATGCTTTGGTGAGGTTGGTTCTTCTCCTTGTCTTTTGAGTGACTTCTTTCTGCTACTGGTGAAATTGTAAACGCTCGTCCTGTTAAGTGAACGTAAGGGTCACTGCGAGCAATCTTTGGCAAAAGAAGGAACTCTTGTGTGCTTGGTGTGTTTGTTCACAAGAGACATTCAGGTCATTCTAGCATTTATGCTCTAATGCTTATGTTAACTTGCTAGATTAAAAGGAATAGGTGTTCAGGTCATTCTGGCTTCTTGTGCCTTAATGCTTACACCTTATTCCGACAAATTTAAGACTCATGTCATATTCATATTCTCATGATAGCGATATTAGTAAGGATTGTATGACATCTTGTGATTGTCCTGTGCTTAAATGAACTCAATGATGATAAATACGATGAGTCCAACAGCCAAGTCCGGAGGATTGCATTTTTTCATCCTAGGCCTGCATTTAGATTTGCATCTTTCATTTTAGGCTTGCATTTGGAGTGCTTTCTTGTTGCTCTCTTGATTGCTTTCTTTTGGATCTACTCATCAAAGGTTCTCATCTTTTATCCCAGTCTCATCTTGGCTGCATCTTTTTTTGGGATCGAAATCAAAATCTGACATCTCTAAGTGGCTCAAAATCACGTTTTAAATATTGGACTCCTTCTGGATCGGATGCTTGTGCAGTCAGCCTTCTGGTGTCATCTTCCTGCCAGATCCTCATCTTTGTATCATGTTCTCAAATCTTTGCTTCTTTTCATCAAGTCAACCCTAGTCAAATTTAGTCAACCATAGTCAACTTTGGTCAAACTTGGTCAACAGGACCTCTGCTTTTCTCCGTTTCACTTCTATAGCTTCGCGAATCTAGTCTAATTACTTTTGCTCTGCAATCTCTTGTTGTTTATCATCCTTCTGACATGTCATCTTTCAATTTCGCTCCCGAGGGGGCAGGATGATTACATCATTTGAATCTTGTCGAATCTATTCTTGAATCAGTCTGATTTGAATCATCAGTCCTTATTGCTAGGGGCATCTTCACGCCTCGCATCTTGTTATCTGGAAATCTATCTCTTAGGTATCTGAGCAATCTAACTCAGATCCTCGAGGATCATTCTTTGTTCTGGAGATGACTCTCGAAATCTCTTTTAGACCGTTATCTGGGCAATCTAACCTGGGTCTCGGAGGACTAAGCTTTGTATTGGGGCAATCTAACCCTGATTCGGAGATAGTCCTAAATCTGCATCTTCATCAATTGGTATTGGGGCAATCTAACTCTGATTCTGGTTCTCTTCTAAGATCGTTGTCTTCGCAATCTAACTTAGACTTCAAAAAATTCATGCTTTGATCTGCTCTCATCTGTCACTTCAGACTATTCTTTGAATCAACACGCTGTTCGCACATCAATTCAAAGAGGGGCAAATGTAATACCCCAAAATTGGCACCTATTTAATTTCATCAATTTTGGTGCATTATCTCGATTTTACATCATCAAAGTCCTAGTTCACTAGGCAATTTTCTCTCTCTTGCTTGACTTTACTTGACTTGATGTCAATTGCAAAGACCATAAATTGCAATAATCAAATGCTAAATTAATTCCTAAGTCTCTTTGACTTAATTGGCTAAATTACCCCTATGATACATTAATTTAATTGTAAAGTCCTATGCGCTTTAAATTAAATTAAATCAAACCACCCTCTTTAGCTAATTACCCATAAAAAGGAATTAATAATTGCTTGATATTCGAATGAACACACCTTTTTGAATTAATAATTCAAGATATTCGAAAGGCCACCTGTGTGGCATTTTCCATTTTTTTTTAAGTAATTCATGCTTATTTGTCCCAAAAGGGATATGAAGGGTCAGGAGTTTCGAATCAAGAAACTCTTCATTCCTCTCCTGAGCTTTTCTATTTAATGAACCTCTTTTTCTCATTCAAGAGAGCAATTTTTGGAGAGCATCCTTACTATAGCATTTTTTAGTCTCATATCTCATTATTTTCAAAGCTTTTTATTGCATTTATTAGATTAATATCTCATTATTAGTATAATCTTTGCATCACATTTTAGACTAAATTTTCTTATTTGTTCTTAGTTTAATATCATATTTGCTTCAAGTTCTTAGATTAAATTGCATTTCATCTTTACTTTCAAGTATCTTAGATTAATTGCATCACATTCTAGTTTAATTTCATCTTTGCATATCTTCATTATAGCTTTCAAATCCTCCATTGTTGAATTGGTCTCCCGGCTGTTGGCTCTCATTCTGAGAGTATTCAAACACCCCATTCACATAGGAGGCAACAGGTCGCCTCACCATGGAATTTGGATTGAGTTCTTCATACTCTCTCCCAAATTCTATCAAGTGAATAATGACCATGTTGTGTTGTGCCTGATTTAGAGGTCACATTCAGTCACATACAAGACTAACCTCTTTCCTAAAAAGAATGCTCCATCACTTGTACTTTTTTTTTCATCAACATTTCCAACCCAATCTGCATTAGTGTAAACTCTTAGTTCAAATTTTTCATTCTTCTTGTAGTTGTAAAGAAAATAAAAGATGATCTTTATGAATAAATGGAGTTCGGAAAGGTAAGATTCTCTTCTTAACCCTAAATTTCCAAAGCAAAGATAAAAATTGATTAACCAAAATAAAATGGTCAATGCATAAATGAATCAATCGATTAGTAATATGAAGAAAGAGGAAAACCTTACATTCCATTTTTGGAAGAGAGTATTGAAATGAATTGAAAACAAATACTCACCTCAAAAGATCAAAGATCTTGAAATTGTTGTTTTCTGGTGTCTGTACTGAGTTTCTAGAAATTTTGAAAGTAGATCTGGAACTGAAATGCAGAGACAGAGAAAACCCAGAAATCATTTTCTTTTTCAAATCAGGTCGACCTTGACTTGCACTACTCTGACAGAAATTTTGATCACAGATCCTGAAAGTTTTTCGAAAAGAGTATCCAAATCTACTCTGTAATTTGATGTTCTATAGCTATTCATGCAATAAAAAATATTTTTGTTGTTTGGATGAGGGGTTTTCCTTGGTCAAACCCTGGTTTTGGAATTAACCTTGAAATAGAACTGAAATTGCAATAATAAATAAAGTAAATAGAACAATTCACCTCGCTTATGTTGAAATCCTTGGGGAGGATTCAAATCCTTGAATCCACAAGTATGGATGCTCCAAATGGATGTGGAATTTTAGGATTTCTCAAATAAATTGCATTTAGATCTTCAACACCAATCTTGAATTGATATTGTAATAGGAAGGAGCTTGAATGGATATGGATGGATAAATCTTCAACAAGATGGCTACATAGACCTTGAATCCTTCTATGGTTACTAATGGATCTCAATGATGAATTGAATCTTGAATGCTTGAAAAATTGAATTCTTGAATGCTTGAATACTTCCTTTCTCCTTCTTTCTTTCTTCTTGATTGATTTATTTCCTTTTTACTTGATGATTTATTGATTTGAAATGAGAGGATAAGGCTTCCTTATATACTAGTCTTGGGAACAAACTTCTAGAGAGACCAAAATATGAGAAATAAATTTCCATTAGGCCTATACCCCTAGGAGTGGACCTAAATTAAATATCTTTTAAGAGTTTACCATTTTGAATACTGAAACAGCCGACTTGGAAGCTGGAAATAATTCTTTCCAAACCTCGACATCTAGAAATCCTCAAAATTTGAAATTTAAACCTTGGGTCAGGGTCGAGGTCAACCTTGACCTAGGTCAGGGTTAAGGTCAACCTTGACCTAGGTCAGGGTCAAGGTCGACTGTGACCTAGAAGGTTGACCTTGACCTAGGTTAGGGTCAAGGTTGACCATGACTCAGAAGGTCGACCTTGACCCTGAGGTCAAGAACCTCAAAATATCAGAGTAGGATTGCATAAATAGGTAGGAAATAAGTGGAAAAATAGGGTAGGACAGGGGAAAAAGCCATATCCAAGTCAAAGATCAATTCAAGGAATTTGACATGACCCCAAACCACTTACTCAAAGGGCTAAACCAGTCCTAAATGGAAGTGCTTCCATTTTTTGATGATATGTTTAGCCCCCACTTTAGCAAGAGTACGGACTCAATGCAAACTCTTGGTAAAGGAGATCACAAAGAAAAATAAAATCTTATTGAAATCAAAGGGACAAAGCAATCCTCAAGCCCCCAAGGACTCAAGTCTTTGTCAACCCCAAGATTACAATAAGAGAGATATCACTAGAAAATAGAGAGAAAAGGGTGTGATTACCTTGCCCAATGAGAACTTATGTCCCATTGTGAATCATACAAGGAAACAACACAACTGGAAAGATGGAGTTGAACCACCTAGTGAATGTGGCTACTCACTAGTCAACCCATTAAGGATTCACCCTCAAGAATATTCTATTAGAAAAGAGCAAAGCCAAAACACGAGAGATCCAGTCTTAAGGACACCTTTGACCTTAAGGGATCAAAATGTTGAAAATTGAAACTGGAGGGATCAAGAGATCCTATAAGGTAAAAATCCATGCTTTAAGGATTAGTCTCTAATCCATAAAGGGAGAAAAGTTTTGAAAAATATTTTGAAAGTACATGTCTTCTTCAGGATTTAGCAACATATGTGTGTTACCTTTGAAAGATTTAGCATATTTGAAATTGAAAATGCGTGTGTGCAAAAAGTGAGTAGAGCATATGCCCCCATGTTAAAGTCATTGGTAACACTTTAACAGGAGAAATGGCTTGAATGGAAACATAAACAACTCCACTGATTATGTTTCCACTACGAGATGCCCCCAAGAGAAGAAAAATCAAGCGAAATACCACATAAACATATAGAGAGCACATAAGGGATCTACTTACTGTGGGGTCAGTATGATCATAAGATATATATATATATATATACATATATATATATATATACATATATATATATATACATATATATATATATATATACATATATATATATATACATATATATATATACATATATACATATATATATATACATATATATATATACATATATATATATACATATATATATATACATATACATATATATATATATATATACATATACATATATATATATATATACATATATATATATATATATATATATACATATATATATATATATACATATATATATATATATACATATATACATATATATATATACATATATATATATATACATATATATATATATATATATACATATATATATATATATATACATATATATATATATATATATATATATATATATATATATATATATATATATATATATATATATATATATATATATGTATGTATATATATATGTATATATATATATGTATATATATATATATATATATATATATGTATATATATATATATATATATTGCAAATGAATTGACATCATTCCCCAAAGAAAGTAGAACTACAATCACAATGGAGGAAAGAAAATGCAAGAGTTATGAAGAAGAGTCTTTTCAAACCACAACATGGAGACCAAAAAGAATCAGTGCTACCAAGTCGCAAATACAAGCAGACTAAACAATAATATGAAAAATAAATATATAAGAATAGAGATACATATAGAGGAATATTACAATAGGTTTGATTCCTTTATCACCTTGTACCAACAAAGTAACAAGGGTCATATAAAAGAATCTAAAAAACATTTAGCAAACACATTACAAGAGAAGCACAATACAACAGAAAAACACACAAAAAGCTACGATGGAGAACAAACCAATCAAGCGCATTGCCTAATCTCCCCATCTTGGTCTATATGATTTAGGGAAGGTGGGAAACTTGCAAGAGGGACTATATCTAATAGAGTAGGAATAATAGCCAATTCCAAACAAGGATCCTCTTGAGAATCATGACATTCAATACTAGCTGTAATTATCAATTGTGTTTAAATAATATTAGGTAAATCAGTATCAATGTCAATAGCCTCGTATTCATCATTAGCATCATGAGGATCATCAAGAGTATCTTCTTCATCAAGATCAATCAAAATATAATCTAAGATATGAATAGAATCATCATAATCATTCATCTTAACATCATTATTAACATTAAATTCTTCCAGCACATCAGGCATAGGCTGGTCAAAACAAGGTAAAGAAATTTGAAGAACAGAGGCATGAGCCTTAGCTTGAGCCTGATGCTTCTTACGATGTTCATTGGTAGATCGGTTATGTTTTCTATTCTTAAAAATATGTTGAGAACTAGGAGGAACAACCACCGGTTCCTTCGCAGGTTCTATAGAAGGATTAGTAGGATTCTTAGTAGGCTAAAAGGAAACACTAAATCCTTGATTAATAGAACTAGAAGCAATGGATATAGGAGGTATGGAAGGTGTAGGCAAATGACCACGGTTAAGATCCATCTGAGGCATGCTTAACTCAACAATCTTATGATGTTTATAGGCTTGATATGAGCGAAAAAGGTTATCAGGTCGAGAAGAACATGAATTAGGTAATGAAGGCCAAAAGAAGTCAAGGGTAGCACAATCCCTAGGCCTAGAGGGTTGATATAAACTATGATTAATTGTCTCCACTTCTTCATCATGAATGAACTTAATACACTTATTTATAGGAGAAGCAATGACATGCATGGCATTCCACCAAAGTAAATCAAACTTAACTTGAAACTAATCAGAAGTAAGAACAAAAATGAAGGTATTGTCTAGAACTTTACCACAAAGTTCAACAGGAAAGTTAATAGAACCAAATGATAAATAGAGAAAACCATGACAAGTTTGGATCCACGCATTAGATGTATCATAGAATTCACTTTGTAAGTTCTTCATAAAAAGGTTTTCTTCAGTAATAACATTGACTAAGGATGTAGGATCATCAGGACAACCACGCGTAGGTATCTTAGAAATCCTAGCAGAAATGTAGAGGGAACCATCAGGAGCTTTAATAGTCTTAGAATCATCAAAGGTGATCAATAGTTCCCTAGGTCTTTTATTCTTAGGCTATTTTCAAGGTTTAGGTTGAGGTTGAGATTTAGGCTTAGGTTGAGGTGGAACTTGAATTTGAGGTTGAGATTGAGGCTGGGGTAGAGATATAGGTTGAGACAAAACAACATGCTCCACATGGTTAACAATATGATTAAGATCATCCATCTTTGAATCATAAACAATATCCACAAAAGATGGCTGAACAATGGTATTAGTATCATGTGTAGGCAAAGGATTTGTATAGAGTTGGAGGTTTTGATTAGGATGAGAGACACATTTTTTCCCACTACCATAAAAATTATCAACAGATAAAGAATCAGAATCAATTAGTTCTTGAACCTTATGTTTAGAGAATAACATTTCACAGTATCATGGCCATTCTGACAGTGGTATTGACAAATGGCTTTAGGATGAAAGGATTTAGATGCCATCATAGTAGGTAAAAGAGGTTGAATAGGAGAAAAATTAATCATATTAGCATTCAATAATTTACTCATAATAGAATGTAAATATTCAGAAAGAGGAGTAAACGTATGATTCAGATGAAAAGTAGTGGATGCAGAAGTGGCATTGTTGGATGCAACAATAACTTGATTAGAAACTGCATTGGCTTGCTTATTTATCTTGACATTTTTGTTAGGTTTTTAAAACTTGTTGGGATTAGGAGAAGCATCACTCTTATCAACTGGAACATGAGCCATTAGAGTGTTTCTCTAAAATTGACTCACTTGTAATTGATAATGATGAAGCACTGCACAAAGTTGTTAAAAATAGGTAAATTCAGTAAGCAGAATCTTATCTCCATATGTTGAATATCCATATCAGGAATAGGATAAGAAATTTGAGCATACAAATGCTTAAATATACCAATAAATTCAGTCAATTTTTCTTTAGTATTTTGTTTACAAGTTAACGAAACTTGTGGACCAATGTTGTTTTGGAACTCTTGGATAAAGGCATTAGAAAGTTTTGGAAAATAATCAATAGAATAAGGAGGCAACGAACAATACCATTGCAAGGCCTTATCATGAAAATTTCTAGAAAACAACTTGGATAAAATCCTATGGTCATGAGCATAGTCACTACAAAGGATTTGAAATGTTTTAACATGAGTGACAAGGTCTCCCTTACCATTGTAATTCTCAAGATGAGGCATATCAGCTTGTTGAGGAAAAGGAGCACAAATAATGTCTAGGGATAAAAGACTACCCATGTCACATGTAGGAATATTAAACTTGGTTTGAGTTAAGGATGCAAGTTGTTATTGTAAAGAGGACACGGTTTGAGCTAGATTAATGATTGTGGAATCATTAGAAGAAATAGGAGGCATAGAAACATTAGAAACACTAGGGAAAGTGTAGGAAGCAATAGGAATGGAAGACACAACTAGTGGAACACTTGGAACCACAGTTGGAAGAGGGTTGGAATAGGTAAAAGGAATAATATGGTAAGAAGGTTGTGAGGTAGGTAGATACACCAATGGAACACTCATAGGAAGAGATGGAATAGATGTAGTCACTAAAGGAGGAGTATAAGTAGGAATGCTAGGTAAAGGAATGAAAGAAGGTTCCACACTAATGATAGGAGAAGTGAATCCTAGATCTTGAGCTTCTTGAGGTAAAGGTTTTATATTTAAATGCACAAGATGAGTGATACCATGCAAAAGATTAACACCTTGATCACTATCCTGAAGAACTTTCTTAAGAGCCTCTATAGCTTGAATAGAATCTTGATTATCATTTTCTTGAATAAGCCAATTTCCCATTTTATCAAATTAGTTGAAATTTTTTGGACTTGTTCAGGAGGAACTCTTAAAGAATCATCCTCATCATGAGATGAGTCAGAAGAATTATGCTCCATAGTAGGATTAGAATCATGAGTGATCAAATTATCATCCAAGATCCTAAGGAAAGGAGAAGAAGACTCAGGATCAAAGGAACCCATAAGTCTGTGACTTCTTCTAACTGGGATATTATAGATAGGCCTAGAGGTAGTAAAGCTCATATACCAATGCAATGCAAATGAACTAAATTAGGAAAAAAAAAGACAAACAAATAAATGTTTTTATATTTTTGCTTTATATAATTGTTTTATTTTATTTTTGAAATGTAAATGCAAGCACATAAAAGAAGGCTAATACATGCAAGATCTATCAAGAAATGTAAATCTAACACCACAGAAGAAAGAGTTATCATAAGTGGGTTTATCAAAATGTAAAGAAAATAAAAGATGATCTTTATGAATAAATAGAGTTGGGGAAGGTAAGATTCTCTTCTTAACCCCAAATTCCCAAAGGAAAGATCTAAATTGATTAACCACAAGAAAATGGTCAATGCATAAATGAATCAATCGATTATTAATATGATGAAAGAGGAAAATGTTGCATTCCATTTTTGGAAGAAATTATTGAAATGAATTTAAAACAAATACTAACCTCAAAGTATAGCAGATCTAGAAATTGCTATTTTTTTGTGTCTATACTGAGTTTTTGCAAATTCTGCAATCAGATCTAGAATTGAAACACAAAGACAGAGAAAACACATAAATTTTTTTCTTTTCCAAATCAAGTCAACCTTGACCCAAATATAGGTCGACCTTGACCCCTTTATGTCGACCTTGACCTACACTACTCTGACAGAAATACTACTTACGGATACCAAAAGTTTTCCAAAAAGGGTATCTGAATCTGCTCTATAATTCATTGTTCCACACCTGTTCCTACAAGAAAAAAATGGTTTTGTTGTTTGGATGAGGGTTTTGACTTGGTCAAACCCTAGTTTTAGAATTAACCTTGAAATAAAATTGAAATTATAGTAATAAACAAAGTAAATAGAACAATTCACCTCGCTTATGTTGAAACCCTTGTGGAGGATTCGAATCCTTGAATCCACAAGTATGGATGTATAATTGTAGGATGTCTCAAATCAATTGTATTTAGATCTTCAACACCAATCTTGAATGGATCTTGGAATATGAAGGAGCTTGAATGGATATGGATGGAGAAGTCTTCAACAAGAGGGCTCCAT
Organism: Chamaecyparis obtusa; assembly: GCA_027943335.1. Taxonomy (NCBI): domain Eukaryota; kingdom Viridiplantae; phylum Streptophyta; class Pinopsida; order Cupressales; family Cupressaceae; genus Chamaecyparis; species Chamaecyparis obtusa. Next base: position 484,985 of record BSBK01006588.1, read on the forward strand.
AGAGCTTGAATCCTTCAATGGATACTAATGGATCTCCTTCATGAATTGAATCTTAAATGCTTGAACACTTGAACACTTGAATGCTTGAATACTCCCTTTCTCCTTCTTACTTGCTTCTTGATTGCTTGATTGTATTTTTACTTGACAATTTATTGATTTGAAATGAGAGGAGAAGGCTTCCTTATATACTAGTCTAGGGAACAAACTTCTAGAGAGGCCAACATATGAGAAATAAATTCCCATTAGGTCTATACCCCTAGGAGTGGACCTAAATTATATATTTTTTAAGAGTTTACCATTTCGAAGCCCAAAATAGCTGACCCGGAAGTGGGAAATAATTATTTCTGAACCTCGACATTTGAAAATCCTTAGAATTTGACTTTAATCCCTGGGTTAGGGTCGAGGTCGACCTTGACCCCGAGGTCAAGAACCTCAAAATCTCAGAGTAGGATGCCAGAAACATGCAGTAAATAAGTGGAAAATGGGGTAGGACATGGGGAAAAAGAAAGATCCAAGTCAAAGACCCATTGAAGGCATTTGACATGAGGCCAAACCATTTAGTCAGAGGGAGAAACTAGTCCTAAATAGAAGTGCTTCCATTTTTAGATGATACAGTAGTATAATCCATAATGATCAATTCCTTTTAGATATCTCAAGATTATTTTCATTGCTATCATATGATTCTCCTTAGGATTGGTAGAAAATCTTACCACAATCCCAACTGCTAGGGTAGTATCCGGTCTACTGTGAACAACATATTGTAGCTTTCCAATCATAGATCTATACAAGGTTTGATTCACTTTAGCAGTATCATTAGTTTTAAATATTTTCTATTCAGTAGCCATAGGAGTACTTACTGGTCTAGAGTCTTCCACACCAAAAGTTTTCAGTATCTCTTTAACATATTTAGATTTAGTAATGTAGATACCTTTCTCCATCTGATAAACTTGCAAACCAACAAATAATTTGATCTCTCCAAACATAGACATTTCAAACTCAATTTTCATCTCATTTGAAAAATTCTAACATAGGGCATGTTGTCCTCGAAATATGATATCATCAACAAATATTTCAGCTAACAAAATCCCTTTACCTTTCTATGTCTTCATATATAGATTTCTATTATCATTTGTTCTTGCATATCCAATCTTTATCAAATAATTATGCAGTCTCTCATACCATGCTCTGGGGGCTTGTTTCAATCCATACAACACCTTGTTCAATTTGCAAACCATATTTTTCTTTCTTGGGTCAACAAATCCTTCTGGTTGTTTAATGTATACCTCCTCTTCCAATATTCCATTCAAAAATGTAGATTTGACATCCATCTGATGTACTTTGAAACCTTTATATGTTGCATATGCAAGTAGAGTCATCACTCCTTTTAATCTTGTACCAGGGGAAAATGTCTCTCCATAGTCAATTCCTTCTTCTTGTGCATACCCCTTGCATACAAGTCTTGCCTTGTTTCTTGTGACCTCTCCATGTTCATTTAACTTATTTCTAAATACCCATTTTGTTCCAATAACATTTTTGTCTTCTAGTCTTGCCACCAGAGTCCAGGTATCATTATTTTCTATCTAATCAATTTCTTCATTCATGGCGTATATCAAATCATCATTCTCTAAAGCATCTTTTACAGTTTTAGGTTCAAACTAACATAATAAGCATGTATGATCTTTCAAATTACTTCTTGTCAAGATTCAAGACTCTTTATCTCGAATGATTTGTTCAGGCTTGTGATGTCTTCTTACATACTATGCCCATGTAGGTTCAGATTTCTTTTCTCCTTGTTCTTGATCTTCAAATTCATCTTGCAAGTTCTCTGCTTCTTATGATTTATTGGCAGCACCCTCATGATGCTTGACATTACCTTCCTAATGCTCAACATTACTTATCCATGACTTTGCATCTGGTTCAAGTATATTAATTTCCTCTCCTTCTTCCATGTAAAAAAAAGATCTATAATCTTCAGGTTCTTTCTTGTAATCCAATTCATTATTTTCTACATATTCATAAACTCTAACATTTTTACTTTCCACAACTTTTTAAGTGTTATAATTCAAACACTTATAAGCTTTTCACTTAGTAGAATAACCTAGGAATATGCTTTCATAACTTTTTGTATCAAATTTTCCATTCCTATTGTCTTTCAATATATAGCATTTATTCCCAAAGATTCTAAAATACTTCACATTAGGTGCATAACCATACCATAACTCAAGAGGTGTAGCATTTGTACCTTTCTTGATTTGTACTTGATTTAAGGTATAAATAGTTGTACTTACAACTTATCTCCAATACTTTTGTGCAAAATTCTTCTCAATCATTAGTGTTCTTGCACAATCCATGATTGACTTGTTTCTCCTCTCTTTTATGCCATTATGTGGAGGTGTTCTTGGTGCAAATATACATCTCTTGATTCCTCTATCATTTCAAAATATATTGAACTCATTTGATATAAACTCTCCACCTTGGTTAGATCTCAAACATTTCAAGCTTCTACCTATTTCTTTTTCAACTTTTGTCAAATACCACTTAAACAACTAAAATGCATCATATTTCTCTTTCAAAAACATTATAATCATCATCCTAGTGTAGTCATCAACAAATAGAATAAAATAATTATCATCACAATAGCTTTGTACACCCATAGGTTCACAAAGATCAGTATGAATGAATTCCAAAATATTTTCAGAAGTATTTCTTTCTCTTAAAACTAGACTTTGTCATTTTTACCAATTGACACTATTTACACATCACATTATCAGGTTTCTTTAATCTCGGTAAACCTTTAAATTTCTTCTTTTTACTAATAGTTACTAGATTGTCAAAATTCACATGACACAACCTCTTATACCATAACCATACATCATCAAATTGTGCAAACAAACATGTTTCTTCAGATAGGTCTATATAGAACAAGTTACCTCTTGTTTATTCTCCACTTCCAATTAGTTCACTAGTGGCATCAAATATTTTAGCCTTTCTGTGATGAAATTCCACTCGGTAACCAGTACTATTCAATTGTGCAACACTCTAAAAATTATAGTTAAGACATTCAACCCAATAAGCATTTTCACATGTGATCTTATCATTCAGCTTAATCGATCCTTTACCTCTCATGGGACATGGTGTATCATTACAAAACTTAACACCTCTACCTTTGTAATGATCTAGGGTTTCAAATTTACTTTTATCACCAGTCATGTGATGTGAGAAATCATTATCAATAATCTATTTATCACCTTTACTGACATAAGAAATAAGTGTAGTTTTCTCATCATCATCAGAATCATCTTTCATAGAAATATAAAACAACTTCAATATCACATTCATCAGATTCACTAGTGTCACTATCAGTTTCCTCTTCAGCAATATAGTAGGATTTCTTACCTTTGTCTTTGTAGTCTTTTTATCTTTGATGATCTCTGTCATTTCTTTTGTCTTTGTACTTTCTTTCCCTTCTCTCATCCTTGTCAGTACTGTAAGGGAATCTTGCTACAATATGCCCAAGTTTTTTACATGAAAACTAGATTATAGGAAGTTTACCTTTATATTTCCCTTTTCCTCTTTTTATCCTTCTAGCCATAAGTGACTCAAGATCATCTAGCTCTTCATCAGAGGTGTCACTATCACTCTCACGTTTCACACACTTTTCTTTTTCTTTTTTAGATTTATGCAGAACCATTTGTGACTTGAATGTAGATTCAACATTAGAAACAGTGGAGTTATCATAGTTAGATAGCTCAAAATTAGTAAGCATTCCAACAAGACTTTCCAAATTTAGAACATTACCAGGGTTACATCTTGATTTTTGTATTCCAGAAATTATGATAGCATAGATAGGAAGAAAATTTCTCAATAATTTACCAATAAAATGTTAGGAATGAATGCTAAATATATCCTATGGGGGATTATCCACAGCCATTATGTAGTATTTTTTATTGCATTCATGAGTGTGATTGTCATTGATGTCAACACAGTGATCTACCAAAGATTAGCAAAGAAGAAGATAGTGTTTGTATTAGTGCATGTGGGATATTAAATATCAAGCTATGTGGAGTTGAGGACTTACTTTATTTAATGTCCTATGTTCATGGTCAAGAGTGCATATGGAAATTCAACTATTCATGATAGTTATGTGTAATTCAGTGGAAGTAGTATTCAGGTAGTGTTCCTGAGAAGCGGCTTGTGGAAACTAGATAATATCTCCTAATCAGGATAGAATCTATGCATGCAAGGTTCTACAGATGATGAAGACATGACTATAGTCATGTGGATGTCACAGCTAGGTCAGAGCTTACACAAGTGAAGAATTATCTTATTTGGAAGCCGATAATTTTATGTAATTATAAAATATTGTGTGATGTGTGGAAGTTTTATTTTGTAATTGGTTAAGCCTTGTTGGCTGAGTCATTTATAATTATTTGAGTGTGGTATAAAGGAAGGATTTTTTTCCTTTATTATAATAAGGATATGAGAGATATTATGAAAGTGAATTGAGGAATTGAGCAATATTTATTGTAAGAGGATATGTGAAGTACAAAGATCTGGTATTGAGATCTGATGAAGTAGCTGGTGCAGTTTGGCATAGTCAGAGGAGAAGAGATAATTTGTTGAGATCAATAATATTTTTTTATTATTCTATTGAGTAATACAAAGATTAGTTGGATAGTGTGTTCAATGATCTTTCCCTTGAAGCTGTTTGGACAGTGGGTCCTTCTTCCTTCCATAAAATCCTAATAGGGCTAGAATATTTTAATAGGGATTCAAGTTTCCTAACAAAGATTCATATGTATTAAATGTATTTCATAAGGCTCTTAACAGAGTTCATTCTCTCATAAGGAATTTTCATATTAGTGCATCTTTTGTGGGCATCATTCCCACCTGGGTTTACTCTTGATCAAGAGGTTCCCTAGTCAACATATCTTGTGTTATTGTATTACTGTGTATGTTTATCTTTATATGGTTTTTGCTTACATTTCTTACATGGTTAAAATATGTCAATGGTGATAAAATTTGTATTTATCTAATAATTGATTCACCCCCCCCCTCTTAGCTATCTTGGCAGACTTTACTTTCTAATAATTGGTATCAAAGCAGTAGGTCCTTGAAAGAAAAGTTTAACAAATTAAGGAGATCCATGGTGAATCATTTCAGGAAAGAAAGCCCTAAGTTTGATGGAGTGAACTTTGACAGCTGGAAAGAAAAGATGAAGACTCATTTGCTATGTTTAGGACCAGGATACTGGTTAATCACAAAGAATAAAAAGACTATCATTGAAGAAGATAAAATTGAAGAATGTAATAATGAGGAAATGGATATGTTCATGTGTAACATACTTGCCAAAGAAGCACTCTTGTCAGCCCTTCTAGAAAATGAGTATAGTCAATTAAAATATCTAAGAACATCTCATGAAATTTGGTTATCTTTACAATCTACTTTTGAAGGTGATGAACATGAAAAGAGAGTCAGATTACATAATTGGATATGTGCATTTTAAGATATAAGAATGATGGAAGATGAATTTGTTAGAAGTTATATTGGTAGAATGTCATAAATTGTTGCAGGTATCAAATCTTGTGAAGGAAACAAGATAGAGAATGAAGTGATATGGAAAATTCTAAAGACATTAACTCCTATATTTAAGCATACAATGCAGATGATTGAGAAAGAAATACCTTGTATTGAGAAACCCTTCTTGGAACACTAGAAGCAACAAAGATAAGCTTGAGATAGTCAGGAGATCTACCTAGAATGGAGACAACATTCAGTGCACTTAATATTTGTCCTACATTGTCAAGAAGCATTAGTGTAAGTAGAGATTATGCCAGTGTAAGAAGATCTAAGAATGAAGAAGACATGAAGATTGAGGAAGGAATTGCCTTGTGAAAAGAGAACCAGAAGGTAAGAAATTTTTTAAATGTTGGACTTGTCAAGAATATGGTCATTTTGCATCTAAAAGTCCTATGATAGTAAATAGGTATAGAAAGAACTTTAAACCTATAAGATATAAAGAATGTTACTATGCTAATGATAAATAATTTGAGGCTAGCATGGAGAAATCCCCAAGTGAAAGTGATAATGAAAATGATGATATAGGATTTGTAGCAATAAAATAAGAAATCTTTGAAGCTGAAGTTAGAGAAGAAAATAATTTAGTTTCTCAAGTAGAAAAGAGATCTAATTGGATTATAGATAGTGGTTGTTCACATCATATGATTGGAGATATGAATAAATTTATAAAGTTTAAGAATTATGATGAAGGAATTGTTAGAGTTGGAAACAATGCACCTTGTCTGATAAAAGGAATAGGATCTATTTCTCTTGATGGGAAGACTAACATTGGTGATGTTTATTTTCTGGATGGATTGAAACATAATATTTTGAGTGTTGGATAGTTAGTTGATAAGGGATATCAAGTTTGGTTTATTGAGAAAACTTCTGTAATCAAAGATAAGGATGGTAATTTGATTGGAACTAGATCAAGAACCAGGGGTAATGTATTTCAATTGAATCTTGCTGAGATGACATGCTTGATTACTAAGATTGATGACAGTTGGTTATGGAATAGAAGATTTTATCATATAAATTTTGATAACATTGTGAAAGTAAGTACTACACTTGCAGTAAGAGACTTGCCTAAAATTATGAAACCTACTAACATGATTTGAAAGGAATGTGTTATGGCTAAATAGAAGAGAAACTCATTTCCTAGCAAAAAGTTTACATCAGCAGAGAAGTTAGAAATTGTTCATATAGATTTGAGTGGTCCCACAAGGACTAGAGGATTCTATGGTGAAAGGTATTTTATGATTCTTGTTGATGATTTTACAAGAATGATGTGGATTGCATTTCTTAAAGAAAAATCTGAGGCATTTGATAAGTTTAGAGTAGTTAAGAACAAAATTGAGAATGAATCTAGAATGAAGATTAAATCTTTAAGATCAGATAGAGGTGGAGATTTTAATTTCTAAAGAATTTAACACTTTTTGTGAAGTGAATGGCATTAAGAGACAACTTTAATCCCCTAGAACATTTGAACAAAATGGTATTGCAAAGAGAAGAAACAGGTCAGTGGCTAAAGTAGTAAGAGCTATGCTATTTGAAAATGACTTGGTGAAGATATTTTGGAGAGAAGCAGTGAATACAATAGTATATACAATAAGAAGAGTACAAATTAGAGTAGACACAGAAAATACACCTTATGAATTATGGTTTGGACATGCACCATCAAATGAAAAACACATTGAGGAGATCAGAGAAGAACCTAGAGAAGAACCTAGAGAAAAACCTAGAGTTGAAGCAAGAACTGAGACAATGACACCTAACAAGAATCTAGCAAGAAATCATCCTATTGAGAAGATTATTGGGAGCATAGAAAAAGGAGTTCTAACACCGAATAAGGTACAAGAACAAATATGTTTAATTTCTCAAATAGAACATAAATCTACAGATGAAGCTTCTAGAGATAAATATTGGATTAAAGAAATGAAGGAAGAAATAGATCAAATTGACCTAAAGATAAGAATGTTATAGGAACTAAATGGGTATTCAAAAACAAGATGAATGAAAAAGGAGAAGTTGTAAGTAATAAAGTGAGATTGGTATGTAAAGGATAGTCATAGCAAGAAGGAATTTACTATGAAGAAACTTTTGCACCTGTTGCAGGAATTGAAGCAGTAAGAATTTTTTTGGCTTATGCAGCCTATAAGAAATTCAAAGTATATCAGATGAATGTGAAGTCATCATTTTTGAATGGAGAATTAGAAGAAGAAGTCTACATTGAGAAACCTAAAGGTTTTCCCTTAACTTATGAAGGAGACATGGTATGTAAACTAAACAAAGCTTTATATGGACTTAAACAAGCACCTGGAACTTGGTATGCAAGACTATATAAGTATTTGATAAAATTAGGATTTACTAAAGGCATGACAGACAGTAGCTTGTATATGAAAGAAATTGAAAATGGTTTGTTGGTTGTAGTTATTTTTGTTGATGATATTATCTTTGGAGGAGAAGATGAAGCCAATGATAAATTTGCAGATGAAATGAAGACTAAATTTGAAATGAGTATGATTGGTGAGATGAAATATTTTTTAGGATTGTAGATAACATAGAATAGTGATGGTATCTTCTTATGTCAAACAAAGTAATTGAATGAATTATTAAAGAGATTTGGAATGGAGAATTGTAAGTTGGTTGATACACCTATGGTAACTAGACATAAGTTATCTAGCACTGATGATACTCCTGTAGTTGAACAAAAGAGGTGCAGATCTATGATTGGAGGATTGCAATATTTAACTCATACAAGAGTAGACATATCACATGCACTTGAAATCATTACAATATTTCAAGCTGATCCTAAAGAATCACATTATACAATAGTAAAAAGAATACTGAGGTACTTGAAAGGCACAATTAAATATGGATTATGGTATGAAAAATCTGATGATTTTACCCTATGTGCATATACAAATATAGATTGGGGAGGCAGTGTTGATGACAAATATAGTACAAGTGGTGGAGCATTTTTCCTTGGAGGAAGATTAGTTTCGTGGCTAAGCAAGAAAAAAAATTGTATTTCACATAGCACAGTAGAACTAGAATATGTAGCAACATCAAACAATTATAACCATATAATATGGATGAAACAAATGTTGAAGGATATTGGAATAAAATTTGATGAGTCTATTGTTATACACTATGATAACACCAGTACAGTAAGTATGTCTAAGAATCATGTACTACATTCTAAGACAAAGCATATAGAAATAAAGTATCATGTAGTAAGAGAGAAAGTTGTAGAGAAATATGTCAGACTTAAGTATATAAGTAAAAAAGAGAATATTGAAGATATATTTACAAAGCACTTACCAAAAGATACATTTGAGTATCTATGAGGTATTCTTGAGCTTATGCCCTAGCCTACTTTTGAGAAGTGATGCAGATTGTTGCATCATTCCAGTGGTATATGAGCTCTATCTTTTTTTGGACTAGATTTTGGTACTTCCTCTATGAGGGAGTATGTGTTTCTAAGCTGAGTCTTGAGGACTCTAGTGAATGTATTTTCTAAAAAAGTGTCTTTTGACATTGAAGTTGTTGTTGACATAGTGATTTATTATTTGTCATTGATGTCAATGGGGGAGAAGGATACATGAAAAAACATCTATTGAAGTTAATTTGAGGGAGAAGGATACAAGAAATATAAAATGGAACACTATAAGAATTGAATAGGAAATAAAGAAATATTTGATTGATGAAGAGGATATGAAAACATTTTCAGAGCACTAGTGTTGCAGTGTTGGTATTCATGGAACTTGGATGCTTTTTCATCTATGTTTCCATTAATGCCAATGGGGGAGATTGTTAGCAATGAATGCTGAATATATCCTATGGGGGATTATTCACAGTCATTATGTAGGAGTTGTTGTTGTTAGAAATAGGGAATACTGAGAAGGGGGGGTGAATCAGTATTCTACAAACTTTAGCTTTTTCCCAATTATGGATATAATAGATTATCTTAATATATGCATAACATAGTAAACTAAATAACATACATAGCAATAAAGAAAATGAACTCATAACACATTATTTATTCTCGAGGAAACCCTAGCCAAGGGAAAACCCCGGTGGGGATGGTACCCACAAAGATCCACTAATCAAAAGTATCATGTTAAGGATGTTGACCCTGTTAGGAGCCTCTTACATGCATATAGTGTCTCAGTCTTGATTAAGGGACTATAGGCCTTGTTAGAAGCCTCAACCGTACTAAGAGTTGGTAGTACTGATTACAAATGATTACAAGATGAGCCCACTACCCAAACAAGTAATGTACAATGATTACTGATTACAAAAAGGGTAAGGTACACAACCTTATACTTGCTTTCTTATCTTTCACAACTTCACATCAATACCTTTTGCATATATGTTCACTATATCATCTATATCATTACAAACTATATCTGTCTCTCTTCGCATTTCATATGCCTTATATTTATACAAGCTATTGTTAATATGATTTAGAACAATAGAGAGGGGGGGTGAATCAGTTGTTCTCATGTCCTGATGTATAAAAAAATCTCAAAATTTTTTCCTTAAATCAAATCCAATAACCAAAACAAACTCGGTCATCACTAATTCAATAATAGAAACATACAACAATGCAGTCCACTACCCAGCTGTAACTTAACTTGTAAAACACAAAAATGTTCAAACCAAAACATTCACACAAGTATTAACACCATGATTTATAGTGGAAATCCAATTTGGGAAAAACCACTTTGTAACATGCTACTATTATTTTCACTCTTCTGAAGTCAGCTCGGTAAAAAGCCAACCCTGTCAAAGGTTACAATACACACTGTCAAGTGTGACCTAGTTAAAGGATTTCAATCACCTTGTTAAAAGTGAGCCTAGTCATAGGACTTACATACACTCCATTAGAATGCAACCTTGTTCAAAGGATTTAACATATGACTGTTACGTCAACCTCTATTAAAAGGATTTTGACTATTATAATGGTTAGAAAGTAGCAGCAATATTTATCTGAAAAATATACAACTCACTTTGAAAATATCAGATCCGATTTTGTACACTAATGCTGGTTTACTAACTTTGAAACTTTTCCATCTCCATCTGAGATCTGCTCGGAACTTTTCTTCAAGCAACCACCACAATTCTCCTTCAAGCTTTTCTGCTCAATCAGTCAATAAAACTTTTCTGATCTTCCAGCATTCTCTGTTCACCCATGCACTTGCATATCCAAATGCTCAGGTTCCTTTTATGCTTTCCTAAATTAGGTTAACTCATCTTATGCCACTCAATCTCATTCATAGATCTTAGGGTTAGGTCAAATTCATTGAATCTACCCGCTTCATGTTCTTCGGCTCCTTTTCTAGAATCATCTCAAATCTCTTAAAGATTTACAATAAAACATTTTACAGTGCATTTAATGCTTTCAAACAATCAATAAATAAAGTCAACACGTTTTACATAATCCAAGAATTCAACAATGTCAACTCCAAAATTAAATTCTCTTCAAATATAAAATTGTTGATGCTTAGTCAATACTGTGATCAACTACTCGGTATTCATGTAGAAAGCTCGGTCATTACTAAAGATATTTCCTCGGCTTACACTATCCTCCTCGGCAATTAACTGTTGTTCAGTTGACACTAGAATTTTTCTTGGCATACATTGACTCGGTCAACACTAACATTACTCAGCTTAAACATGATTTTTCCATTCTTTGCTCGGTCAAGCCTACCAGTTTAGTCTTTAGTCTTACTAGTATAAACAATACATTATCTCATCATTGTGCAACATACTCAAGTACACTTTATAGTATCAAGATAACTCAACCTTTCCTTAGGTGCTATTGTTACCAACCTTGCCTAGCCCCTTAGAAACACTTAAATAGATATAGTGCTTTCCTAAATAGCAACAGTCTTACCAGTTAAGGTTTGACATCAATGACAATACAACAATTGTTTCAATTGCAGTTTCCAACAATCTCCCTCTTTGGCATTGATGGTAACACTATATGATATCACCTAAATAACACATGGATTACCAACCAATCCACAAACTTATATGTTCATTAGAGAATTATTTATAATATCATTAGCTTCATTCTGATTCAGAATCCTATAAGCCTCACTTCTGTGATAGTTAGAAGTATTCAAACCTCCCTCTATCTTGATCCTTCATTTCAGTTCATCATCCTTAGCTTCAGTTTCATGTGTTATCATATCAGTCTTCAGTTTCATGTGTTATCATATCAATTCATCTCCCTCTTTGACAAAAATGTCAAAGCAGCAACTAAAACATACATCCATCAGATGTAGATAATATCTATGTAGCTCAGTGTTTCTCCCTCTATCATCTTACTTATGACTGATTCATTGTCTTTGCTTCTTTTCACAACTCTAGGCCAGCCCTAAAGTGTGACAATCTTCTACATCAATTTGTCAAATATTCTACTATAGCACATTTGATGCAGTGCTCCTAGCTTGTTTAGGCAACCTTAGTGAGGGGAAGGACCCCTCATTGACTTCTCAAATACTCATGAGCTTCTCTGGGTAAAGCTTTGGTGAATATGTCTGCTAATTTTTCTTTTGTATTCACATATTCCATTTGGACTTCTTTATATTGTACTAATTCTCTCAAGTAGTGATACTTGATTGCAATGTGCTTGGTCTTAGTGTGCATCACTGGATTCTTAGAAATATTGATAGCACTTGTGTTGTCATAGAAAATAACAACAAGTTCAGTGATTTATTCTTTCATGCCTATTAACAGTTGTTTTATCCATACCAAATTTGAATAGTTTACTGTAGCAACAACATACTTGGCCTCGACAGTAGATTGGGAAATGCAATTTTATTTCTTTCTTGTCCAGGAGACTAATCTCTATCCAAGAAAAAAAGCTCCACCACTAGTACTCTTTCTGTCATCTACATTTCCTACCCAATCAGCATCTGTATAAACTTTGAGTTCAAATTTGTCATCCTTCTTATAATATAGACCATAGTCAATAGTTCCTTTCAAGTATCTCATAATTCTTTTTACAACCATCATGTGTCTTTCCTTAGGATTGGCAGAGAATCTTACCACAATCCCAACAGCTAGTGCAATATCTAGTCTACTATGTACAACATAATGCAATTTTCCAATCATGGATCTGTACAAAGTCTAATTCACTTCTGTAGCATCATCATTCTTAGATAACTTTTGTCTAGTAACCATAGGATTTCCTACTAGTTTAGCATCTTCCATCCCAAAAGTTTTCAGTATTTCATTAACATACTTAGATTATGTAATGAAAATTCCATTCTTCCTCTGATATACTTGTAAACCAACAAAGAATTTGATCTCACCAAACATACTCATTTCAAATTTATTTTGCATTTCATTTGAAAAACTTTTACATAATGCACCTTGTCCACCAAAAATAATGTCATCCACAAAATTTTTTTCCAACAGGATACCTTTACCTTCTTCATCTTTCATGTATAGATTGCTTGTATCATTTGTTCTTGAAACTCCAATCTGTATTAAGTAGTTGTACGACCTCTCATACCATGTTTTGGGAGCTTGCTTCAATCCATATAGTGCTTTGTTTAGTTTTCACACCATGTGTCTTCTGTTTGGACCAATAAAACCTTCTGGCTGTTCTATGTAAACTTCTTCTTCTAGTATACCATTCAAAAATGCAGACTTGACATCCATTTGATATACCTTGAAATCTTTATAAGTAGCATATGCAAGAAGAGTTCTCACTCCTTCCAATCTAGCTACAAGGACAAATGTCTCCCCATAATCTATTCCTTCTTCTTGTGTATAGCCTTTTCATACCAACCTAGCTTTGTTCCTAGTGATTTCACCATTTTCATTCATCTTATTCTGAAACACCCACTTTGTTCCTATAAAAATTTTGTTTTCAGGTCTCGGCACCAGAGTCCAAGTATCATTCTTCTTAATCTAGTCAATCTCTTCATTCATTGGTTGTATCCAGTCTTCATTCTCCAATGCCTCTCTAGTTGACTTAGGTTCAAATTCAAACAGTAGGCATGTTGGATCCTTAGTCTTACTTCTGGTCTGAATTCCAGTATTTTTGTCTCCAATTATTTGTTCAGGCTTGTGATGTCTTCTTACATATTTTTCCAAAATAGGTTCAGCTCCTCTTTCCTCTATTTCATCATGTTCATCAACAAGATTGTCAGATTCAACTTCTGAATGCTCAGGAACCTCTTCCTAATACTCAACAGCATTTTCTTGTAGCTCGGCATGTTCTTGTTCTCTTTCAACACTATTTTCTTGATGCTCGGTAGCATCTGTCTATTGCTCAGCATTGCTTACCTAAGACTCAGCATCAGGTGCAAGTCTGTTACTTGCCTCTTCTTCTTCCTCAGTGTACACAAAAGATCTATAATCTTCTGGTTCTCTTTTGCTGTCAGCTTCATTTATTTCTGCATACTCATCAATTTTGACATTCACACTTTCCACAATTTTGTTAGTGTTAGAGTTCAAACACTTATAAGCTTTAATTTTTGTGGAATACCCTAAGAATATTCCTTCATCACTCTTAGCATCAAACTTTCCATTCCTAGTGTCTTTTAATATATAGCACTTACTTTCAAAGATTCTAAAGTATTTAACACTTGGTGCATGCCCATGCCATAATTCATAGGGTGTCAGATTTGTACCTTTCCTGATCTGTACCTGATTAAGAGTGTAGACAATAGTGCTTATAGCTTCTTTCCAATATTTCTATTCCACATTCTTTTCAATCAGCAATGTCCTTGCACAATACAAGATAGATCTATTTATCCTTTCTACTATACCATTCCATGGAGGTGTTCTAGGTACAAACATCTATCTTTTAATTCCTCTATCATTGCAAAATAGATTAAATTCATTTGATGTAAATTCTCCACCTTGGTCAAATCTAAGACATTTCAGGTTCCTACCTATCTCCTTCTCAACCTTAGCCAAATACCACTTAAAGAATTGAAAGGCTTCAAATTTTTCTTTTAGAAACATTACATGCATCATCCTAGTATGATCATCAACAAATAAGATAAAGTATCTAGGAGCATAGTAACTTTGTATAGCCATAGGTCCACAAAGGTCAATATGAACCAAATCTAAAATGTTTTCAGAAGTAAAGGATTTGCTCTTAAAACTTGACTTTGTCATTTTTCCTAACTAGCATTCCTTACACATCACATTCTTAGGTTTCTTCAATCTAGGTAGACCTCTTACCTTTTTCTTCTTACTTATCTCTACTAGATTGTTAAAGTTAATATGACACAACCTTTTATGCCATAACCAAATATCATCAAGTTGTGCAATTAAACATCTTTCTTCAAATATGTCAAAATAGAACAAATTACCTCTAGTCTGATCTCTACTTCCAATTAGTTCTCCAGTAGAATTAATTATTTTAGCTTTCTTGTGATGAAATTCCACTTGGTAACCAGTTTTGTTAAGCTGAGCAACACTTAAAAAATTATAATTAAGACCTTCAACCCAATATGCATTTTCACAATATATCCTATCAGTCAGTTTAATCAAACCTTTTCCTCTAACATGACATGGTGCATCATTACCAAATTTTACACTTTTACCTCTGTAATGATGTAAGGTCTCAAACTTATTTTTGTCACCAGTCATGTGATGTGAACAACCATTGTCAATAATCCATTTATCATTCTTGTTCACATAGGATATCAATGCATTTTTCTCATCCTCATCAGATTCATCTTTCATTGCAACATAGACTACCTCAATTTCAAAATCATCACTATCAGTGTCAGTTTATTTTTCAACAATGTAACAATATTTCTTAGCTTTTCCTTTGAAGTCTTTGTTCCATTAGTAGCTTCTTTCATCTCTTCTATCTTTGTGTTTTCTTTTCCTTTCATCATCTTCATCCTTCCTCTCAGAACATCTAGCAGCTATATGACAAACTTTATTACATGCAAAACATATAATAGGGATTTTACCTTTATACTATCCTTTTCCCCTTCTCAATCTTCTAGCCATAAGAGCTTCTAGATCTTCTAGTTCTTCATCAAAAGTGTCACTATCACTTTCACTTTCACTATCACTTTCACTTTCACTTATACATCTTTCTTTTTCCTTCTTTGGCTTGTTCAGAACTAGTTGTGACTTGAAAGTAGATTCAACATTACCAATGATTCCAACAGTGAAATTATCATAGTTAGAGAGTTCAAAATCAGTCAGCTTACCAACCAAACTTTCCAAAGTAAGCACATTAGAAGAGCTGCATCTATATTCCTGAATAGCTAAGATCTTAATAACATATATAGGACATAGGGTTCTTAGTACTTTCCCAATTATAGTTTCATCATCAATAGCCCTATTTTCTCCTCTAATAGCATTCACAACTTCTTTTATTCTACCACAATATTGTGCAATGTTTTCACCTTCTTGCATTCTCATTTCATCAAACTTACCTCCAAGACTCTTAGTCTTTTCTTTTAGCACATTTAAGTCACCACCATAGATCCTTGCAAGTGTGTCCCTCATATCCTTAGTAGTTGTGCAGTCCTTAATGTTCTCAAATTTTGGATAGCTTAGGGTAGATGCAATTTCTAGCATTGGCTGATTATGTTCTTTCTTAGCTCTCATTTCTTCGGTAGTCAAAGGTGTGATAGGTGAGACATAGCTATTCTCAATGTAGTACTTTACAGAGTCACCAATACCATCCAGATGAAGCTTCATCAAGCTTTTCCATGCAGGGAAGTTTTCCTTATTTAGCTTTGGTACCTCCTTCTTATACATCCTGATCATTTGCTTCAAGCCCCTTCAAACTTTATTTCTGTGAACACTAATAATTATCAACAAAGCTTTGATACCAATTGTTAATATTATTTATAGCAACAAAGAGCAGGGGGCGGGGGGGGGGGTGAATCAATTGTTCTTAGGTCCTGATGTATAAAATAATCTCAATTTTTTTTCCTTAAACTAGATCCAATAACCAAAACAAACTCAGTCATCATTGATTCAATAATAGAAACATACAACAATGAAGTCCACTACCCAGCTGTAACTTAACTTGTAAAACACAACAATGTTCAAACCAAAACATTCACACAAGTATTAACACCAGGATTTATAGTGGAAACCTAATTTGGGAAAAACCACTTTGTAACATGCTACTATTATTTTCACTCTTCTGAAGTGAGCTCGGTAAAAAGCCAACCCTGTCAAAGGTTACAATATACACTGTCAGGTGTGACCTAGTTAAAGGATTTCAATCACCCTATTAAAAGTGAGCCTAGTCATAGGACTTACATACACTCCATTAGAATGCAACCTTGTTCAAAGGATTTAACATATGACTGTTAGGTCAACTTCTGTTAAAAGGATTTTGACTGTTACAATGGTTAGAAAGTAGCAGCAATATTTATCTGAAAAATATACAATTCACTTTGCAAATATCAGATCTGATTCTGCACACTAATGCTGGTTTACTGAATTTGAAACTTTTCCATCTCCATCTCTGATTTTCTTGGAACTTTTCTTCAAGAAACCACCACAGTTCTCCTTCATCCTTTTCTGCTTAATCAGTCAGTAAAATTTTTTTGATCTTCCAACATTCTCTGTTCACCCATGCACTTGCATATCCAAATGCTCAAGTTCCCTTTATGCTTTCCTCAATTAGGTTAACTCATCTTATGCCACTCAATCTCATTCATAGATCTTAGGGTTAGGTCAGATTCATTGAATCTACCAGCTTCATGTTCTTCGGCTCCTTTTCTAGAATCATCTCAAATCTCTTAAAGATTTACAATAAAACATTTTACAATGCATTTAATGCTTTCAAACACTCAATAAATAAAGTCAATATGTTTTACATAATCCAAGAATTCAACAATGTCTGCTCCAAAATTATATTCTCTTCAAATATAAAATTGCTGATGCTTGGTCAATACTGTGATCAACTACTCGATCTTCATGTAGAAAGCTCAGTCATTACTAAAAATATTTCCTCAGCTTACACTCTCCTCCTCGGCAATTAACTGTTGTTCAGTTGACACTAGAATTTTGCTCGACATACATTGAATCGGTTGACACTAACATTACTCATCTTAAACATGTTTTTTTTATTCTTTGCTTAGTCAAGCCTACCAGTTTAGTCTTCAATTTTACTAGTATAAATAATACATTATCTCATCATTGTGCAACATAGTCAAGTACACTTTGTAGTATCAAGATAACTCAACCTTTCCTTAGGTGTTATTGTTACCAACCTTGCCTAGCCCCTTAGAACCACTTAAATAGTTATAATACTTTCCTTAGTAGCAACAGTCTTACCAGTTAAGGTTTGACATCAATGACAATACAATAATTGTTTCAATTGCAATTTCCAATAGTTATTAGGAGTCGGCTTTACAAAACATAAAGCTTTACAAAAAATACATATTTACCAAAGGGTGAACATCTAGGATGTCATCCCTTTATATTATTAAGACATTATTTTGATAAACAAAATAATCCCTTAACTCTTTATCAATTCTATCTTCCTCTCTGTCCTATCGGCTTAACACTGTCTTTGGTAAAACTACCATGACTTCTTCCATACATGTCGTACAAACTTTCACTCTTAGGTGAGTCTTCAATAGTCATCATAATATCTATGTTCAAGTGCACAAGCACTGAACTTACTCCAATCGACATCGCCAATCAAAACTATCTCAGGTTACACTGGGAAAATACTACACATACTTAGATAATTTTGCTTTGCGCTTTGTCATACTTTCTCTCTGTCATATGTGGTCTTCATGTAGATTATATGTTTCCATAATGAAAATATCTAGATATCTAACTCAACCAAATTTCCAACAATCTCACCCTTTGTCATTGGTGCCAACATATGAGAAAATTGGCTAAGTCTCAAAACTTCAAAACTCAAAATTGTGGCCATAACAAAAAAAAAATTCATTGTCCTTATAACTCCATAAATCTTATCTATATTATATACTCCCCCTAAGAATATACTTCCTTATCATACATACATCAATTTTCTGCTATATATCTCTCCCCCTTTGACAAAAATGACAAAAAAAGGGTGCCAAAAATTGTGTTCAAAAAAATGTTATATACCTTGATTCAAAATTGCAAAGCTGGTAGGCTTGCAACACAATCTGCAAAATTCACTTTAATGCTCTCTATCTCCTTCCCCCATGCCTTCTTAATGGAATCTACAACACTAAGTAGTGCACACAATCCATAAGATGTGATCTCACATGCTTGAAGGTTTGCAAAACTAATCTTCTCAAAAGATGTCTTTGACGAAAGACATTCTTCCAACTATCCTTCAACAATGCTTATCTTTATTGAAATGTACTCTCTTAGAAGAGTGAATATTTTCAATTTCCCATCCTTTTCATCATTGAGAATCCTTATTTCATCATTTACTTTGTTGATTCTTTTCTCAATATCCAATATCTTCACATTAGGGTTGGCTAAAATATTTTTCTCTAACTGAATTTCTGCTTCTTTAGCCTTAATCTTCTCAAGTACTTCAGATACATGGTTTTCAGATTTTGTACACTGAATGTACAAAGTCTTACCTCTGTCCAAATTCCTTCTCAAGTCTTTTATACAAACATCCAGATTGTTAATATCATTTTTGATATTCTAACTTATATCATGAGATATTTTGGCCTCATAGGCTGCCTGAACCTTTACTATAGCCATATCTAATAGGTTAGTGAACTCATTATCAAATTCATTCATAACTTTCTTAGCTCTTTCTAGTGGATCTACCTCTACTATATGGTTAGTCACAACACTTTGTAACTTCTCTATTATTTCCAGCAAGGATCCTTCAATGATTTTCACCTTCTTATTCTTTCCAATTATTTTTCTCAGGGATGTGATCAATTCCATTTGATCATCATCATCAACCTCTTTCCCAAAGCTTTCAAATATTGATCAAATCTGTGATTTCTTTGCAATCTCAAGTGTAAGACTGATTTCTTTTTTGTTAGGGACTTCTTTCTATCCTTAAATTTTTGTACTTTCTTGATTCTCTATTTTCTTTTCTTCCTCTTTCCTTGTTTCTTTCTTTCCTTCTTCACTAGATCTGTCATGTTCTTCTAGAGCCAAATTGTCAACAATGTTTTCAAGATTTTTAAAAGGATTATCATCACTGTCCAACGTGATCTTAGTTCCTTCCACATGCATTGACTCATCTTCAATGTTAATTGATGGTGTAGAGGGACTCTTCTGATGCTTAGCTTCCTCTGCCTCTTCTACTAGATCTGTTGCACTAGAGTGTTTTCCAACACTAGATGTCATTACCTTTACTATTTCTTTCTCTACTTCTTTGTTTATCTCTTCATAGTTTCCTCCCATTATCTAAATGGTTCTTTTCTTTGTTCTTAGATGGGTTCCAAGTTCTTTCATTATTTTTTAAAAATGATCTTCATCTCTGACATCACATAGTTTTCTCACAAGATTTTCTCTGATTTTGTTGTCTTCTTCAGTTGCTCTCTTTTTCCTATTAACTAGCTTCTCAAATAAATCATCAAGTATCTTACCTTGAATTGTGTCAAACTTCTTATTTGCTAGGATCATATGTCTCACAACTGCATTCTCCAAATTCAATCTTTCTGAATAGTTATAAAGATCATAGTACTTATTCATCTTAGAAAAATATCCATCATGAATAATCTATTCATTTACCTTCTCAATCTTTGGTTTCCATGTCTTCTTTTTCACTTGAATATCTTCATCATCTTTTGTCTCTATTATTTTCCATTTTACTGGTGGCACTATTGTCTTCTGTCTCTTACCTATTCCAGTAGCTATTTCTTTCACTCTTTTCCCTAGTGGAGTTGAAGATGATCTTGTAGATTTCCTAACTTCTTGTTATTCTTTCTCTACTTTCACCTTATGCAACAAATTTCTAGTTTCAACCACTAATAGGGGTGGAAAAGACAAAACTTCCTTTTGTCCAATGTCTCTAATAGCTTCCACTGTATTATTTGCAATCATAAACTCTTGTTTTGTCATTCATGTGTCCTTTAGAATCTTCTTAATTGTACTTTCTACTCTTTTCTTTGACTATTTTTCTTCCTGAATAGACTTTGTGGAGTTGAAGTTCTCCTCAAAAGTTCCAAATCTGTTGCTATGTATATCCAACTTGCTCTTAAGCAATCTATTCACACATTCTTCTACTTCAGTTTTATAAATTTCATAGTCAAGAGGGTCTAGGAACTCTACTCTAGGTTCAACTGCTTTAATGAATGCAAAGTCAGTGTCAACCATAAAACATATCTCATTCTTATACTTTTCAACAATTGACTGAGGGATCCTTGATCTATTCTTCATCAAATTTTGAAATGTTTTAATCACTAAAACTGCACTCTCATTGACCTTGGTAATAAGATTTCTCATATACACTTTGTTTATCCTTTGCATTATGGTCTTACCATCATTCTAATCATCACAAATAGTGTAAGGGAATATTCTTAACAAATGGAAAAACATATAAGTGATCAATGATGAGAATCTAAACTAGGAGTTCTTAGTCTTCTTTATCTTCTCCAAGTTCTCAAATAACTGTATTCTCAAGATTTCACACATGTCTACTTGCACTTTATCAATACACATCAAATAGGTTGCATGAATCATTCCAACTGCCATGTCATCTTCTCTTGAATTAGCACAAAATTTAGCTATAAGGATCTTGCACAAATACCTAACATCATCCTGTTGTATCTTGCTAATCACTATACCTTTGCTATTATAAGATGATTTAGTGTTTTCCAATACAGTTTTCTTCACATTCTTTTCATTAAACAGTATGACTCCAAATTTAGACAAACCAATTACTTCATGAATTAGGTCTGCTATAATGTCTATCACTCCATCATCTAACCAAAACTTTCCATTATGTATTCTGCTCAGAATTATCTTAGTGCATTCTTCATCATCAAATTCATACTGTAAAGAATACATTATGATTTCATTATCCTTCAAATGTTCAAACCCTACTCTCAATGACATATCCTGATTGTAAAGCTTCTCATACTCTTTAGTAAAATCACTATCACTGAGGGTTTCAACTTTACATCCCAAATAGCTTCTAACATTCTCTAAATGTAGAACTTTGTCTGGTACAGATGATAAAGCCAATTTAGGGTCTTCTTCCAAGTGTTCTACTGGTTCCTTTTTAGTATTAAGTATGATCTTATCTCTTACATTGTGAATCAATGAAACATCCATATCTTCTATAAATTATCTACTTGACTGATAAATTTTCTTAGTAAAATACCTCAATTCTGCGATTTAGGGTTTGCGTAGATCAGACACAAAATTATTTCACCAAATCCTTGCAAACTACTTCCAATCACTGCTCCTTTGATCTCCTTAACACTTGTGTTCACTTTAATGATCAAATAATACTGATCATAACCTTTTAACCTTTCAATCTCACAAGATTCTGACATCGCATTTCATTCTTTTGCCGCTTCTTTCCAAAAAGTGGTTCCTACTTACTTGCAAAACTTAAAACTTTTTGCAATCTCACATAACGTCATATTATCTTATGTGCTCTTAACCATAGTATCACTACATCATATACTACCTTGCATCAATTGTGCAAGACTCAATTCATCCTATACTAACTTCTACACTATCCTAAGTTCCTATTCTACTATATTTTTTCATGAATTAAGTATTTTGAGATGGGTTAGGTAGAGATTCACTCTTACCATTAGATACTTCACCTTTTTTATTACCTTCAGTGTTGAATGTGTCTCCTTGATCTGTGTCTATAACAAACTTCACATCTTCTGAATTACAACATCCTCTATGACTGTTGCTTGTATTTTCATTTCTCTTCGCATGACTTCTAGGGTTAGGGTTTCTCATGTTATTCATCCTGCAAAACCTTGTTGTATGACCAAATTTTTTGCATATCTGACAAACTACTCCATTGTTTCCATATCTCAGTCCAATCTAGTTAATTTGTGATTTGCAATTCCTGGCAATGTATCCAACCTTGTTTCATCTATAACATACCACTACATTTCTTCTGTTCATATCTTCAGTAGGTTTCTTATCTGCATGGTTAGTATCTCTAAACATTCTACTACTATTATTATTCTTATTAAATTTAGGCTTCCTACATTCAATAGATCTATGTCCAAAACCATGACAATTATAACAATAACCATTAAGAGGTTTAAATTTCTTACCTGTACAATCTTTCTTCATATGACCAAAAGTATTACATGAAAAATATCTACCTTTAAATTATCTCTGCATACCTTTAGGTGATTCTTCTTGTAAAGGTGGTTCTTCTTCTTTAGGTGTATCTTTAGATTTGTCAACTTCATCAAATTTCTTTTCTTCTATGTTTTCAAAAACTTTCAGATCTAGTTCCTTTCTTTCTTCACTCACTTTAGATGAGTTAAATCCAATACTAGTTTTATCATATAATGGCTTTTGATAAGACATTTGTTCATCAATGTTCTCACTAGTAGAATATAGCTTCTCAAGTTGTTGCTTAGACTGAGTCAATTCACCTTTCACAATAGTATTGTACTTTTCAAGTTCAGCATACTACAATTTGGTTTTCTCAAAATCAGATGTCACTTTACAAAGTTTAGATTTCAGATCTTCTTTCTTAGATTTCAGATTTTCATTCTCAGATTTCAGATTTGCTTCATTCTTTCTCTTTCCATCTTTCAAACTCAACTTCAGATTTACTATCTTCAGTTTATGTTTAAGGAACTCATTTTATTTTTCAATATTATCATCACAATCTTCAATTTGAATTGTAGATTCCTTTTCTAATTTTAGTTCCTCCAGCTTATTCTTCAACTTTTCAATGAGGTTCTTTGCATCATCATATTTTCATTTTAGAGTATCTCTTTCTTTAGTAAGTATATCAATATGTTCAAGAGCTTCTTCAAGATTCTTCTGCAGCTGATCCATATCCATCGAGATCTTACTCAAGCTGCTAGGCTTTTCCTTAAAGATTCTTTTCAGAGTAACTAGGCTCTGATACCAATTGTTATAAATAAGGAATACTATGAGGGGGGGTGAATCAGTATTCTACAAACTTTATATTTTGCCCAATTATGGATATAAAAGATTATCTTAATACATGCATAACATAGTAAACTAAATAACATGCATAGCGATAAAATAAATGAACTCATAACATAATATTTGTTCTCGAGGAAACCCTGGCCAAGGGAAAACCCTGGTGGGGATGGTACCCACAAGGATCCACTAATCAAAAGTATCAAGTTAAGGATGTTGACCCTATTAGGAGTCTGTTACATGCATATAGTGTCTCAGTCCTGATTAAGGGACAATAGGCCTTGTTAGAAGCCTCAACCCTACTAAGAGTTGGTAGTACTAATTACAAATGATTACAAGATGAGCCCACTACCCAAACAAGTAGTGTACAATGATTATTGATTACAAAAAGGGTAAGGTACATAACCTTATACTTTATTTCTTGTATTTCACAACTTCGCATCAATACCTTTCACATATATGTTCATTGTATCATCTATATCATTACAACATATATTTGTCTCTCTTCGCATTTCATATGCCTTATATTTATACAAGTTATTAGGAATATTAACTTTTACAGTTGTCTTTAAAAAACATAAAGCTTTACACAAAATACATATTTACCCAAGGTTTAACATCTATGATTTTGTCCCTTTATATTATTAAGACATTATTTTGATAAACAAAATAATCCCTTAACTCTTTACCAATTCTGTCTTCTTCTATGTCCTGTCGACTTAACACCATCTTTGGTAAAACTACCATAACTTCTTTCGTACATGCCATACAGACTTCCACTCTTAGGTGAGTCTTCAATAGTCATCATAGTATCTATGTTCAAGTTTTCAAGTGCTGAACTTACTCCAATCAACATCACAAATCAAAACTATCTTGGGTTACACTGGAAAAATATTGCACATACTTAGACAATTTTGCTTTGCGCTCTGTCATACTTGCTCTCTGTCATATGTGGTCTTCATGTAAATTATATGTTGTAGATATCTAACTCAACCAAATTGCCAACAGTTGTTTCATTCATGACTATGATTGTCATTGATGTCAACACAGTGATCTATCAGAGATTAGTAGAGAAGAAGACAATATTTTTATTACCTCACATGGGATATTGAATATCAAGCTATGCAGAGTTGAGGAATTACTTTATGTTATGTCATGTGTTTTTGGTCAAGAGTGCATATGGAAATTCAAATATTTATGACAGATATGTGTAATTCAGTGGAAGCAATATTCAGGCAGTGTTCTTGAGAAGCAGCTTGTGGAAACTAGATTATATCTCCTAATCGGGATAGAATTTGGATATGCAAGGTTGTAAAAATGATGAAGACATGATGATAGTGATGTGGAAATGAAAAAAAGGTTAGAGGTTGCATGAGTGAGGAATTACCTTGTTTGGAATCTGCCAGTTTTATGTAATTATAAAATATTGTATAAGGTGTGGAAGTTTTATTTTGTAACTGGTTAAGCCTTGTTGGCTGACTCATTTATAATTATTTGAGTGTGGTATAAAGGAATTATTTTTTTCCTTTATTGTAATAAGGATATGAGAGATAGTATGAAAGTGAATTATAGAATTGAGCAATATTTTTTGTAAGAGGATATGCGAAGTACAAAGATCTGGTATTGAGATCTAATGAAGTAGCTGGTGTGGTTTGGCACAGCTAGAGGAGAAGAGATATTTTGTTGAGATTAGTAATCTTTTGGTATTATTCTATTGATTAATATAGAGATTAGTTGGACAGTGTGTTCAATGATCTTTCCCTTGAAGCTATTTGGATAGTGGGGCATTCTGCCTTCCATAAACTCCCTACAGGGTTAGAGTATTTTAACAGGGATTCAAAGTCTCATAATAGAGATTCATATATACTGAATGTATTTCATAAGGCTCTTAATAGAGTCCATCCTCTCCCAAGAAATTTTCATATTAGTACATATTTTTTGGGCATCATTCCCACTGGGGTTTACTCTTTGATCAAGAGGTTCCCTAGTCAACATATCTTGTGTTATTGTGCTACCATGTATGTTTATCTTTATATGGTTGTTTCTTACATTTCTTACACTATTAAAATCTGTCAATGGTGATAAAAGTTGTATTTATCTGATAACTAATTCACCTACCCCCTCTCAGTTATCTTGGTGGACTTTACTTTCTAACATAACAGTTTCATCATCAATGTTTCCATTATCTCCTCTAATAGCACTCACTACCTCCTTAATTCTACCATAGTATTGAGAAATATTTTCACCTTCTTGCATTTTCATTTCATCAAACTTACATCTCAAACTTTTAGATTTTTCTCTTAGCACATTTGTATCTCCACCATAGATATTTGCAAGAGTATCCCACATTTTCTTTGCAGTAGTGTAGTCCTTGATATCTTCAAATTTAGAATAGCTGAGGGAAGATGTGATCTCCAACATTGCTTGATTGTGTTCTTGTTTTGCTATCATCTCCTAGAAAATCAAAGGTGTAGTAGGTATAACATAGTCATGTTCCACATAGTACTTCACCAAATCACCAATACCGGCTAGATGCAATTTCATTAGACTCTGCCATATAGGGAAGTTCTCTTTGTTTAACTTTGGTACCTCCTTTTTATACATCTTGATCATTAGCTTGAAGTACCTTTTAAATTTTATTTGTAAGCACCAACAGATCTGATAGCAATTGTTAGAATGCTTTAGAATAACTAAGATGGGGTTAAATTAGTTATCCTCAGGACTAGATGTACCAATTGAACTTTTCAGTACTTCAACAATCTCAGATCTAATCAGCAATTCAACTTGGTCTCTATAGAATATAGTTGTATCATCCTAAAATGGAAGCACTTCCATGTTAAGAGCATTTATCCCTCCGAGTAAGTGGTTTGGGGTCATATTGGATGCCTTGAATTGATCTTTTCTTTGATTTGGCTTTCTCCCCACTTTCCACTTCTTTTCTACTTTGTTATAGGTGAAATTAGGGTTAGGATCCTGAGGATTCTCCTTAATTTCCCTCTTCCATGGCTCTATTTTCTAGGTAGGACTTACAAATAGGTCCTCTAGGCCTTCATCATAGTCATCATAGGATTTTATGCCTATCCCTGGCATTCTGTCCCATTCTGGTATCATTTCTAGGTCTCCGGGCATCCCCGGGACCTCCTCTCCTGATTCTTACTTGATCTAAGCCGAGGGTCAAATTTGAGGTTGATCTTGACTAGGTCAAGATCGAGCTCAAACCTAAATAGGTTAGTCCCAAGCTTGATTTTTCCCCCCTCTTTCAAAATTCAATATTCCTTGATTTTTGGGTATCAGGTTTTCAGGATATTTGTTTTCCCACCTCCGGGTTGGCCATTTTTGGTTTCAGAATGGTAAATCCATTAATTTTATTTAATCTAGGTATATTTTCTAAAGGTGAGGACCTAATTGGGATTTAATTCTCCAAGGTGCCCCCTCTAGAGGATTATGCCCTAGTTCACTATAAAAGCAGGCCTTCCTCTCTCATTTTCTCCATCAAGTTTTCAAGCAATCTCATCTCAAGAAATTCCTCTCAAGCTCTCAAGGTGATCAAGAAAGAATTCATTCAAGCATTCAAGTCCTCTTCTCCATCCAAGTTCTCCATTGAAGATCAAGGGTTCAAGCATTCAAGATTCATCATTCAAACCCTAGATCTATCCATTATGATGGTGTGATCTTCCTTCAAGATCCTTTGTCTATCTTCTAGATCCATTCATTCTCCTATCAAGGTGGATTCAAAGCATACAAGCATGGAGGTTTTGTATTTACTTTCATGATTTTGATTGTTGTGTTCAAGCTCTCATATTAATATACTTGTTTACATTTGAAATATAATTACATATCTATCGAATTGCATAGCTTCATTGTTAGATCCATTTATACTACTTGGTAGCATTCCTATTTCAATTTCAATATTAAGGCTGATTCCAAACTAGGGTTTGACCAAGGCAAACCCTTCAAACAAACAACAAAAAACCTCTTTTTCTTGCAGGTATAGGTGCAGGATTTCGGATCTGAGAGCGGATTTGGATACCCTTTTCAGTGAACTTCCGAGATCTGTGAACAAAGTCAGAATCGACCTTCAAATAAAGAATCTAGACTTTGACCTTTTATGAGGGTCAAAGTTGACCTGAGCTCATCTTGGAAAATGATTTCTGGGTTTTCTCCATTTCGGCATTTCCAATCGAGAATAGGTTGCAGAATTACCCAAAAGTACACACAGATATCAGAAATTGGCATTTTCTGAATCTACCCTAATTTGAGGTTAGTATTTGCATTTCAATCATTTCAAATTCTAAACACTTCAATTCTACCATAGGGAAATATAGGGTTTTTCTCTCCCTTTCATATTCTCCATAGATTGATTTGATTGTGCATTAGTGTTTTGGTTAATCAAAATGGATCTCTCCTTTGGGAATTTGGATTTAGGAGTGGATCTCATATTTCCCCGATACACATATATCCATCTTTACATCTAAAATAGAGGTGATTCAATTTTACCCCTATTCATTTTGGTGAACCTGACTAGCTTACTCTCTTTCTTTTTGGTGTTAGATTGCCTTTTAGATTAGATCTAGTTTATGCTCTTGCATTTTAAATTAAAAAATACAACAAAATCTATATATTCAATAAAATCCAAAACTATTTCTTGCATTTCATTTTCTATGATGATCATTAAGATGCTTTGGTGTGTGGTCATGTTCTTTATTACCCTTCTTTTAGCATCTCTTTATAATACCTATGATGTTTATGAGAGTATCATTCACTTCATTATGTTGATGATCCTTCACTTTGCTCTTGCTTATGCTTTTATGAAGATGACCAACACTAGTCTGCCTACTTTTAAAACCTTCATCAAAGATTTATGTGGTAGCCTTATTAATCTTTTGGATTATGTGAAGAATTTGGTAGATGATTCACCATCTCCTACTCTTCCTAATCCTAATCCTGTCAATCCTAATCCTAATCCTATCAATCCTAATCTTAATCCTATCAATCCTAATCCTAATATTCCTAATCCTCATTCATTACCTAATTCTCCATCTGTTCATCCTCACTCTTCCCATACTTATGATGGGATTCAAGCTATAGTTCAGGATGCGGATGTGCAAGATTTCTTTGATTTACCTTCTCCTCCGATTCATGATGATATTAAAGGAAAGGGTAAAGAAACTTCTTCAAAACCTATTATCCCACCTTATGCAACCATTACTCATGAACATTATAAACAAACCTCTCGTATAGAATCTTTCCATAATATGTACACTACTGGATATAGTATGGTGACTAAACAAGGTTATAAGGGTTTAGGGCTTGGGGTTAATGAGCATGGTATTAGGTTTCCAGTTCATATACCCCCTAAACTAGATATGTATGGTGTTGGGTGTTCAAAATCTCAAGTTAAGGTAGGTGATGCTAAACATCATCCTCCTCTTCACATTCTTCTCCCCACACCTATCTTAGATAACCCTAATGCTCATCAAGAAGTGGCTAAGAAGGTATATGTTGAGCTAATGAATTCCAAGAAAGAAATAATTCGACCTATGCTGATCGATGCTTTATACAAATATAAATGTCCTTTTCATTATAGTAACAAACATTTACTTGCTGATTGTAAACATTTCAAGTTATATGTTAGAGAAAGAGTTGCTTTAGGAATTATATCTCACTCTCATGCAGTTTTACAATTCCTTCATAATTTTGATATAGGGGATTCCCCTCCTTTAGATATAATGTAAATTTTTTTCCCCTCTTGTCTCATGACCGGGGAGAAAGAGGCGTATCTT
Organism: Chamaecyparis obtusa; assembly: GCA_027943335.1. NCBI lineage: Eukaryota > Viridiplantae > Streptophyta > Pinopsida > Cupressales > Cupressaceae > Chamaecyparis > Chamaecyparis obtusa. The sequence continues at coordinate 514,372 of BSBK01006588.1, forward strand.
CATCCAGTCTCCTAGGATCCATTAGGTCTTTTTATTGGGGCTTAATTGGTATTCTTTCTCTCCTATTTTTCTATGGTTTTGCATTATGCTTTTAATCATCCATAGAATATTTCAAGATATCTCTTCTAAGACATTTTTTTTGAAAAGGTATCCCCTATCTTTATCTCTAGGGGGCAAGGTACCTCTTTCTTTCTCTTTGTCTACAGAACTGCTTTCCTTAGCTTAGTGGTATTTGTTTATATTGTAATATTATTTCAACATATTGATAGATGTTCTGACTATGGATAACCTTTTTATATGAGAAGTTGTCCTAAGTTACATCACTTCTTCTCTATTTTTAAAATTATGTTGTTTATAAACTCTCACCCTTGCTTTGGTGTTATAAATGTTTCCCTTGTTCCAAAGATTCCTCTTCCTCTTCTTTGCAAGGGGCTTGATGATTGAATCTTTGTTCCGGTTGTTGAAAGATGATATTTTATCTAAAAGAACTCCTCTTTGGTGGGGGGTCTTGTTGATAAGATCTATTTATTTGAGGATCCTTTTCCATGAGTGACATATCCTTTTCACAATTATCTATATTCTTGGATGTAGGGGTCAATATCCCTCACTCAGGATATGGTGTACATTGTTGCTAAATAGGATATCTCCTTGAATTGTGAAGTAGGTATCCTCTCACATATTTGTTCCTACACTTGAGGGGCAAGGATTCTATATCCTTCTATCTTTTCGGGATTCACCTCTTTCCTTGGGTAAGCAGTATTTATCTATTATGTGATATCCAATCATACATAAAATTTTTGGTTTGCATTAAGGATATATGTCATTGATAATGACCTATTTTGTTGTTTGCCATTGGGTTTCCATGGTTGATATATCTCTCACCTTGGAAACTAAACAGTGTGCTATCCCTCATAAGGGTTACTTTCTATTCACTTCTTGCATGATATCTCTTTACATTCATCCCTTCCATGGCCTCATAGGAGCTATGACCTTCTTGTCTTGGATTGGGTGTTGTTTGTGGATATTGTCTTGACACTGAAGAAGGCTTTATCCTTGTTCTTTTCTTTCCTTAACATGTCAAAATAGTATGTTTTTTTTCCATATTAAGGAGGAGGCATATATAGGGCCTCCCTTGTACTATAGTTTTTTATTTTTACATACTAAAGCTTGGAAGGTAAGGCACATAAGTTGCTAAATCCTGAAAAGACATGCATCTATATGCTCAATCTTCCGATGGTAATGCACATAAGTTGCTAAATCTTGAGGAGACATGCATTTTTCAAAATTTTCAATATGCTAAATCCTCTGAAGGTAATGCACATAAGTTGCTAAATTGTGAAGAGACACGCATTTCCAATTTCAAATATGCTAAATCTTGGAAGGTAATGCACATAAGTTGCTAAATCTTGAAAGGTAATGCACATAAGTTGCTAAATCTTGAAAAGACATGCACCTATATGCTAAATCTTTTGATGGTAATGCACATAAGTTGCTAAATCCTGAGGAGACACATTTTATATTCATAGTGATACAAGAATGTGGATCTATGGATATTCCAAAAGTCATCAGAAGACACATTGCAATTACAAGCACATTTTATGGGTGAACCTATTGGGCTCTCCCTTCAGGGTGATTCATGGTAAGGTGGGCATCTTACTAGGTGAGGTATTCACTCTTTTCCCTTTCTCTCTTTTCGCTTTTATGCTAGTAGGACTAGATCATGAAGCTATGTTATTTATAGTGTTGTTCTTGTCTTTCTTATGTAAACATTTATGCTTTTATGATAGCTTTCCAAATATGATGTTAGTATAAGAAATTTTTCTTAGCAAGGTTTCTTATGCTAGTTGATTTGGGTTTGTTTTAGTAGTAACCCCTTTTTTTTGTGTCCTTTTCTTTTTCACACCCTTGTGTGTGTATGTTGAGTTAGAATCATTAGCCTAGGGGCTAGTGTACCTAACTAAGTGTCAGTTTATCTCATTTTGAATCCACTTGGATCTTCTCTTCCTTCTCCTTTACCAAGAGTTTGCATCGAGTCCATACTCTTGCTAAAGTGGGGGCTTAATGTATCATCTTAAAATGGAAGAACTTCCACGTTAAGAGCATTTAGCCCTCTAAGTAAGTAGTTTGGGGTCATATTGGATGCCTTGAATTGATCTTTTCTTTGATTTTGATTTCTCCGCACTTTCCACTTCTTTTCTGCTTCGTTATAGGTGAAATTAGGGTTAGGATCCCGAGGGTTCTCCTTAATTTCCCTCTTCCATGGCTCTATTTTCTAGGTAAGACTTAGAAATAGGTCCTCCTATCCTTTTTTATAGTCATCATAGGATTTTGTGCCTATCCCTGGTATTTTGTCCCATTCTAGTATCATTTCTAGGTCTCCGGGCATCCCTGGGACCTCCTGTCCTGATTTTGGATCGATCTTAGCCCAGGGTCAAATTCGAGGTTGACCTTGACTAGGTTAGGATTGAGCTCAAACCTGAATAGGTTAGGATCAAGCTTGAACCTGACTAGGTTAGTCCCAACCTCAATTTTTCCCCCCTCTTTCAAAATTCAATATTCCTTGATTTTCGGGTATCAAGTTTTCGAGATGTTTGTTTTCTCACCTCCGAGTTGGCCATTTCGGATTTCAAAATGGTAAATCCTTTAATTTCATTTAATCTAGGTATATATTCTAAAGGTTAGGACCTAATTGGGATTTAATTCTCCAAGGTGGCCCCTCTAGAGGATTGTGCCCTAGTTCACTATAAAAGGAGGCCTTGCTCTCTCATTTTCTCCATCAAGTTTTCAAGCAATCTCATCTCAAGCAATTCCTCTCAAGCTCTCAAGGTGATCAAGAAAGAATTCATTCAAGCATTAAAGTCTTCTTCTCCATCCAAGTTCTCCATTTAAGATCAAGGATTCAAGCATTCAAGACATTGAAGGGATTTGGTTCAAGCATTCAAGATTCATCATTCAAACCCTAGATCTAGCCATTATGATGGTGTGATCTTCCTTAAAGATACTTTTTGTATCTTCTAGATCCATTCATTCTCCTATCAAGGTGGATTCAAAGCATACAAGTAGCGAGGTTTTGTATTTACTTTCATGGTTTTGATTGTTGTGTTCAAGCTCTCATATTAATATACTTGTTTACATATGAAATACAATTACATATCTATTGAATTACATAGCTTCATTATTAGATCCATTTCTACTACTTTCTAGCATTCCTATTTCAATTTCAATATTAAGGTTGATTCCAAACCAGGGTTTGACCAATGAAAACCCCTCAAACAAACAACAAAAATCCTCTTTTTCTTGTAGGTACAGGTGCAGAATTTCAGATCTGATAGCAGATTTGGATACCCTTTTCAGTGAACTTCCAAGATCTGTGAACAAAGTCAGAATTGACCTTCAAATAAAGAATCTATCCTTTGACCTTGTATGAGGGTCAAAGCCAACCTGAGCTCATCTTAGAAAAAAGATTTCTGGGTTTTCTCGGTCTCGACATTTTTGGTCTAGAATAGGTTGTAGAATTACCAAAAAGTACATATAGACATCATAAATCATCATTTTCTAGATTTTCCCTAATTTGAGGTTAGTATTTGCATTTCAATCATTTCAAATTCTAAACACTTCAATTCTACCATAGGGAAATATAGGGTTTTTCTCTCCCTTTCATATTCTCCATAGATTGATTCGATTGTGCATTAGCCTTTTGGTTGATCAAATTAGATCTCTCCTTTGGAAATTTGGATTTAGGAGTGGATCTCATATTTCCCCCATACACATCTATCCATCTTTACATCTAAAATAGAGGTGATTCAATTTTACCTCTATTCAATATCAGAAACATATAACATGCAGTCCACTATCCAAAAGTAATTAACTTGTAGAATATAACAACATTCACATCAAAACATTCACACAAGTATAACACCAGGATTTATAGTGGAAACCCAATTTGGGAAAAACCACTTTGTAACATGCTATTGATTTTCACTCTTCTGAAGTGAGCTTCATGAAAATCCAACCCTGTTACAGGTTTACATACGCACTGTTAGGTGTGACCTTGCTAAAGGATTTAAAACACTCTATCAAAAGTGTCATGGTTAGAGGACTTAAGAACATCCCATTAGAATGTCACTTTGATTAAAGGATTTATACAATGACTGTTAGGTCAACCTTGATTAAATGATTTAGACTGATACAATGGTTGTAAAGTAATAGTATTTTCTGATCTGAAAAACATACAACTCACTTTGCAAATATAGATCCACTTCACACATATATATTGATTTACTGATTGATCTCCAATTCTATCTCCATCTCTAATCTGCTCGAAATTCTCTTCAAGCAATCAGAAATCTATTCAGCTCCATCACAATTTTACCTTTAGCCTTTTGCTTAGAATTATTAGTCAATAACATCAACCTCTTCTTCATGATCCATAACCTTATAGTTAGGTTTTCCTTTATACCTCTTTGATTAGGTAGATCAATCTTTTTCCACTTAATCTCCTTCGTAGATCTTAGGTTTAGGTCAGATTCATCGAATCCTTCCACCATTATGTTCTTCAACCTTCCTTCTAGATACATCTCCAAACTTATCTTTGAATCCATAAGGAAATGATTTACCATGCATTAAATTCTCCATACAATTCATTAATAATGTCAACATGTTTCTCATATCATAAGAATTCAACTATGTCAGCTGGGAATCTCAATTCTATCTCCAAATATAATTTACTGATACTCGGTCAATACTATGTTTTTATCCTCGGTCATCACTATGTATCTCAGTCATCATTACAAATTATCTTCCTCGGCAAACACTATCTTTTCTCAGTAAATTCCTATCGCTCGGCAATTACTAATGTTCAGTCAACACTAGATTTACTCGACATATACTAGCTCTTGGTCGACACTAACATCACTCGGCTTAAACTGGATTTCTTCACTTTTTCTTGGTTAAGCCTACCTCTCCAGTCTTTCTTCTTACCTAGATAAATAATAAATTATCTTATCAATGTGCCAACTAATTAAGTACCCATTGAAGTATCATAACTCAACCTTTCCTTAGGTTCTCTTGTTATCTCCTTTACCAAATCTTCTTCATCAATCAATAGATATGGTACTCTCCTAAATAGCAACTATCTTACCAGTTAAGGTTTGACATCAATGACAATATAATAATTGTTTCAATTGTAGTTTCCAACAATAACATGTCTTTTTTCTTTTATCTTTGTAGTCTCAATTTTTTTTTTCCATGTTGTCGGTTACCTCTATGATCTCAATAATCTCTTCTATAATTCTTTATTTCCTTTGATCTTTCACTTGTTCTCTCATTATCATTCCTATCAGGATATCTTACAACAATATGACCAATCTCTTTACATTTGAAACATAACAAGGGTAGTTTACCTCAATATTTTCCTTTTCCCTTTGGTAGCCTTATAGCTATTAATGCTTCAAGTTCTTCAATCTCATCTTCTTCAAATTCACAATCACTTTCATTTCTTATCTGATGTCTATTGCTTGATCTTCCAGTATTTAAAGATGATACAAATGTAGATTCTACCTTAGGTACAATACTGTTATCCAAGTTGTTAAGCTCAAATGAAATCATTTTACCGATTAGACTATCAAGGAAAATATCATTACTAGAACAAATATCATTTCATGTATTGCAGACACTCTAATAGCATAGGCAAACAAAAGTGTTCTAATAATTTTTCTTACCACAATTTCTTCTTCAATAGTTTCACTCGCTCCCCAAATAGCATTCACCACTTCCTTGACTTGGTTGTTGTACTGAGACATGTTTTCACCTTCTTTCATCTTTATATCATCAAATTTTACTCTTAATCTTTCTTCTTTTACCCCAAGCACATTTTGATCTCCACTAGGGACTAGTGTCAATTTATCTCACATTTCTTTTGTAGTTGTATAATTTTTAATGTCTTCAAATTCAACATCTGATAAAGAAGAAGAAATCTTAATCATCATTGCATTATGAACTTATCTCTCTTTCATCTGTGTGACAATCAAAGGACCGATAGGTGCTATGAATTCATTTGCCAAATTATATAGTGTAGAGTCCCCAATTCTTGATAGATATAGCTTCATATTGCTTTTCCATGATAAATTATCCTTGTTTAGCTTTGGTACCTCTCTCTTATACATATTGGAATAAGTCCTCCAATCTTCTTCCTTTAAGTACTCTTTCTCTGATACCAATTATTAGATAACTACGAGGGGGGGGGGGGGGGGGGGGCGCTGAGTCAGTTATGTTCATTTATCCTATAGTCCCAAATTCCTTTATGATGTATAATACCAACTTCAACAAATAAACTAAACAACTCAGTAATAACTAGATTGTGCCTTACTGATTAATTAGTCGACTATCAAATAATGTAAACTAACTAGTAGTTAACATATACTAATTTGACCAGTTAGTCAAATGTGTAAAGTAAATATAAAAACATCATGTGCATACATATTTAACACTTTATTTTTAAATGTGGAAACCTTTTTAAGGGAAAAACCACCTAGGACCGGTACCTAAAATATTTTCACTTTTTTGAAGTGAGCTTGGTTAAGAGAAAACCCTGTTAAAGGTTAAAAAACACACTATAAGGTGTGACCTTGTTAGAGGATTTATCACTAAGAGTTCTCTGTGACCATACATTCACTTGGGTCAACAAGAAAACAAGTAACATTCATAGAATGCCAATAGAAAAGGATGGTTAAGTCTTTCTTGGTTAAAAGATTTTGACTGCAGCGATGATTACAAAGCAATAGTCTATGAGCTGATTCAAATGCAACTTATTTTTCACATATTCAGATCTATTCTAAGCTCAATATCACTCTAGTCATCATAATCTCTTCAATATCCTTTTTCCTCTAACTCTATTATCTCCTTTTGTCGCTTGGTTTAGTCTGCAAAATCACTCAGTTCTTACTTTAACATGTCTTACCATCTTTACATGTATGCACCAACAATTTTTATATAGATGCAATCTTCTCTCTCTTGCATATTTTTCTTGAATTTATTGTCTCCTTATATAGACATGATAAACCATTTTCATTTCAACCATAGATTTTTCCTCCTTAACCTTCTTCAGAACTTGTGCCTTAAAACGATTTCATCTTTTATCATGCTATCTTCCTGGAATTTTTCCATTCTTAGATCTTCATAAAAAACTTTATCTTTATCCATGGAATCTTCTAGATTCATCTAGCTCATCATCTCATTTTTGAAATCACATGTTCCACTTTATTTCACTCACTTGGTCAATACTATGATATGTCAATTTCTTCCTGCTCAGTTAATACCACAATCGGTATACACTAGATTTGCTTGGTGTATACTAATCTCTTCATATACTGAACAATGTAACTTGTACATTCTTGATCTTCAATACTTAAAACAATCATGTAAGCTAATCAAATCACTATCATATTGTCATAGGCTCATCAATAAGTTGTCCAATGAATAACTTAATCATATCTTACTCATACATCTCATCTTAATGCTAATATTTCATTTCCTTCACCAATATCACCTCCTTCAGATGTTTGCAACTATCATGGTAAGTAAACTCAAAGCTAGTTCACATCAATGACAATATAACAACTAATCTAATGTCTCACATATACCTTAGTTGGCTAGTGATCATCATAACATTCTCCCATTTTCTTATCCAAGTAGTTTATCAGTTGTAGTTCCAACATATCTAGGATAACACAAGTCAAGGACAAGTTGGTAGTTTTTGGAGAAATAATTTATAATGATGAATTAGTGTGTATAGATTTAAATAGTTTTTCACAATATTGGGATGTGTTTGTCAAGTGCGTTGCTAACCAAGATTGCCTACACAATTGGGCAAGTCTTTGGCATGATTTTTTTCAAGTGGAGATACAAAAAGGTTCTCATTAAGGAAATTAGATGAAGAAGGTTGAAGATGAAGATAATCTTGCTCTTGTAAGAAATTGAAATATGAAGGCCAAGAAAGGTCCAAATGAAAGGTCTTATTCTAAGAGTGGTATAAAGAAAGATCTGAGAAAAGTGATCTATTTTTGTTTCCATTCATTGTGTCACTATGCTAGTAAATACCCAAATTAAAAAAAAAGTTAATTACAAGAAGATGGTTGTAGCTACTACAAATCCACTTGATGGAAGTCAAATAGTGTTTCACCAAGTTAGAGGAGAAGGAGTTGGATTTCTATAATGATCTTGGATAAAATGCCAAATACCATGCAGCTAGTATTGGCATGATTAAGTTATAGAGGGAGTCTAGGAAACCTATGATAGTGGATGATGTTTTGTATGTCTTAGGTATGAAAAATAATTTGATATATGTATCTACTATTGAGGACAATGTTTACATAGTGACCTTTGAGGGGGGATTGATCTACATCCATCCCAAAGATTCCAAGGTAGAAAAGTGATTGGTGCCAAGCGTGACAGGTTATTTCAATTACAATTTGAGCAAACACTTGCATTGTTAGGAAGTAGTAGAAGGATATATGAAAATCGTGACACAAGTTGATGGCTCATCTTCACCATGGAGAACTTAATATTCTCGAGGAGATGGTTATGAGGATTCCTAAGATAAATAATAAGAGCCATGAGGTGTGCAAAATTTTTGCGTTAGGGAAATATGCCAAGACAAATTTTCCAATCAATAACACTATGTTCAAAGGGAGTCTAGAACTAGTACACTCAGACATTTATGGGCCCAAGTCAACAATATCCTTGAATGGGTACAAGTATTATGTTATCTTCATTGATTATTTCTCTGGGAAGATGTGGATATATTTTTTGAAGACTAAAGATGAGGTCTTTAGTAGGTTCATGTATTTGAAGGCTCTTGTGGAGAAATAAACATGGAGGAATATCAAGAAACTAAGGTTAGATATTGGATGGAATTATACCACAAATACCTTCAAGGAATTATATGTTGGAAGTAGATTCACTGTGAGAGGGGGGTGAATCAGAGTGAGTAAATTTTGAACAACATTGTATAGTTCAATATTTGATGACTTAGGTTTACAATATTGAACTGATGCAATGAACATGAATTTGAAGGATTAACTCACATAATGTGTATACTTGATAACATCAAATGGATTGACTTCAATACAACACAACAATATTAAATCATGTATATAAGATTATTCAATTATAATGTTGAACAATATTTATAAAGATTTTAGTAAATAAAAATGCTTTTGAGAAATTAAAAAATCATAAGATTTGAATAATTCAAAACATGTGTTTGTACCATGAATGGAATAAAACTAATTTAAACTAAGATGACATGTAACGATAACTTGAACATAAACTAAAATTGAATGGACATGTGAACTAAAACAGAGATAAACAAATAATAGATAAAAATGAGAGACACAATTAAACACATGAAACCATGACTTTCATGAGTGGAAAAACTATTTTGGGGTATAAAAAATCACTCAGAACCTATATCTTTGATTAATCCAAAGAGCACCAACTCTATTACTATAATGTAGCTACAAATCACACTTTTACTAAAGCACCATCTTCACTGAAGCACCAAATTTACATTTCAAAGTTACAAAAGACATTTATGACAACCTTACAATTGCACTATGCAGCTCTAAACTTCTCAAAGACCACAAAAAACTGAGATAAAATGTTCAATAAAGCCCACTACAAAGTATTACAAATTTTTTCTTTCACAAAACAATATCTTTGTTAAACAAACTAGATAAAATACAATAAAATATTTTTTTTCCTTTATAAAAATATGCTTTGTATCATAATCCAACTAATACCACAATAGTAGAGTACCATGTTTAAATAGAAATGTCTTTGTTTGACATAAATGTCTGAATCTTCAAAGGTTACCCTCGAAAAGGGTTCACAAACTACAGTTAGGGTTGAAGTATAGTCATATCAACAAGATTCTTGTTAAAAAAATTCACTTATGTAACATACCACAACCCTTTCTTTACATTTATTTACCCTTTTCAAACTTTTCATGTGAAACTTAACAAGTAACTGAAAAGAATAGATTTGAACCAAATAAAATTATTTTTCATCATGGATTTTACCTTAAAATCAGGTTCAAATCAAGCTGAAAATAAGCCAAAATATAATAACTATGAATCTCTAAGAATCTTCAAGTGAAATAAATAAAATCAACCACCATTCAAATCCTTTTTGTCTCTTCATCATCATACTTGAAACCCACAAGATGGAACTGATCAAAAAACTGCTTGTAACCATCAAAAAATTTGCCATAGCAGTAAATAGAGAATAGGGTTTGTCAAAATGAAACAAAATCATAGTTTTCACCCTAATCATAACATTCCCCAAACAATATCACAATGTATTTTGGAGTCTTAGATTATTGAAGTAAAAAACCCGCCACGTGATTGATGAAGTCATCTTTAAACCATGCGAACAACAAAACCAAACTGACACAATAATTTTCATATAAGTACTATCCAAAAAATCCACGTCATCATTGTAAGCTAATCAAACCACATTAACCCGATAAATTCACCTTTAAAAATGATTTTGAATACACTTTGGCTTGATACCATCATCTTTTACAATGTTTCAAATATAAGCCAAAACAATGTGCTATCATCTAGTGCTTTAAATAGCACTTAAAAAGATAAATGTTTCTTGAATGTGTTGTTACACCAAAAGCATATGATATTATTTTCAAAGGCTCAAAACCCGATAACATCAAATATTAACCAAATAAAAATAACAGGTAGTGATATGTAATGATTATTAATATAAGCTCCAAATAGTTATCAAAAGCTAGTACTTCGTTAGCACTTATAATATAAACCATATCAAATAAGATGTAAATACTAACAAGAAAATTTAAATGTGCTTAGTAAAATAAGCATCAAAAGACCAATGAGCACTATTATTTCATAAAAATAAAATATATTAAGAATGCCACCTTTGAATGTAAATCACATTCAAATGTGAAGTATGGATATTAAACATTTGAGTATGTCCCATTTGAATATTGATGACATTTAAATGTGTAGTATGAAGCCTGATGTATATATAATACCAATATGACAAATTACCACCGAAATGCCAATATGTCAAATGTGTTAAGAGTAACCAATATAGTTATATGTGGAACTATTATGAAATCATATCAATGAATCAATTTCAAATGCCAAGATAAATAAAAATATATATGCACCTCTATATCAATAAACTATATACATGTACCACTAAACCTGTATGCCATATGAGCATGGAGAAGTAACTTGAGAACCTGTACCTATCAAGGGAAATGATAACTCTACATATAAATTGAATCCATCAATAACATAATAAACATCAAATATAGCTAACCAAATATAAATCATCCCAAGAAAAGAATCATATTGTTTTCTTTGACTAGAGAAAAACCTTTTTTTCATCAAGGACAAACCCAAAGGGTAAAAAAACTCCACCTTTGTCCTTGATGGAAAAAAAATCCATCATTGAATAAATATCACCGTGAAACAAAATGTCACTATAAGTTATTCACTGTGAAACAAAATGTCAACCAAATGTAAAGTGTTCCAAAATGTCATCAAACAAACTATACCATAGTCGTGTATCATTGAAAAAATATCAAAAATATCAGAAAATGCTAAGTTATTAAAAGTACTAATATCATAAGTTTCAAAATAGAAATGATGCTTATCTACTCCTTTTTGTCTCAAGGACAAAGGATAACAAAACAAATTATGTTGTAAAATAGAAGAATGAATGCTACAAGATATGAAAATGAGTAGAAAATAATCAAATGAAGTAGAAAAATGGTGTTGTTGGAGAGCCAAGTGTTAGCACGTGCAAAAATTTTCATGGCTTTACTAGTTTTCCTCTGGTCTCTGCAATGTTTTTCATGTCTCTTCCTTAAACCCTAAGCTTAGAAAATTCAAAAATCTAGCCGTTGTAGTAAAAAGCCCTAAAAATGCCCTGGCCTTGTTCTAATTTTGTGTTACTTTATTCAGGCCACTTAAAACTCTAAAATGCATGTGCTAAATAAAACCTCTTTGTCACATGATCGCATGAACCTTTTTCATGTCATGGGATCTTGCGACTAAAGGTTTTATTTTCCGGCCCCTTTTAATAATTGCCAATTTGCCTAAGTCTCCCAGGTTAATTTTTCCTAAGTCTACAAGCCCAGCGGTGCTTTAATTTTCCCTAAGTCGGTGCCTTATTATTTCCTATGTTTTGACTTAATTTTTCCTGGGCTCGGCTGTGATACCTTCTTGATCCTATGGTTGTCGTAAGTTCGCAAGGGTTTTGTCAGAGGCTTGTGATCTTACGCCAGCTGTTGATTCCTTTTCATGACGTAGCTTTTCTAAACAGGTGGGTCCACTGTCAGAGGGTGCTAAAATGGTGGCATCTTATTGGTTGGTGTGTTAGTGAGTTGGATATGTTCTCAGGTGGGCCCGATATCTTAGTCAGAATATTCATGATCGATGGCGGGCACATGATCTCATGAAATCTTCCAAGCCCTTGAGATCATGCGTCATCCGTCCAATCTTCCAGGTGGTATAATGTTCTTAGTGGGTCTGGTGACACGTATGCACAAATGGCAGTATATGATTGGTCCATGTATTAATATGTTGGCAGTTGTCAGTGGGACCTAGTTTTTGGATGCGTCAGAGGGTCCTGACATTGTCAGTAAATCAACAGTGGGCGTAAGTTCTTATGAGATGTGTCAGAGGTTTAAGATGATGCGCCAACCGTTGATTTCATATCCTGTCAAAGGGTTGTCAGGGCAGGGTAAGATTCTTCATTCGACGGTTGTCTTATGATCTGGAGGAATCTAGGAGGTCTATGTGAAGATAAGAAAATCATCAATTTTCTTGATGGGGGCCTTGTAAAGTTTCTCAGTCTTTTTGGCGGTTTGGACAAGGTTTTGGCGGCTTGACAAATTTCAAAGGGGTTTCTCTTGTTCGTTGAATAGAATAGCGGTGTTCTAAAAGGCTGGTGATTTAGCGAACGCTATGTTCATGTAATCGCTAAAATATCTGGCGGTAGTATAAGGTATTCCGTGAATGGCCGATTCCCTTCAGTCGCCAGTTCACTAAATGTGACTGAGGTCATATTAAAAGGTAAAGGCATAAAACCTGCAAAATAAAAGGATCCAACGGTCACAATATAAAGTTGACCTAAATTCAAATGTGGACCACTGATTTGTTGCTGGCACTTTGAAACTAACCATTGTATTTCAAATTCAAATTTGTAAAGGGTTTCCTGCGACCAGAAGGACTAAAATTCAATGTTTAAGCAACTGGGGTTGGTGGAAATGATTTTTAAACTATTGCAGTGTGGTCCAGGGTGTTCTATGATCATTTGCAGGGGTTTGTACTATGTTCTTTGTGCTCAAGGTGTGTTGCAGGTGGCCGAACAGGTTGACAAATTTAGCATTTTTGTGGTTCTCAGTACCTTCTCAATGAAATTGTCATGATTGATGATCACTCCGAGATTTGTTTTCTCCTAGTTGCCTGGGTTTCTTCCCCTGCATTTAATTTTTTGACTGATTTGATTGTTTCAGTGGGTGAAACCCTAACCCTAGTCATTCGAAGCTTGTTGCATCCTATTTTGGGGACTCCAAGATGACTAGTGGTGGTATATATTGAAGAAAGTAGTATTTTGTAAGGGTTGTTGTTGATGGTATTATACTGAACAAGGAGAACTTGGATTTAGGGTTTTGCTCCTTTTTGCATTTTGTTGCCTTGGTAATGTATTGATTCTGAAAGTTAATGAGAATACACTTGAATTCCTGTCTCAAACTTTTGATTGTCTTCTTGTTCTGATTGTGGATTCATATATGTTAAGGTCACAAAGTGGATTAGCATATGGTAAACAAAGAGTATTGTGAGAGCAGCTTGGAGTTCCTAACAAAGTTAGGATTAAAGCCTTTAGGGTGATTTCAGTGAGTTCATTGTTAGATTGGAATTTGATGATCAGGTTTGGGAGTGAGGGGAGTAATAGGAAAAACACTTACTCTAAGTTCATGTGTGTTTGATTTAAGGTTTTAGTTGATATATGTTATCAAGTGACTCTTTGCCCTGGGTTAAGGCACTGATCTATTCTTTGGAAGTAGTCCATCATCATCAATCACACACACATTTAAATGATAAAATCTTTAATTAATTAGTAAGGGGTATAGTTGTATATTGTTTTGAGACTCCTTTGGAGAAGTGAGTCAAGGGTACACCCGCCTGAGCATTAAGGCTCAAAGTGTAGGAGGATCTCATTGTTGACCCTTGTTAATTGGCCCTCTTCCTTGTAGACTTTGGAGTGGTGATAGAGTCAAATTTATATTAAAATTATCCATCAAAGTATAAATCTACAAGTTGAAGATCAAAGGGAACTCCCAACACCAAGCTCCTTCATAAACTGTGCAAATGAGTTTAAGCAATAAGGGATTGAGAGATAACTCCCAATCATTCTTTGAACCTTTCAAAAATTTCCTTAGGAAAGGCCTTAGTAAATATGTTAGCTAGTTGTTCTTGAGTAGGCATATGCACAACCTGGAATTCATCGGCTAACACCTTTTCTCTTAGAAAATGAAACTTGATAGCAATGTGTTTTGTGTGAGAATGCATCATTGGATTTCTAGACAAATTGATGACACTTGTATTATCACAATATATTAAAATTGGTTTTGGAATATGAACACTGATATTTTCAAGCTGATATGACATCCAAATCACTTGGGTACAACATGTAGTAGCTAAAATGTATTCAAATTAAAAAATAGATAAAGTCATAAACTCTTGTTGTGCTAGGAAACAAGATGGTCACCTAAGAAAAAGGCACCACCACTAGTGCTTCTTTTATCATCCATACACCTAGCCCAATCAGCATAAATGAAACCAAGAGTAAAATCATTATGTCAAAGATACCATAAACCATAGTCTATTGTACCTTGAATATATTTGAATATTTTTTTACATCATTCAAATGTGACTATTTAGGCTCAGATTGAAATCCTGAAACTAAACAAACTACCAACATCAAATCAAGTCTAGATGCTGTCAAATAAAGTAAACTACCTATCATGGATATATATTCAGATTGATGTAGCTCAACTAAATCATTAGATTCGATTAACTTGAAATTATTCATCATTGGAGTGATAACTATTGTGCAATCAACCATCTAAAAAATTTTAAGCATTTATTTTTCATAGTTGATTTGTGAAAGACAAATACCTTGTTATAGCTGTATAACTTTAAGACCAAGAAAGAAGCTTAATTTTTTACAAAGTAAAGTCCACCAACACAACTAAGAGGGGGGGGGGGGGGTGAATTAGTTGTGAGATTAATTAACTTAAATTTAACTCTATCAAATCTTAAACTTGTAATCAATAACAGCAATAACCAGAAGATAATAAACATGCACAATAAGACCAGATTTGTTAACTAGGGAAACCCTTGATCAGAGGGGAAAACCTGGTGGGAATGATGCCCACAAGTGTCATGCCCAAAAAGTTTAGCAAAACACACAAATCAAAATTTTTCCAACTAACACTAAAGTTGTCTAATTTAACTAAATAGTTATAGTTTACAGTTTAAAGGTGAAGACCTTGAACGGGTTTAAGGAGCATCATTACCAACATTGACCTGGTCAACCTCTCTCTAAGATTAAAGTCACAAATTTAATTTTCTAATTGATTTATCATAGGAACACCAAGATAAAAATCTTGACTACGTCTTACTATAGTTTGACTATAGTTGACTAAAATTAACCATCTAGTTATAAACATATTATTTGATGTCAATAAGGAATACTAATTAAATTCTCCTTTTATTAATTTCCTAATTAAACAAGAATTGATCTATGATTAAATAATAGTCTAACTATTATATTAAAGGTTTATTAGAGGATATTTAAAATACTTTAATTCTAATGTGATTCCCCGCTCGAGAATCCTTGGAAACAAGGATCAAAACAAGCATGCATATTTTTTTATAAGATAAACTAATAACATTACAACAAAATAACCAACTACAATAATAAGCATTAAGAAATATAAGAGGTGCAAGGAATATGACACAACTACATATCTTCATATGCAAGCGGAAGTATTACAACATCCCATAGATTCTCAAACACACTACTAAAGTTCATGGGATGGTTACAAACATCCACAAGTTTGCTATTATTTAAGTGATTAACAAGCAAGGTTCATCCAGGTTACTATGTTATCTATTTTTATAACAATATTCTTTTTAAGCCCAAAGTAAAATTCCTACCATGATGATTCATACAAGTTCATTTACTGATTTATCCTCATAGACCAAATGGGTCCATTTTATTTTATTTTTACCAAAGTGTTCATTAGCCGATCTATTTTGACTTGGGAAGATATATCTCTGAAAAATGATACTCAAGATATAAAGATCTAACCAAATAAGAAGGCAAGAGAAAACTCCACATCGGGGAGTGCTGGAAATATGTATATCAAGGATGTAGGAGCTCAAATACATTAAAAGCATAAAATACATCTAATTCAACATCTAGATCTTCTAACATTTCAGATACATATTCTGATCATCATAAGAAGAACAATAGAGTAAAAAGCATAAACACTCATCATCAAGAGTAAACATAATCAAAGGTAAATATACTTACATATACAATGCAACAAGAGAAATGAGCTCTCAAGCTCTAAGTGCTAAAGCTACAGGAAGTCCATCTCTATATGCCAATCCCCAACAATGGTATAGTTAGAAACACCTCCCAACCATATGGTACCCATAGGCCCAACCCCCATGCTCATGGAGATAGTAGTCCGGCCACAAACATAAGGCAAACACACAAACAAGGAGGTGGCTAACAAACATGCCAAATAATGCATAACTCATAGGAGAGTACCATGACCCAACACTATATACATAAGTACAAATAGATCACAACATGGAGAAAACTCAACATGTGGACCAACGTCCAAGGTGCATACTAAGCACATCCATAGGGTCACTACTCAATACTAAAAAGGCCATCTCATCACAATAGCGAAGCACATCTAAAAAAAAAGATGTAACAAGACATAAATCAAAAAGACTAAAAAATTCATAAATATCATAAGGATTAATTAAACTTAATTGGTCTCAATTCCAAGGGTACATGTCCCTCAAAACTCAGCATAAGAGCATAAATCAACTATATCTTGGATGCGGTCTCAACACCCTACATCCACATACCACATGAGAGTTTATTCTCAAGTATGAGGTGTACCATCACAAGGGCAGAAGCAAAAACAATAACAAAGGTAAAATTACACCAACATAAAAAAACAAATACTCAAAGCAAGAAGATTACATACCACATGCTCTATTGGCCACATCGCCAAGAGCATGGATCCCAAGATGATCTAATAAATAAATATGTGGTATAAACATTTTTACATGTTTCATGACATATCTATTACCCAAATATTGAGCAAAGAGCTCAAAACATAAAAATACCAGTTTCTAGCAAAATTCGATAAGGTTTCTAAAAATCAATATTTTAACTTGAAAGGTCACTTTCGGGCCAAAATATAAAAATACCCAGAATGTCATATAACCATTTTGATTTGCCCATTATATTCTTTATATAAAAGGAAACTTATAGATGAAATCTAATTCATGCACAACATGACGAATGATGGCTTCTGGATAGCACACAAAACGGTGCGATGAAAAAAAAGAGTCCAAAAATCAAATTTGGAATAAAGTTACGAAACTAAAACTCATTAGTCTAAATCTACCCAACAACACATTTTTGAAATAAAATTCCAATTTGGGATTCATACTGAAAAATGGACAACATAACAACATAAATTATCACATTTACATTTTTATCACTATTCACATGTAATCTTCAAATGAGTTCATAACTATATGACAATGAACTCAATTTGAATCAAGTCTGAAATTCTATTCTATAAATCTATCATTCAATAGGGTATGTGCAGGATCATGGTATGCCAAAAAGTGTCGATGTGAAAAAAACTTATTTTCACTCATCCAAAAGCACACAAATGCATATGTTAACTTTTTAGTAGGCTTGGGTGTTAGTACACCTAGCCAAGCCAAAAACAAAAGAAAAAGGCTTTATCAGATATCGGATATCCGATATTTTCCAGTAAATATAACACTATACCCCCAGCCACATTCAAAATTTTCTCATTGTGAAAATGTGAATGTGGCTGAGGGTTTCGGATATCTGCTTTGTAATCCCCTATCAGATTTGTCTAAAAATCTAAGGTAACTCCAATCTTCAAATTTTTGTTGTTTTTATTGTTTTTTAATAGAAATTTATAGTTTTTATATAAAAATTAGCCGTTTAAATGAGTTTTTGTATTATTTTTTAAAATTCATTGTAATTATCTATTTTTTCCATTGTAATCAGACATGGAATTAGAAAACCCTCCTAATGATCCAGCAAACAATCCAAAACCACCTCCCAACAATCCCCCACCTCTAGAAGACATACCTGTCACAAACCCTCACCATTTAGAGGATCTAATAGGAGATAATCTAAATGAACTTAGAGGATTTCAAGCCACCTATGCCAATATCCTCACATTGTGCCCCATGTTTATGACATTGAACTCAATTATTGAAAACATGGAGAAACTTACACAGCAACATAGTGTTGCACTTCTTTGGCACGATTCCATGCACAGGCAGTTTGATGATGGGCTTGATTATGATCAAGTCATGAACCTAAATATAACAAAACATGACATAGCTAATCTTTTTTTGGATCATAAAATTGATCTCAAAGTAGACCATTAAAAAACCAAGTTGTCAATTAAATGGTGCACAAATAGTGCAATACGTGACAACTTTTGGGACCATTGGTGGATGGTTTTTGATAGACCACCTCACAATAATTTGGATGTCCCATTTTATTTTATTAAAAATTGTATGTTGAATTTGTGCTTGGTTACAAGGTGAATTATTGGAGTATGAGACCGAACTAGGGTGTAGGTTTAGGTGCTCCTCAGGACAGGCCATGGGCACAACGGGTGAAATCCCACACATATGTCCCCCGTCCTAAGATTTCACCACCTCCCATAGTGCAGCATCCTGACATTATTGCTGAGGCTGGCTCATAGACTATTCAATCCATTCACACCTTGAGTGATCTACTGGTTATGTAGAGCATGACATTGTTGCCTCCTTGTCCTGATGCTTCTTGCCCTTCCACATCCTCCATGAGCTCACATGTTTGTGCGCCCCACACTTGCATTATATGCAAGAATATGTGCTTAGGTCCCCTGAAAAATAGTGATGCATATAATTTGACCTTTGACATGGATGATTCTACACAACACACTATAGGCACTAAAGTAGCTCATGGAGATGTCCATCAGGGGCCTTCAGAGCCATGGACTCCCACTTTTATGATAAGGATAAACATTTCACTTTTTACATTGTATTTAAATTTTATTGTTCATATTTTTAGTAGAATTTCATTATAGTAATTTCCCACTTATGTCTTTTTATGTGTTACATTTATGTTCAGTTGATGACAGAGGAGGAGATGGCACGGGTGGAGGGGTCCATGTTTTTGACCATATCATTTGGTCTTGACACTTGCACGGTACATATGTTTTAATGCACTCAATGGTTTCCTTTTAAATTATGATAGTAGTACATGTACATTGTTTTCTAATTTTTATGATCTTCTTTTACATACTGATGAAGGTGTCACTAGTTTTCACTGGGGGGCAATATGAGGGGGTGCAAGTGTCATCCATTGACAAGGGAAAGGTTATTAAGTAATTTAGTTTGTTTATGCATACATGTATACTTGTCAATTGTGCATACTCATTTTCAATTTACATGGTTTATTTGACAAAGTGTGGCATATGATGATGATGTGAGACCCTATCGTCATTATAGAGTCACAAACATATCCATTGGCAGTGATAGCCCCATGGTACATACATTTCTAAAGTTATTTGTGTGTATTTTACTATCAAGTATATATAATATGGTCAAGTTATGATAGTATGAAGTATTTTTTTGACTTTTGTAGGTCACTCCTAGTTTGAGGGAGCCAGAACACCAAGGGTTTGTATCGTTGATGACTCAGCCAACAATCCATAAAGAAAGTTCAACATAGGTAAGTTTTAATGTTAATTTAGTTATTTTGTAAACATATATTTTCTACCAAGTATTTAACATTAAATAGTATAACTCGTAGATCAATCTCACGTTCACAAACATATATAGGTGGGAGTCGACATTGGTGGCACTATTCTTGTGCTACCAAAGACATATATTAGGTCTCCTATCCGCGAGAGGAGACAGAGAGGTGAAGTATATGAGAGTTCAATTTTAGTTTAAATTTTATTTATTATTGTTGACTATGATTCTGAATTTTAATCTAACTTGGGGTTTCACTTTTGTGTTTGAATGCAGGATCCATCAGAGCCAAAGAGTACTTCAAAGAGGTTGTATTTTGATTATCCACTAGTAGAATAGGATGTCCTAAAAACATTTGTAGTTGAACTTCTTATTTTGAGATGTCATATGACACATTTTGAGATGGCGTATGCCACATTGTATCTAGATATGTTTACAGGTAAATATGTACAGAATTATTGTTCATTTTGATATATATGAAACTTGATATTCGATCCAATTTGTTAATTGTGTGTTCATTTATTCATTGTTAGTATGTAAATATGCTTGTGTGTATGTACTCATGTGTACGATTTATGTCTTAAGTATACTCATGTATATTCAAGTACATTCTTCATAACCTAAATTCATGTGTATGGGCTACGTGCATGACTTAAGTGAATTCATGTTGTATGCTTTATAAAATATGTGCTACATGTATGCTTCATGACTTAATCAAATTTATGTGTGCACTTTATGTGCTACATGTGTTCACACGTGTAATTCATCATTTAAGTCAATTCAAAATTTATGTGCTACATTGTATTCATGTGTGCCTACAATGCTAGTCATGTCCTCGACATCAGTCAATTCTAATATTGGAATGATATTCCAAACAATGAAATAGTTACATAAAATTGTAAACAAACACAAGACATTGTTCCTATATCACAACCAAGCCAAGATCACATTAGATTTATTATAATCAATTCACTATTGCTTGGACTATTCTACAAGACAGAGAACTATAGAAATGTAGAGAACTTTATTTTCATTGATTAATTCAATTAGAAACTTCAAACATTATTGTTCCCTAGCATTTACTCACCCAACTGGAGCTAATGGCATAGTCCATTTAGTGTTGGGATGAATGGTTTGGAAGAAATTCAGTGGTGCAAATTTCAACTGACCCTCACTGCAAGTTTTGGCATCAAGCGAGACTAGCGTGCCAAATTCAAATAAATTTGAATCTCCTAGAATGGAGAGAGGTTATTCTAGGCCTCAAAAATGTAGTCCTGTAGCATCTCATGGATCTCCAATACCTCTCACGAAGTCCAAGATACAAGCCTCAAAAATTTTCTGCCCAATCATGCTTAGTGCACCTTGGGGACACTTTGGTCCATCATGGTCCGGAACATTCTACTAACTCAGTGGTCAAAATAGGGTTGTCCCTAGTATTTACCCACCCAACCAGAGCTAATGGAATAGTCCATTTAGTGCCAGGATGAATGGTTTGGAAAAAATCCATTGGTGCAACTTTCAATTGACCCTCACTACAAGTTTTGGCATCGAGCAAGACTAGCATGCTAAATTCAAATAAATTTGAATCTCCCAAAATAGAGAGAGGTTATTGTAGGCCTTAGAAATTTGGTCCTATATCATCTTATGGATTGTTGATACCTCTCACAGAATCTGAGAACCGAGCCTCAAAATTTCTCTGCCCAATTGTGCTTAGTGCATCTTGGGGACACTTTGGTCTGACATGGTCTGGAACGTTCTACTAAATCAGTGGTCAAAATGGGGTTGTTCCTAGCATTTACCCACCCAAATGGAGTTAATGGTATAGTCCATTCGGTGCATCTTCTGCATCTTTAACAATTGCAAAAACATTTGACATTGCTCAACCAACGTCTTGTGGCTAAAAACTTGATCAAAAAGTTTTAAAATCCACAACCAAATGGTTCTTTCTAATCTCTTGCCATCAAAATTACTCATTATGTTCTCATCAATTTCAAGTAACCATTTAGTTCTTCTTGAAGGTCTCAATTTTGAAGTTTGTCTTTCTTCCTCTGAAGGGACTTCATTTCTCATATAATTTGGAGATGTGTAACATTGATTTGGTTCTTCTACACCATTATCATTGTCAATTCCTTCATTTTAAATTGGTGGATTGTCATTGACAATGTCCACACTTCCATTGGCCACATCTACATGTTCATTTTCAAAACCTATATTTTCATCTTGAAAACCTAAATTCTCATTTTCAAAACCTACATTTTCATCTTCAAATTCATGTTCTTCACTTGAAACCACATTCAAAAGTGGGTCTATGCTGATATCTTCATTAATATTTATCATACCTTATCTCTTGTTCTGATGGGCAACCCTATCCATTTCTCTATACACTTCAACATCTTCATTTGCGAGTATCCTCTTGCATTTAAGCTTTTGACGACTACTACTCCCCATAGTTAGACCAAAAAGGTGATGCAAATACCTTTGGTAATAGAGAAAATCCAACCAAAAAATGGATTTTTGTCTTCTCTAGAAAAAAAATGTGATTCACTGCAACTCGAATCCCATAATTCAGCACAAAAATGTGACTCTCTAGAGGACCACAAAGAATATGGTTTTTACTTTACACCAGTAAAAAGAATCGGATCTCTCTCTCTCTCTCTCTCTCTCTCTCTCTCTCTCTCTCTCTCTCTCTCTCTCTCTCTCTCTCTCTCTCTCTCTCTCTCCCCTTCCCCTTCTCTCTCACTCTCTCTCCTACTCTCTCCCCTTCCCCCCCTCTCTCTCTCTCTCTCCCTCCCTCCCTTAGGTATAATATTGAACATATAATATAAATATTTAATAAGTTAATATTATACTATTATACAATAGAGAAATAAATAATAATAATATAATACATGCGATTATAAAAATTTATATTATAATAGTAATGCTCTACAATGAAACCCTAAAGATGATGCCACCGAAAGTGTGAAGAAGGATTTGTCTGGTAGTCAAAATCTTTTAAGGAGGTCATTAAGACAGGCAAATATTTTAGTTTTGAGTTCCCATTATTAAATGCTATGCTATTATTATTTAATATTAATATTAAAAATAATAATTTATAATATATAACTTAAAATTGAAAAAAATACTCAATTGAATTAATATTAACATAAAAAGAATACAATTTAATATAACACAATTAATATTACCATTAAAAAATATATTTAATATGAAATTTGAATTTGAGAAAAGTAGTGCAATTGAAATTTTAAAATAGGCGGGAAGTTTCGGATATCTGATATTATCAACTATCCAAAAATTTTGGATATCTGATTTTATTGGATATCCAATTATGCTTGGTATTTTCTTAGGCAATACCAAACATGGGTGGTCAACCCTTTAAGCTTGTTTCAGGAGATAGTTTCTGATATCGAGACTTTGACCATGTAGCTGATGACTATTTTTTCACTCGAAATTGATGAAACAAAAAGGGTTTCTTAAAGACATTATCAACTTTCCATCAATATAATTGCTGTCAAATTTTGATTTCAGTAAGCAATTATTACTTATTTTTCAATTAAGTTATCTTTAAAGTCATAATTGACATACTGATTGAAAAACAACTATAACTTTCAAACCGTATAACCTTTTTGAAATCTGAGACATGTGTCACATTCTATGTTTCAGCTACTATAAGGAAAAAAAGTAAAAATTCAATTTTGTAAAGTTTAGAATTAGTTAAGATGGTCAGACATGAGAGTTTTTTATTTTGAAAAAGTTGTAGCAAAAAATTCATAATTAATTATTTATTTGGCAAAAAATTATAAAAAAAATATGTGTCACATTCGTGAATGAGTCTACTACTTATATCTAGAATCTTGGGAAAATATATCATCATTTGATTGTGATTAAGGTGATCAGACATACATGTACTTTTTATCTTTTCCCTAAAAATTTTGTACTACTGCATTGAAATCCAAAATTTTGAGCAATTATATAAAAAAATTTCAAACAAGGGCTAGTAGTTTAGAAACTACATTCAATTTCCTACAGATTCTATTCTTACAACTTTTTCACATAAGGTTCATAAGATGTTCAACTTTTTACATCAAGTTGACTAACCCTAATTTTCTGATTTTTCATTGCCACTTAAGGCCATAGTTTGGTATACCATGATCCTGCACATACCCCACAAAATAATATGAAATCAAAACACCCAAATTCTACTTTTTTCATTTTTTCTATTTTTCAAGCAAAACCATAAACTCCATTAAAATAGCTTCAATTTTCAACTTTCAAAAATCAAAATTTTAAATATACCATTTGGTTCTAAAAGTTTCCAACACCACTCTTTTAACATAAAATTCTCAGTTTTACTATTTTTAAAAGTTTAGGCAGCATAACACTATTTTACTTCATTTCTCCAAAATGCAAGTATACATATATTCATACAAACCCAACCGGGTGAAAGAAATATATGAGATCGTAGGAAAATGTCTATTTTCATCCCACTAAACTACTCCAATTTACTTCAAGCAAAATGATGAATTAAAACAAAAGATATAGAAAGCCCTACCTTGCAGCAAGAGGATAAATCTAAAATAAAAGGGAAGAAATAAATACAACATAAAAGATGATGAAAATTTCGGCACAGTGTAACAATCCCGCCATGATTCCAATGAGCCACTCCATGCTCAAATCCGGCAAATGGATTGCTCCCCACGAGAAAATCCCCAAATTTCTTACAAAAGGGTTTGAACAATTTTTGCTCTCAAAAAATGAAAGTGTTTGAAAATGAGTTCTAATTTCTCATTATAAGTCACTTTTTCCACTTAAAACCAAAAAAAGAGAAAACAATAACTTAAATTGAAATACATTAGAACCCCAAATTCAGCCCGAACTCAATTTAGATTAATTTATCTAATTCTAATTAAATGGAATAACACCGCAGTAAAATTATCAAAAAATGTAAAATACTTTATAATAATAATTAAAAATAATATTATTAATTAAATCATCTTCTGTGACAATTGGGGGACACTAATGCACAAACACACAACTAGACTCTCACAATATGCAATATGAATTCTGGATTTACCAGCTTGTACTAAAAGGAGTAATATAATAATAAATTATGGATACATTGTCCAAACAAGGACGATATTGATTCAGTATGAGAGGTCAGAACTACTATCTCTTGTGTCACTGCCAGGAACATAGACACACACTCAATTCCTACAACTGAGGGTGAATGTGTCTAGTACCTATTCAGTAACATGCAAACATCAAGTGTAACTATTCATAATATATAAATAACCGAAGTAGGTATAACATAGATAATCATAATGGAGGATAATGGGACATCGTGTGGATCTCGCAAGCAAGTGACGACTCCGTATCACTTTGTACCAGCACCAATAGGAAAAATGCATAGAA
Organism: Chamaecyparis obtusa; assembly: GCA_027943335.1. Classification (NCBI taxonomy): domain Eukaryota; kingdom Viridiplantae; phylum Streptophyta; class Pinopsida; order Cupressales; family Cupressaceae; genus Chamaecyparis; species Chamaecyparis obtusa. The sequence continues at coordinate 539,946 of BSBK01006588.1, forward strand.
AGATATGGTAAATCATACACAACATATAACCATATATTATTGCATTATCTTGAAGCATTTAAATAAATCATTTCTAACAATATGAGCATATGCCAATTTAAATCTTCCTAAAATTTCTAGTGAAGTATAAGGCACAATGTCTAAGAATTAGTGACAATCATCATAACCTACTAATCCAATCTTTTGAATGTAAAAACTTAAATATTTAATCAATAAATTAACATCATGAATATACTATTAAAAATGGTAAATAAAAACATGATATAACATCATAATATTTCATTTACTGCAACATATTATTAGTTAGATCAAATAGTATTTAATATCAAGTATACCTACCTCATTGTAATGACCATTTTGGAGAGGTACTACAACAAGATGATGTACTAATATAAAATTTCCTTTTGAAAGGATAGACTCAGTTAGAAGTCTTTTACAATGCAATTAGTATATATGAGTCCCTATGAGGAGACTTTGGATCCTTGGTAAAAGATTCCAACCTTGTGAGGAGTTGATGAGAAACACAATGAAGACAACTGAACCCACTATCCAAATTGCTTCAATACTATCTTCACTATACAATATTCAGGATAACACATCCAAGGGTGAACTGACTAAAAAATCAACTCTCTTTTCATGTACAATTCCTTTGAAGTCCTCAACATACCAAAAAATCATCTTCTTCTCTTATCATAAATATTTCTCATTCAAAGCTCACACAATATTTCATGACCACATGATACCTTCACGATACCCCTTTTTACATCCAAATAAACTTTCATTCCTTTATACCAAGTCCTAACGATTATTGCGTAGGCAAAACGGCTTTCTCAATTTACAACTAATAATATTGGACATCAATAAGAATTTAAAATACACATTTCATTACATCTAAACACTTCCATAATAATATTAATCTATAGTTGACTCCCAAAGAAGTAACACACTTCACATCATCCACAAGTCTTCACAAAATGCAAAGTAGATTCTGGCATATTTATCCAAGCATCTTGAATATGTCTTTAACAACAAACCAGCCTCACTAAACTAACTTCAACCTTGCTGAAACAATAAATCTCAAGTAACTGTCACTAGTTCTTGGAAACTCTCAGTGTGAACATTCTTCAGTAAACTTCACATAACTCAAATATATCTTCATAAATTTTTTTACGCTTGCAATCACATCATCAAAACACATTCCAAAATTCTAACAAATCTTCACTAAACTAAATTCATCAGTATTAAACCTTGTCAAATGACTTTGTTCTTGAAACTTTGTTAACTCTGTGCAGAAAAAATATATATTAACATCAATGAAAAACCCAATTATGAATGTAACATATAAGAACTCAATCATCTCTAATCAATATCTAGTCTTCCCTACTAACAATATTCATTAACATTCATGCTAAAAATATCCCCCTTTGGCATTGATGTCAATATAGATAAAAAATTATCTAGTCTCATCTTGTCATTATAGTTCAGTAAACTCTCATTGATATTTATTAATATATTTTGTCCTCATCTACCTGTACTCACTCTCCTACTCATGTCTCCCTCATTCAATCTTCTCTTAAGGTTTTGTGCTGAATACTTTTCATGTATATCTCTACCCCATTGACATTAATGAAACAGGTGTCAATACATCAATTCTCGAAGTTCAATCATCTCCAATACAATCTGCAAAATTGCCTAAGTATCAAAAGATACTATAGAAAACTCATATCCAAGAGTCCTTAATGACTCATCTTAAGCAAAGATACTCCCCTATAGGAGAAGCATCAAGCATCTAGTCTAGATATGTATAACGCTTTAATCATCCTGGACTGATGAATTCCTAGATCCATTACTATGAAGAAAGTTGGGGAATCACCCCAAGCATACATCTCAGATACTCAAAAGTATCCTTATCTAAAGTTTAGGTGAATATATTTTTAATATGATTTAGAACAATAGAGAGGGGGGGTGAATCTATTGTTCTCAAGTCCTGATGTATAAGACAATCTCAAAAACTTATCCTTAAATCAGATCCGAAACCAAAACAAACTCGGTCATCACCGATTCAATAATAGAAACATCTAACAATGCAGTCCACTACCTAGCTGTAACTTAACTTGCAAAACATAGTAATGTTCAGATCTAAACATTCACACAAGTATAAACACTAAGATTAATAGTGGAAACCCAATTTGGGAAAACCACTTTGTAACATGCTACTATTATTTTCACTCTTCTGAAGTGAGCTCGGTAAAAGGCCAACCCTATCAAAGGTTACAATACACACTGTCAAATGTGACCTGGTTAAAGGATTTCAATCACCCTGTTAAAAGTGAGCCTAGTCATAGGACTTACATACACTCCATTAGAATGCAACCTTGTTTAAAGGATTTAACATATGACTGTTAGGTCAACCTCTATTAAAAGGATTTTGACTGTTACAATGGATAGAAAGTAGCAACAGTATTATCTGAAAAATATACAACTCACTTTACAAATATCAGATTTGATTCTGTACACTAATGGTAGTTTACTAACTTTAAAACTCTGTCATTTCCATCTCTGATCTGCTCGAAACTTTTCTTCAAGAAATCACCACACTTCTCCTTTAGCCTTTTTTGCTTATTTAGTCAATAAAACTTTCCTCTTCCAGCATTCTCTATTCACCATGTGCATACATATCAAAATGTTCAGGTTCCCTTATATTTTTCTCAATTAGGTTAACTCATCTTTTGCCACTCAATCTCAATCGTAGATATTAGGGTTAGATCAGATTCATTGAATCTACCCACTTCATGTTCCTTGGCTTCCTTATCTAGAATCATCTCAAATCTCTTAAAGATTTACAATAAAATGTTTTACAATGCATTTAATGCTTCCAAACAATCAATAAATAAAGTCAACACATTTTACATAATCAAAGAATTCAACAATGTCAGCTCCAAAATTAAATTCTCTTCAAACATAAAATTGCTGATGCTCAGTCAATACTGTGATTGTTCACTCAGTCTTCATGTAGAACGCTCAGTCAATATTAAAACTATTTCCTTGGCTTACACTGTCTTCCTCGACAATTTACTGATGCTCGGTCGACACTATAATTTTGCTCAGCATATACTAACTTGGTCGACACTAACATCACTCGGCTTAAATATGATTTTGATATTCTTTGCTTAGTTAATCCTACTAGTTTAGTCTTCAGTCTTATTAAGATAAACAATACATTATCTCATCATAGTGCAACATAGTCAAGTACACTTTGTAATATCAAGATAACTCAACCTTTCCCTAGGTGCTATTGTTACCAACCTTGCTTAGCCCTCTTAGCAACACTCAAATAGATATAGTACTTTCCTAAGTAGCAACAGTCTTACCAATTAATGTTTGACATCAATGACAATACAACAATTGTTTCAATTGGAGTTTCCAACAATCTCCCTCTTTCACATTGATAGAAACACCATATGATATCACCTGAATAACACATGGATTACCAACCAATCCAAAAACTTATTTGTCCATCAGAAAATGATTTATAATATCCTTAGCTTCATTCTAATCCATAATCTTGTAAGCCTCACTTCTGTGACCATTAGAAGTATTCAGATCTCCCTCTATCCTGATTCTTCATTTCAGTTCATTAGTCTTATCTTTAGTTTCTTCAATTCATATCCCTCTTACTTTTCAGTATCATGTGTTATCATATCATATCAGTACATTCTCCCTCTTTGACAAAAATGCCAAAGTAGTAACTCAAAATATCTAAAACATACATCCATCAAATGTAGATAATATCTGTCATCTTTCTTATGACTGATTCCTTGTCTTTGCTTCTCTTCACAACTCTAGGCCAGCCCTAAAGTGTGACAATCTTCTACATCAATTTGTCAAATGTTCTACTGTAGAATATTTGATATAGTGCTCCTAGCTTGTCTAGGCAGCCTCGGTTAGGGGAAGAACCCCTAATTGACTTCTCAAATACTCATGAGCCTCTCTGGGTAAAGCTTTAGTGAATATGTCTGCTAATTGTTCTTTTGTATTCACATATTCCAGTCAGACTTCTTTGTCTTGTACTAATTCTCTCAAGTAGTGATACTTGGTTGCAATGTGTTTGGTCTTAGTGTGCATCATTGGATTCTTAGAAATATTGATAGCACTTGTGTTGTCATAGAAAATAACAACAGGTTCAGTGATTTCTTCTTTCATGCCTATCAACAATTGTTTTATCCATACCAAGTTTGAACAGTTCACTACAACAGCAACATACTCGACTTTAGCAGTATATTGGGAAATGCAATTTTGTTTCTTTCTTGTCTAGGAGACTAATTTATGTCCAAGAAAGAAAGCTCCACCACTTGTACTTTTTTTATCATCTACATTTCCTGCCCAATCAGCATATGTATAAACTCGAAGTTCAAATTTGTCATCCTTCTTATAATATAGACCATAGTCAACAGTTCCTTTCAAGTATCTCATAATTATTTTCACGGCCATGATATGTGTTTCCTTAGGATTAGTAGAGAATATTGCCACAATCCTAATAGCTAATGCAATATCTAGTCTTCTATGTATAGCATATTGTAATTTTCTAATCATGGATCTGTACAGAGTCTGATTCACTTGTGCAGCATCATCATTCTTAGATAACTTTTGTCCAGTAACCATAGGAGTTCCCACTAGTTTAGCATCTTCCATCCCAAAAGTTTTCAGTATTTCATTAACATACTTAGACTGTGTAATGAAAATTACATTCTTCTTGTGATATACTTGTAAACCAACAAAGAATTTGATCTCACCAAACATACTCATTTCAAATTTAGTTTGCATTTCATTTGAAAAAATTTTAAAAGTAGTGGTTTCTGTTGCACCAAAAATAATGTCATCAACAAAAATTTTTGCCAACAGGATACCTTTACCTTCTTCATCTTTCATGTACAGATTGCTTGTGTCATTTGTTGTTGAAAATCCAATCTATATCAAGTAGTTGTGCAACCTCTCATACCATGCTCTAGGATCTTGCTTCAATCCATATAATGCTTTGTTTAGTTTTCACACCATGTGTTTTCTATTTGGATGAAAAAAACCTTCTAGTTGTTCTATGTAAACTTTTTCTTCTAGTATACCATTCGAAAATGCAGGCTTGACATCCATTTGATACACCTTGAAATCTTTATAAGAAGCATATGCAAGAAGAGTTCTTACTCCTTCCAATCTAGCTACAGGGGCAAATGTCTGCCCATAATCTATTCCTTCTTCTTGTGCATAGCCTTTGCATACTAGCCTAGCTTTGTTCCTAGCAATTTCACCATTTTCATTCATCTTATTCTAAAATACCCACTTTGCTCCTATAACATTCTTGTTTTTAGGTCTCGGCACCAGAGTCCAAGCACCATTCTTCTCAATCTGGTCAATTTCTTCATTCATTGCTTGTATCTAGTCTTCACTCTCTAATGCTTCTCTAGTTGCTTTCGGTTCAAATTCACATAGTAGACATGTTGGATCCTTAGTCTTACTTCTGGTCTGGATTCTAGTATCTTTGTCTTCAATTATCTGTTCAGGCTTATGATGTCTTCTTACATATTTTGCCAAAATAGGTTCAACTATTCTCTCCTCTATTTCATCATGTTGCTCAGTAAGATTGTCAAATTTAACTTCAGAATGCTTAGCAACCTCTTACTGATACTCAACAACATTTTCTTGTAGCTCAGCATGTTCTTGTTCTCTCTTAGCACTATTTTCCTAATACTCGGCAACTTCTATCTATCATTCGACATTGCTTACCCAAGATTGGGCATCAGGTGCAATTCTGTTACTTGCTTCTTCTTCTTCCTCAATGTACACAAAAGATCTATAATCTTCTAGTTCTCTTTTGTTGTCAGCTTCATTTCTTTCTGCATACTCATCAATTTTGACATTCACACTTTCCATAATTTTGTTAGTGTTAGAGTTCAAACACTTGTAAGCTTTACTTTTTGTGGAGTACCCTAGGAATATGCCTTCATCACTCTTAGCATCAAACTTTCCATTCCTAGTGTCTTTTAATATATAGCACTTACTTCCAAAGATTCTAAAGTGTTTAACACTTGGTGCATGCCCGTGCCATAATTTATAGGGTGTCAGATTTGTACCTTTCTTGATCTGTACCCAGTTAAGAGAGTAGACAACGGTGCTTATAGTTTCTTTCCAATATTTCTATGCCACATTCTTTTCAATCATCAATGTCCTTGCACAATCCAAGATAGATATGTTTCTCCTTTCTGCTATACCATTCTGTGGAGGTTTTATAGGTGCAGACATCTGTCTTTTAATTCTTCTATCATTGTAGAACATATTAAATTCATTTGATGTAAATTATCCACCTCGGTCAGATCTAAGACATTTCAGGTTCCTACCTGTTTCTTTTTCAACCTTAGCCAAATACCACTTAAAATATTGAAAAGCTTCAGATTTTTCTTTTAAAAACATCACATGCATCATCCTATTATGATCATCAACAAATAAGATAAAGTATCTAGCATGACAATAACTTTGTACACCCATACGTCCACAAAGGTTAGTATGAACCAAATTTAAAATATTTTCAGAAGTAAAAGATTTTCTCTTGAAACTTGACTTTGTCATTTTTCCTAACTGGCATTCCTTGCACATCACATTCTCAGGTTTCTTCAATCTAGGTAGACCTCTTACCTTTTTCTTCTTACTTATCTCTACTAGATTGTTAAAGTTAACATGATACAACCTTTTATGCCATAACCAAATATCATCAATTTTTTAATTAAACATGTTTCTTTAGATAGGTCAAGATAGAACAAATTACCTCTAGTCTAATCACCACTTCCAATCAGTTCTCCAGTAGCATTAAATATTTTAGCTTTCTTGTGATGAAATTCCACTCGGTAACCAGTTTTGTTAAGCTGAGTAACACTTAACAAATTGTAATTAAGACCTTCAACCCAATATGCATTTTCACAAGATATCTTATCAGTCAGTTTAATCAAACCTTTTCCTCTAACAGGACATGGTGCATCATTACCAAATTTTACACTTTTACCTTTGTAATGATGTAAGGTCTCAAAATTATTTTTGTCACTAGTCATGTGATGTGAGCAACCACTGTCAATAATCCATTTATCATTCTTGTTCACATAGGATATCAATGCATTTTTTTCATCCTCATCAGATTCATCTTTCATTGCAATATGGACTACCTCAATTTCAAAATCATCACTATCAGTGTTAGTCTCTTTTTCAGCAATGTAACAAGATTTCTTACCTTTTCCTTTGTAGTCTCTATACCTTCAGTAGCTTCTGTCATCTTTTATATCTTTGTGTTTGCTTTTCCTTTCATTATCTTTATCCTTCATGTCAGGACATCTAGCAACTATATGACCAACTTTATTACATGCAAAACATATAAGAGGCAGTTTGCCTTTATATTTTCCTTTTCCCCTTCTTAGTCTTCTAGCCATAAGAGCTTCTAGATCTTCTAGGTCTTCATCACAAGTGTCACTGTCACTTTCACCATCACTTTCACTTTCACTTTCACTTTCACTGATGCATCTTTCCTTTTATTTCTTTCACTTGTTCAGAACTAGCTTTGACTTAAAATCAGATTCAACATTTCCAATGCTTCCATTAGTGAAATTATCATAATTAGAGAGTTCAAAAGTAGTCATCTTACCAACCAAACTTTCCAAAGTAAGCACATTAGCAGAGTTACATCTAGATTCTTGAATAGCTGAGATCTTAATAGCATATATAGGAATCAGGGTTCTTAGTACTTTCCCAATTATAGTTTCATCATCAATAGCCCCATTTGCTCCTCTAATAGCATTCACAGCTTCTTTTATTCTACCACAATATTGTGCAATGTTTTCACCTTCTTGCATTCTCATTTCATCAAACTTACCTATAAGACTCTCGACCTTTTCTTTCAGCACATTCAAGTCACCACCATAGATCCTTGCAAGAGTGTCCCATGTATCTTTTATAGTTGTGTAGTCCTTAATGTCCTTAAATTTTGGATAGCCTAGGGCATATGCAATTTCCAGCATTGCCTGATTATGTTCTTTCTTAGGTCTCATTTCTTCGGCAGTCAAAGGTGCGACATGTGACACATAATTGTTCTCAATGTAGTACTTTGCAGAGTCACCAATACCGGCAAGATACAGTTTCATCAAGCTTTGCCATGCAGAGAAATTTTCCTTGTTCAACTTCGGTACCTCCATCTTATACATCCTGATCATTTGCTTCAAGCCCCTTTAAACTTGATTATGTCAACACTAATAATAAGCAACTTAGCTCTAATACCAATTGTTAATATGATTTAGAACAATAAAGAGGGGGGATGAATCAGTTGTTCTCAGGTCTTGATGTATAAGACAATCTCAAAAACTTATCCTTAAATCAGATCCGAAACCAAAACAAACTTGGTCATCACTGATTCAATAATAGAAACATCTAACAATGCAGTCCACTACCTAGCTGCAACTTAACTTGCAAAACATAGTAATGTTTAGATCTAAACATTCACACAAGTATAAACACCAAGATTTATAGTGGAAACCCAATTTGGAAAAACCACTTTGTAACATGCTACTATTATTTTCACTCTTTTGAAGTGAGCTCAGTAAAAGTCCAACCCTATCAAAGGTTACAATACACTGTCAAATGTGACCCGGTTAAAGGATTTCAATCACCCTGTTAAAAGTGAGCCTAGTCATAGGACTTACATACACTCCATTAGAGTGCAACCTTGTTCAAAGGATTTAACATATGACTATTAGGTCAACCTCTGTTAAAAGGATTTTGACTATTACAATGGTTAGAAAGTAGCAATAGTATTATCTAAAAAATATACAACTCACTTTGCAAATATCAGATCCGATTTCATACACTAATGTTGGTTTACTGACTTTGAAACTTTTCAATTTCCATCTCTGATTTGCTCAGAACTTTTCTTCAAGCAATCACCACACTTCTCCTTCAACCTTTTCTTCTTTTTCAGTCAATAAAACTTTCCTATTCCAACATTCTCTATTCACCATGTGCATACATATCAAAATGTTCAGGTTCCCTTATATTTTTCTCAATTAGGTTAACTCATCTTTTTCCACTCAATCTCAATTGTAGATCTTAGGGTTAGGTCAGATTCATTGAATCTACCCACTTCATGTTCTTCAACTTCCTTATCTAGAATCATCTCAAATCTCTTAAAGATTTACAATAAAACATTTTAAATATATTTAATGCTTCCAAACAATCAATAAATAAAGTCAACACATTTTACATAATCCAAGAATTCAACAATGTCAGCTGCAAAATTAAATTCTCTTCAAACATAAAATTGTTGATGCTTGGTCAATATTGTGATTGTTCACTCGGTCTTCATGTAGAACGCTCGGTCAATACTAAAACTATTTCCTCAGCTTACATTGTCTTCCTCAGCAATTTACTGATACTCAGTCAACACTATAATTTTGCTCGGCATATACTAACTCGGTCGACACTAATATCACTCGGCTTAAACATGATTTTTCTATTCTTTGCTCGGTTAATCCTACCAGTTTAGTCTTCAGTCTTACTAAGATAAACAATACATTATCTCATCATAGTGCAACATAGTCAAGTACACTTTGTAATATCAAGATAACTCAACCTTTCCCTAGGTGCTATTGTTACCAACCTTGTTTAGCCCTCTTAGCAACACTCAAATAGATATAGTACTTTCCTAAGTAGCAACAGTCTTACCAATTAAGGTTTGACATCAATGACAATACAACAATTGTTTCAATTGCAGTTTCCAACATATATCTTCTATCTTCTCCTTTGTGCTAATATACTCCAATCTTATTTCTTTTTCTACAACCTTCTCTCTCACACAACATGATACTTTATTGCAATATATTTGGTCTTTGAATGTAATACTGGATTCTTTGATGTATGCTGACTGTACTTATATTATCAAAATATATTATAATAGTCTGAGTCAATTTAATACCAATATCCATTAACATTTTCTTCATCCCAGTGATTTGATTAAAATTATTTGTTGTCACAACATACTCTTCTTCTGCTATATTATTTGATATATAATTATTATTTTTTCTCAACCAGGAGACCAATCTTCCTCCCAAGAAGAAAGCTTCACCACTTGTACTCTTTTTTTCATCAATATTTCATCCATAATCTGCATCAGTGTATTTACATAATGTGAAATCATGTGGTCTATCATACCATAGCCCATAATCTGGTGTACCCTTTAAATATCTAAAAATCCTCTTTCCTACTGCAACACGTGTCTCTTTAGTTTTTTCTTGAAATCTAGCTACAATCCCAACTGCATTAGCTATATCAGGTCTTTTTTGTGTTAAGTACTTTAGTCCTCCAATCATAGATATGTATCTTCTATGTGCTGCACTTGGTGATTCGTCATTGCTTGAAAATTTACATTCAATTACCATAGGGGTTCCAACTCATTTACAATTTTTCACTTCAAACTTTGTCAATAAGTCCTTAAGATAGTTTGTTTGTGATATGAAAATTTCATCCTTGTTCTATGTAATATCAAACCCAAAAAGTATTTCATCTCACCAATCATGCTCATTTCAAATTCATCTTTCATTACATCTAAAAATTTCTTACTTGCTTCATAATTGCCTCCAAAGATAATATCATCAATAAATACTTCAACAATCAATAATCCATCGTCATTTTTTCTTAAGTACATTTTATTTTTTGCATTACCTTTCTTGAATCCCAAACTAATCGAGTGTTTTCTAACCTTTTACACCAAGCTCTAAGTGCTTGCTTCAATCCATACAATTCCTTCTTTAATTTGCAAACCATATCCTTGTCTTTTGTTAAAGAAAATCTATCAGGTTGTTCAATGTAGACTTCCTCCTCAAGTTCTCCATTAAGAAATGATGATTTTACATCCATTTGATATACCTTGAAGAGTTTACTACAAGCATATAGCAGAACCATTCTAACTACCTCAAGTCTAGCTATAGGTGCAAAAATTTCTTCAAAGTCAATACCTTCTTGTTGTGAGTATCCTTTACATACCAATCTTGCTTTATTTCTTACCACTTCACCTTTCTCATTCATCTTATTCCTGAAAAGCCATTTTTTCCAATAGCATTCTTGTCTTTAGGTCTAGGGACCAATTCCCAAGTCTTGTCCTTTTCAATCTTCTCAAGTTCTTATTTCATTGGTTTCGTCAAATGTTAATCTTTACATGCTTCATCTGTAGTCTTTGGTTCAACTTCTGATATTAAACTTATTTCTTCATTTACCTTTTTCCTTTTCATGACTCCTTTATTTTCATTTTGAATGATTTGATTTGTAGGGTGATTTCTTGTAACATATTTAGGTGTTCTTGGTTTACCTCTAACTTCTTCTCTAGGTGTTGATTCAGGTTCAAATCTCAGTTCCAATTTAACTTCTTCAATCTGCAAATCATTTTCGGTTTCATAAAATAATTCCTTCTCATCATTACAATTAATGTTAGTCCTTTGTATGTTATGTTTATCATAATCATAATCTAGAATCCTCTTCTGAATTCTGAACTCTTCATCAACCTTCACATTAGTACTTTCAACAATAGTCCTCAATCTTTGATTAAAATATCTATATGTTTTACTTTTCAATGAATAACTAAAAAAAAATCCTTAATCACTTCAAGCATCAAAATTTCCAATATCATCATCTCTTTTGATATAACATTTACTTCCAAAGATAAAAAAAATATTTCATAGTAGGTGTATGCCCAAACCAAAGTTCAGAAGATCTCTTACCAGTACCTTGTCTAATCTAAACTCTATTCATTGTGTAAACTATGGTGTTCACTACTTCTCACCAAAAGATATGTGATACATTACTTTCAAGCATCATATCTCTAGCTGCCTCATTAAGTAATCAATTCTTCCTTTCTGCTATACCATTCTATTGTTATGTCCTATGTGCTGAAAGTTGTCTCTTAATTCCAAAATATGTTAATATTGGATATTGCTAATGCACGGGGTGGTGATTGATACATTTAATAAGTTTAATCACTATGTTACTGAATGGGCATTCATACTATTGTCATTCGTAATTTTTCATTGATGTCAACATATGTCTCTGTGGAGAGTACGGGTTGATTATGACAATGTATAGACAATGTATAGATGTTTCAGATCATTTGAAGACAAATGCAAATACAGGAAGATGTTGTGATCTTATATCCAAGATCACATCATGTAATGTTCCATATTGAGAGAGTTACACTTGTTTTGGTTAAGACTAGTCATTGGATTGAAACAATGAAAGCTGACATAGTGAATCTTTGTATTTTTGGTATATCTTACAGAAAATATGGATTCAATACATGCGAGTTTGAGAGATGAAAGACAAGGAACTGAAGGATTTTCATTGGTCAGCGCAAGGTACAGAATGCTAGATGATGTTAGTTGTGGTGTGTGATCTGGAGAAGACTTATTTGGGAGCTAACTTTAGAAGTGTAGCATGCATTTTGTTTTGCAAATGTAAATTAAGGATGTCGGTCCTTAATTATTATAATCGAATCATTGTATACTTGTTTTGGGTACTGTGTATATCTTAGCAAGAATTTATGTGAATAGGAAAGCCTGATTGGCTGACCTGATTATGTAGAATGTAATAGGGTATATATGTAAGATCTTTTCTTTGGAAAAGATATGGTGAGAATGAATGTGATGTAAAGAGGATTGTAAGAAGTTGTGAGCTTGTGTCTACTGAATGTAGAGCAGAGGTATACTGGTGAACCTCATTGGAACTGATCAAGCAAAGACAGTTGTTGTTAGATAATTCAAAAGATTGTGTATGTCCTCATATACACTTGTTGTGAACAATGAGCTATGAAGGTGGATTTAACCTTCTTTGGGCAGTGATCCCACCCTTCTTTCTTGACTCCTAACAGAGTCTATCCTCTAACAAGGACTATGTATTGTAATGATTCAATAAGCTCCTAACATGGCTAGATCTTCTAACAAGGATACTATACTCTCATTACATCATTTGTGGATGCTAATTCCCACTGGGATTTTTTCTTTTAATAGGGTTTCCTCGAGACCAAAATATTGTGTTATTATGTTGGAATTCATTTTGTTCATTGGATCTGATATTGCTTCTACTCAAAGTTTAAAGTTTAATAATCTATCATACAACTGATTCAACCCCCCTCTCAATTGTATTGTGGACTATTATTCCTAACAATTGGTATTAGAGCTACTGGTCCTTAGAGAGAAAGCTTAATAGCTAGAGAAGATCTTGGAGATGGCACTCTATATGAAGGATGTTCCAAAATTTAATCCTGAAAACTTTGACAGTTGGAAGAACAAGATGCAAAATCATTTGCAATGTTTGGGCATTGACTATTGGTTAATCACAAAGAATAAGGTGGCTATAAAAACTGAAAATGACTTTCCATCAGCATTTGATGATGAGAAGAAAGTATTATCTCACAACATGGTTGCAAGAGAAGCATTGATCAATGCACTTTCTAAAGGAGAATTTACTGAAGTTAAAGTCTTAGATTCAGCACATGAAATTTGGTAGAGATTAGAAGAACTATATGAAGGAGACAAATATACCAAGAAAGTGAAGTTACAAAACTAGAAAAAAAAGATGGAGAAGCTACAAATGAATGATGATGAAAAAATTAGGGCTTATGTTCAAAGGGTTACAGAAGTAGTGGTCGGAATCAGAAACTTTGGAGGCACCTATGTTGAAGAAGAAGTCATTACGAAGATCCTTAGATCATTGAATCCTACTTACATGTTCAAGGCCCTATCAATTCAAGAGACTATAACTCTGACTCTGAACATTAGCAAGGAGATGTTGATTGCAAAGCTAACTACTTTTGAAGCTGTAGAAATGGGAGACTCTGTACCTAAAGTAGAATATGCATTTAAGGCATCATCACACAAGAAGATAATGACTACACATCCAAGCACGAGTAGTGAGAGTTTTAAAGAAGAGCTTGGAGAATATACTGAGGAATGTGAACAGATAATGGATGAAGAAAGAAAGATGAATGAACTTTTTGCACTAATCGCTAGAAGAGAAAAAATAGGTAAGGGTAAATTTGAAGGAAAATTACCTTTAACATGTTTTTCATGCAATAAGGTTAGTCATTTTGCATCTATATGTTCTACAAGGGTTCCTAAGTACAAACCTCAGTTTTTCAAGTCTAATTACTCAAAGGATAAAGAATGTTACTATGCTAGTGAGGGTATTTCTGGTGATGATGATTTAGATTATGAGGAGATTGGATTTGTTTCCATTAGAGATGAACCAGTACATGAGGAAAAGGCTTTAGTGTCACATGTTGATAAGAAAATTGAATGGATTATAGATAGTGGTTGTTCACATCATATGAATAGAGACAAAAACAAATTTGTTAAATTATTAAAGTATGATGGTGGTGTTGTAAGGTTTGGAGATAATCTTCCTAAATCTATCATAGGAGTATGATCTATTACTCTAGATGGAAAGACTAATACTGATAATGTACTACCTATTGATGGACTTAAGCATAACTTGTTTAGTGTTGGATAGTTGATGGACAAAGAGTTTCAGTTACAATTCAGTAATGGTAAATGTTTTATCAAAAGTAAGGAAGGAAAGCTGATTGCAACCAATACTAAATCTAGAGGTAATGTATTTTAATTAAATACTTCTGGAGCTTCCTATTTTGTTGTGAGGGTAGATGAAAATTGGTTATGGCATAAAAGATTGTATCATGTTAATTTTGATAACATTGTGAAGGAAAGCTTGACTAATGTGGTAAGAGATCTACCAAAGATTGTCAAACCATCTAATACTGTATGTAGAGAATGTGTTATGGGAAAATAGACTAGAAGCAGTTATAAAAGAAAAGCATATACATCAAAGGAAAAATTAGATCTGGTACATACATATCTATGTGGACCTACAAGGACAAAATCATACTATGGTGAAAGGTATTTTATACTTTTTGTTGATGAATTTTCTAGAATGATGTGGGTTACCTATTTAAAAGAAAAATCAGAGGCATTTGATAAATTGAAGATATTCAAAGAAAGAGTACAAAATGAATTAGGTTTAAAAATAAAATGTATAAGGTCAGAGAGAGGTGGAGAATTTACTTCATATCTATTCAACTCATATTGCGAAGAGCATGGAATAAAAAGACAAACATCTTCTCCTAGGACTCCACAACATAATGGGATAGCAGAGTGAAGAAACATGACCATACTTGATGCTGCTAGGATAATGTTTCTTGAAGGAAATCTATCTCATATGCATTAGAGAGAGGTTGTTGGGACAATAGTGTACACATTGAACATAATTCAGATCAGAGAAGGTACAAGTAAGACTCCTTATGAATTATGGTTCAATCATATTCCTACTGTAAAATATTTCAGAATATTTGGTAGTAGGTGCTATATAAAGAGAGATGATGAGATAGGAAGTTTGATGCTAGAAGTGATGAAGGAATTTTTCTTGGCTACTCTACTAAGAGTAAGGCTTACAAATGCTTTAACATGAGATTGAGGAAAATAATTGAAAGTCACAATGTAAAGACAGATGAAAGGTTTCAGATATAAGAGAGAATGTATGAATATGATTAGGATACAAAGATCAAAGAGGTTGCTACTGAAGAAGAAGAAGAAATTGTTGGGACTGAATGCAAAAAACTTTGAGGTATGTAAAAAATAATCATCTTGAGAAGCAAATTATTGGTGATACAAATCAAGGAGTACTAACTAGATCAACAGTTGGAAAAGAAATTTGTTTAATTTCTCAAGTTGAACCAAAGAATACAAATGAAGCTTGCAGAGATGAATCTTTGATAAATGCTATGAAAGAAGAACTAGATCAGATAAAGAAGAATAACACTTGGGAACTAGTTCCTAGACCTAAGAACAAAAATGTGATAGGAACTAAATGGGTTTTCAGAAATAAAATGAATGAAGAAGCGGTTATTGTAAGAATCAAAGCAAGACTAGTATGAAAAGGCTGCTCATAGAAAGATGGAATAGACTTTGAAGAGACATTTTCTCTTGTTGCCAGAATAGAAGCTGTAAGATTATTCTTGGCTTATGTTGCACATAAGAATTTCAAAGTGTATCAGACAGATGTAAAATATGCATTTCTGAATGGGGATCTTGAAGAAGAATTATATATAGAACAACCTGATGGATTTCCTCTATGCAAAGATGGAGACATGGTATGCAAGTTGAAGAAAGATTTGTATGGGCTGGAGCAAGCTCCAAGGGCTTGCTATGAAAGATTAGACAAGTACTTACTTCAGCTTGGATTCAGAAAAGGTAATGCTAACAATAATTTGTATTTAAGAACTAGTGAAGATTGAATATTAATAATAGAAGTCTTTGTTGATGATATTATCTTTGGAGATGATGATGATCTATGTAAGAAATTTTTTAAGGAAATGTAAAGAAAATTTGAGATGTCCATGATAGGTGAAATGAAATTATTTCTTGGACTGCAATTAAATCAGACCAAAGATGGCATGTTTATTTCTAAAACTAAATATCTTAAAGAAATGTTAAATTTTTTTGGAATGGATCAGGACTGCAAACCGGTCGGCACATCCATGGTGAATGGTAATAAGATAAAAGTTGATGATGAATCAAAGTGTGTTTTTTAGACCTTGTAAAAATCAATGGTTGGAGGATTACAATATCTGACCCACACCAGACCAGATATTGCTAATGTTGTTGAAATTGTGGCTAGATATCAGGCAGAACCCAAAGAAACACACCTAGCTACTGTGAAAAGGATACTAAGATATCTGAAAGGAACCATAGACTATGGCTTATGGTATGAAAAAAATGATAGATTTGAACTTCATGCCTATACTAATGCTGATTGGGTAGGAAACATTGATGATAGAAAGAGTACTAGTGGTGGTGCATTTTTCCTTGGGAAAAAGTTGGTCTCTTGGCTAAGTAAGAAGGAAGATTGTAGAGCACAATATACTACTAAATTAGAGTATGTTGCTGCTAATATAAATTGCAATCAAATTATTTGGATGAAACAAATACTGAAGGACATAGGACTAACTTTTGATGATCCTATGGTTATCCATTGTGATAATACTAGTACAGTGAATATGTCAAAGAATCTAGTGATGCACTCTAAAACTAAACATATTTCTATCAAATGTCATTTCTTGAGAGACACGGTGGCAAAGAAGGAAATAAAATTAGAATATATTAGTACAAAAGAGAAAATTGCAGACATCTTCACAAAGTCACTGCCAAAAGATACCTTTAAATATCTCAAAGGTATGATGGGGGTTCAGGCCCCTCCTAGTCATAATTAAATAATGCAAAGATGTATCAGTCCAAAGGTTTTTAGAGCCTTATCATATTTTGGACTAAATGTAGGGATCTACTCCTCAAGGGAAGTGATCATAGAAGAAAGATGTTGGAAAATAGTTGATGACTCATGGAACCCTTTTCCATTGTTGTCAAAGGGGGAGTGTTGCTATGAGAAAATCCCTACTATATGGGGAGATTGTATGTAGTATTTCTTGGTTGCAGAACTTTGGATTGATATAACTTTAGGATGATGGATTTTCTCATATGTTGACATCAATGCCAAAGGGGGAGATTGTTGGATATTTCTAATGTATGGGGTGGTGATTGATACATTTAATATGTTTAATCACTATATTACTGAATGGACATTTATATAGTTGTCATTCATGATTTATCACCGATGTCAACATATGTCTCTGTGGAGAGTACAAGCTGATTATGACAGTGTACAGAAACTTTATGAATGTTTTAGATCATGTGAAGATAGATAAGAGTACAAGAATATGTTGTGATCTTATATCCAAGATTGTGTCATGTAATGTTCCATATTGAGAGAGTTACACTTGTTTTGGTGAAGACTGGTCACTGGACAGAAATAGTGAAAGATGACAGAGTGAGTCTCTATATTTTTGGTATATCTTACATAAGATATGGATTTGATACATATAAGTTTGAGAGATGAAAGACAAGGCACTGACAGATGTTCATTGGTTAGCGCAAGGTACAGAATGCTGGATGATGTCAGCTATGGCGTGTGATCTGGAGAAGACTTATTTGGGAGCCGAATTTAGAAGTGTAGCATGCATTTTGTTTTGCAAATGTAAATTAAGGATGTCGGTCCTTAATTATTGTAATAGAATCATTGTATAGTTTTTTTAGGTATCGTGTGTATCTTAGCAAGAGTTATGTTAATAGGAAAGCTTGATTGGCCAACCTGATCATGTAGAATGTAACAGGGTATTTATGTAAGATCTTTTCTTTGGAAAATATATGGTGAGAATGAATGTGATGTAAAGAGGATTGTAAGAAGCTGCAAGCTTGTGTTTGCTAAATGTAGAGTAGAGATATACTAGTGAATTTCATTGGAACTAATCAAGAAAATATAGTTTCTATTAGATAGATCAAAATATTATGTATGTCTTCATATACACTTGTTGTGAACAGTGAGTTCTGAAGGTGGATTTAACCTTCTTTAGGCAGTGATCCTAGGCAGTGAGCCCAACCTTCTTTCTCGACTCCTAACAGGGTCTATCCTCTAACAAGGACTGTATACTATAATGATTCAATAAGATCCTAGTAGGGTTAGATCTTCTAATAAGGATACTATACTCTTAGTACATCATTTGTGGGTGCTAATTTCCACCAGGGTTTTTACCTTTAATAGGGTTTACCTAAGACCAATATATTATGTTATTATGTTGGAATTCATTGTGTTCATTAGATCTGATATTGCTACTACTCAAAGTTTAAAGTTTAATAATCTATCATACAACTAATTCACCCCCTCCTCACAGCTATATTGTGGACTGTTATTCCTAATAGTTAAACTCATTTGAATTAAAATATCCTCCTCTATAAGATCTCAAATATTTAATCTTCAAGCCAGATTAATTCTCAACTCTATTCTTCAATAACTTAAACTTCTCAAATGCTTCATATTTTCTTTAAGAAATGCTACCCACATCATTCTTATAAAATCATAAATAAAAATCATGAAATACTTTTCACTGTAGAATCCTCTTGTCTTTGTTGGTCCACATAAGTTTGTATGCACAATCTACAACTTCACTGATGTTGTAAACATTTTTCTTGGAAATGAATTCTTTCTCTTTTTAGCCATAAAAAATTCCTTGCAAACCATGTTAGTAGGCTTTATTTTTGGTCATTGGTAACTGATCAGCGAAGAACTGTAGATTTTCCATTTATCCTTTCTAGGGTTTGGCTATTTTTTGGCCAACATGATGTAGTCGATTATAACCCTAAAGTGACAAAAAGCTTGTATAAAAATGGATTAGGATTAGGAATTTCATAATGTATATTTTAGTAGCTTCTTGTAGTGGTATTAAGATGTAAAGGGTTGTGAATTGTAATCAGGTTGTAATCATTGGATAATAAGAATATTGGACTCATTTTTAGTGGACGTAGCCCAAGGATTGGGTAAACCATATTAAATCTTTGTGTCTCGTATTCTCTACTATGTGGTTTATTATTTTCTGATATTGGTTATATTTACATGTAACTATTATTTATGTCCTGTTAATCTTAACATTTATAATATTAGGCAAGTCTCTAACTGCATTAAAATACCTGATCTTCACAATGTTATTAAAGCTGATATGACAAAATATATTATGCCATAGCCAACTGTCATCCAATTTAACAATCAAACATGTCATTTCAATAGGTGTCAACTGAAATACATTACCTTTTTTTCTATATTCTTGTTCCAATAAGTTTTCCATCACTATCTTTAATAACACAAATCTGCTCCATGAAATATAACCTTTATCCTTTGTCCATAATCTGTCCAACACTCAAAGGATTAAATTTCAATCCATCAACAAAGTAAACATCTTCAGTGTTAGTCTTTCCATCAAGTGTAATAGATCCTTTCCCTTAATCTAACATGGTGCATTACTTCCAACTAACTATTCCTCTATCATATCTATTAAGCTCAACAAATTTATCCACATATCCAGTCATATGATGAGAACATCACCTATCAATAATCCAATTAGACTTTTTCTATTCTACATGTGAAACTAAAGATTTTTCTTCTTTTAGATCTTCTTCATCATAATTTTCATCTTTAATAGCAACAAATCTTATTTCATCTTCATTTTCATCATCACTTTCTAAAAATTTTACATCCTTAAATGCAATTTATCCTTCTTTATCAACATAACAAAAATTATTTTTCTTAGGTTTATCAAGTTTTCTATATCTGATCTTATTTTCTCTCTTAGGATATATAGATGAAAAATGACCAGATTATTTACATGTCTAGCAAGAAAAAGCTTTCTAACCTTTAGGTTATCTCCTTCCAATCAGTGTCATTGCATCATCAAACTTCCTTTCTTCTTCTTGCTTAGTTGTGTGTGCTAAAATGTTGACACACTCCTATGAGTCATTAAAGTCAAGATTGCTCAAGAATGAGGTCTCAAATAGTGACTCATAACTCTCTATTCATGGAGTGCAAGGGTTTGCAATGGAGGCCCTCAGATTAGACCTATTTTTTGCCCATGCAAGTACACCATAAAATGAGAGATTCAAAGAGGAAAAGAAAGAATGGTAGTCTCCATGATTCATCATGTATGCATGCAAATGAAAATGAAAGCTACTTTATATGATAACAATGCATGAAAGCAAACTAATTTATGAAAGTAAATGCTTATGTAAGATTATTATATGAAAGGAAATATGAATCTAATCTAATATAAAAATGCAATATTAATCTAAATGGATTGCCATGGGGCATGAGTGAAGAAGACAAAAAAAGAGAAGTTGTAATGTCCAAGCTCAAATGCTCAAGAATCTTCTCCAAAATTGCTCTCCAAACCTGCAGCATAACAATACAAAAATCTTCTATATCCAAATGAGAAAGAGATGGCTCCTTATAAAGAATCTTGGATGGTCAAGATTAAGAAGCAAAAAGAAATGAGCAATGGTGGAGATTAAATCTTGGTTGATCCATGTGCTCAAGATTCTTTAATGAGGCAAAAATATAAAAAAAGCCCACCACTTAAAAGTATGTGCATTCAACGTGGAGAGAAAAAGAGATTTTTATTTATTTATTTATTTATTTTATTTCATTTTTCAGCACAAAGAGATATTTTAAGTGGGGATTTTATTAAAAGAGGAATTTTATTTTAATGAGATGATTTATTTAATTAAAAGGGAAGTTTTATTTTAATTAAATGAGGCTTAGGATAAAATGATCAAACCTTAGAAAAATATTAAAATAATTGAATTAATTACGGTTTGATCAAGGAAATTGATTTGAATTGAAAATATTGCAAAACATTAATTCAGGAAATTGATAAAATGATAAATGGGGGCCCAAAGTCTAGGTGACCATTTTAGGGTGCATACATTTTTCGCTCTTTGAATAATGTGTGGTCGTCATGGGAACACATGTAGTCAAAGAATGAAGTTGAAATGTGAGATTGATTTTGGATCACAAAACAACCTAGATGTGTGATCGATAGATGGGAACACATTAGGAAAAAGATAAGCTAATTGAAAAAGACAAGCCCAACACCCTTGTAAATAGGTAATTGTCAAGTCTCAAGCAAGGTTGCCCCAAGCGAAGCAATTGATAGGTTTGATAAAGCTGAATCAAAGATTGAAGTTTGATAGGTATTGCCTCCTCGTGATTGAAATGAGATAGAGGAGAAATAGTAAACTGATAAATTTGATCAAATTGAACTAAAAATAAGGTTCTCGATATAAGATGAAAGATATAAGGATCACAGAACCAAGGTAGATCATTAAGAAATATTATACCCCAAGGTTGAATTAGAAAAAAAGAAGTGGGGTGAAAGCGAATGGAAGATAGAAGTTTGGAAGAGGTGAAAAGAAATGGAGAGAAGAAAGAGAATTTGCCTCAAGAAAGAGAATGCCTCAAAATCAATCAACTATTTAAGATTGAAAATTTTGATTGAGATAACGAAAGAAGATAAGGAAATGAAGATCAAAACCTGATCACAGTTGATTAAAAGTCCAAAAGAAAGATGAAGGAAAACCCTCTCAAACTCATAATGTAGCCTAAAAATGAAAATTAACATGAAGTCTAACAATGGAAGCTACATGAAAATGCAAAGGTGTACTTGCAATAGAGAAACTGTAACATAGGATTTTGTGTTCATCATTCATCAGAGAATGTTAAGGAACTTATTGTCATCATTGGGCCATTATTAACGGACATCAGAAAATCACACAATCATCACTAGTCACAAGCACAACTATGAATATATGAATGTGATTTATATCAGATTGGAATGTGGAAAGATTCTAACATAAGCATCAAAGACATAAAGGTCAAGATGACTTCGATGTTAGCTTACCCAATTTAATGTAACAAGGTAAAATCTCCTAAGTGTTTCAAGGGAACAACAAGAGACACTCTAGAGTTTCAAGACCACACCCACAAGTAGAAAGCAAATAAAAACATGTCGCATGCCCCAAGTCCTCTAGCTATGCATCTTGTAGAGAATTATTAGATAAGGACACACAACAAAAAATCAATAATAGTCAGCACACAAAGAAAAGATCATGATATAGCTCAAGCATTAAGTGTTGCATTTAAAAATTGAGTGTGTTAACTGATACTGAGTTTTGAGGATAAGGATTGAATGCTTGTAGGCAGGTAAGATCACATGGCAAAACTAGGTAAGACCAAACTGAGAAGTGTTGAGAAACACTCAATGCTAGGGGTTGTGTTGAAAAACACAGTTGGGGAGGTGTTGAAAAACACTATTTTCAAGGTGTCCTAAAGACTAACGTATCCAAGAGACCAAATATATCACAATTATGCCCCCTAGACAAATACAAAGAATAATTCCAAACCAAGGCAACAAGGGCAAGGCATGATGGAGAAAGGCTCAGTGTCAAGGATGCGTGCTAAGAAAGTGGGGTGCAAAGGCCTCAAGTAGTGCTCATTTCCAGGTTTTCACCACTTGAATTTTATTGCAATCTTTTCCTTTTTTTTTCCTTTTTTTTCAGGATTTTTTATAATTTTTGTTTTTGTATTTCTGCTACCAAGGCACCTGTTTCCAGGTTTTCACCAATTGGAAACTGCAATTAAAGAAATTTTTGTATTGTCATTGATGTCAAACCTTAACTGGCAAGATTGTTTCTATTTAAGAAAGTACTATATCTATTTGATTGTTGCTCAGGGGAAAGGCAAGGTTGGTAACAATAGCACCTAAGAAAAGGTTGAGTTATCTTGATACTTCAATGAATACTTGATTATGTGGCACAATGATAAGACAATGTATTGTTTATCTAAGTAAGAATGAAGACTAAATTGGTAGGCTTAACCGAGAAAAAGTGAATAAATCTAGTTTAAGCCGAGTGATGTTAGTGTTGACCGAGCTAGTAATGAACAAGTAGCTGTTGATTGTTAGATCTGATTTGTTAAAGAGTTTTAAAGTTTGTTTTTATACATCTAGACCTAAGAACAACTGATTCACCCCCCCTCTCTGTTGTTCTAAATCATATTAACAATTGGTATCAGATTTGTTGGTGCTTGCAGAGAACAAGTTTGAAGGTACTTGAAGCAAATGATCAGGATGTATAAGGAGGTACCAAAGATGAATAAGGAGAGCTTCCCTACATGGCAAAGCTTGATGAAGTTGCATCTAGCCGGTATTTGTAATTCTTCAAAGTATTATGTTGAGCATGACTATGTCACACCTATTGCACCTCTGACTACTAAGGAAATGAAAGCTAAACAAGAGCACAACCAAGAAATGTTGGAGATTGTGTCTGCCCTAAGTTATCCAGAATTTGAAGACATCAAAGACTACAGTAATGCAAAGAAAATGTGGGACACCCTTGCAAACATTTATGGCGGTGACATATGTGTTGAGAGTAAAAGTTGAGAGCCTAAGAGGTAAATTTGATGAAATGAGAATGCAAGAAGGTGAGAATATTGTACAATATTGTGGTAGAATAAAAGAAGTTGTAAATTCTATTAGAGGAGAAAATGGAACTATTGATGATGAAGCTATAGTAGGAAAATTATTGAGAACTTTGTGTCCTATCTATGCCATCAAAATTTTTGTAATTCAGGAATCTAGATGTAACCCTACCAATGCTCTTACTTTGGAAAGTTTAGTTGGTAAGCTTACTACTTTTGAACTTTCTAACTATGATAACTTCACTGTTGATAATATTGAATCTTCTTTTAAGTCACAAATGGTTCTGAGTAAGTCGAAGAAGGAAAAAGAAAGATGCATCAGTGAAAGTGAAAGTGAAAGTGACAGTGACACATCTGATGAAGAACTTGACAATCTAGAAGCTCTTATGGCTAGAAGACTGAAAAGAGGAAAATGAAGGTACAAAGGTAAACTCCCTATTATATGTTTTTCATGTAATAAATTTGGTCATATAGCTACTAGACATCCTGACAAGGATGATAAGGATGAAGAAAGAGACAACAAGCATAAAGACAAAAGAGAAGATAGAGGTTACCAAAGATACAAGGACTATAAAGGAAAAGGTAAGAAATCTTGCTATATTGGCGAGGAAGAGACTAACACTCATAGTCATGATTTTGAAATTGAGGTTGTCTATGTTGCAATGAAAGATGAATCTGATGAGGATGAGAAACTACATTGATATCTTATGTGAACAAAAATAATCAATGGATTATTGATAGTGGTTGTTCACATCATATGACTGGAGACAAGAGTATGTTTGACACCTTAGATCATTATAAAGTTAGGAGTGTGAAATTTGGTAATGATGCACCATGTCCTATTAGAGGAAAATGATTGATTAAGCTGACTAATAAGATCACTTGTGAAAATTTTTATTGGGTTGAGGGTCTTAACTATAATTTGTTGAGTGTTGCATAGCTTAATAGCACTGGCTACCAAGTGGAATTTCATCACATAAAGGAAAAAATATTTAATGCCAATGATGAGCTAATTGGAAGTGGAGAACAGACAAGAGGTAAGTTTTTCTATCTAGACCTATCTGAAAAAATATGTATGATTGCACAAGTTGATGATATTTGGTAATGGCATAAGAAGCTATGTCATGTTAACTTTGATAATCTAGTAGAAATTAGTAACAAAAATAAAGTGAGAGGTCTACCTAGATTGAAGAAACCTAAGAATGTAATGTGCAAAGAATGTCAATTGGGTTTCTACTATAAATCCTAGTGTTGATACTTGTGTGAATGTTTTGGTTTGAACATTTCTATGTTTTACAAGTTAGATGCTATTGGATAAGTGGACTACACTATTATATGTTTCTGTTATGCAATCAATAATGACCGAGTAGCTTTTGATTGTTAGATTTGATTTGTTAAAGAGTTTTAAAGTTTGTTTTTATACATCTGGACCTGAGAACAACTGATTCACCCCCCTCTCTATTGTTCTAAATCATATTAAAAAAGTCTAGTTTCAAGAGCAAAATTTTTACTTCTGAGAATACCCTAGATTTGGTTCATACTAACCTTTGTGGACCGATGGGTGTACAAAGCTATTGTGGTGCTAGATATTTTATCCTGTTTATTGATGATTATACTAGAATGATTCATTTAATGTTCTTAAAAGAAAAATTTGATGCTTTTCAATTTTTTAAGTGGTATGTGGCTAAGGTTAAAAAGGAGACGAGTATGAATCTAAAGTGTTTGAGATCTGACCGAGGTGGAGAATTTATATCCAATAAATTTAATCTATTTTGCAATGATAGAGGGATAAAAAGATAGATGTCTACACCTAGAACTCCTCCATAGAATGGTATAGCAGAGAGAAGGAATAGATCTATCTTGGATTGTGCAAGGACATTAATGATTGATAAGAATGTTGCACAAAAGTATTGGAAAGAAGCTGTAAGTATAGTTTTTTACACTCTTAACCAAGTACATATCAAAAAAAGTACAAATCTAACACCTTATGAGTTGTGGCATGGGTATGCACCTAATGTAAAGTACTTTAGAATTTTTGGAAGTAAATGCTACATATTAAAGGATAGTAGAAATAGAAAATTTGATGCTAAAAGTGATGAGGGTATATTCCTATGCTATTCCACAAAAATTAAAGCTTATAAGTGTTTGAACTCTAACACTAACAAAATTGTGGAAAATGTGAATGTCAAAGTTGATTAGTATGAAGAGAAAAATGAAGCTGACAGTAAAAGAGAACCCGAAGATTACATATCTTTTGTGTATATAGAGGAAGGAGAGGCAAGTGACAGACTTGCACCTGATGCTAAGTCTCAGGTAAGCAATGTTGAGCATTAAGAAAACAATGCCAAGAGAGAAGAAGAATGTGTCGAGCGATAGGAAGAAGTTGTCAAGTATCGGGGAGAGGTTGCCGAGCATTCAAAAGCTGAATCTGACAATCTTGTTGGTTAACCTGATGAGCAAAATGAAAGGAGAGCAGAACCTGTTCTAGCACAATATGTAAGGAGACACCACAAGCCTAAACAAATTATTGGAGATAAAGATACTAGAATTCTAACCAGAAGCAAGGCAAGAGATCCAACATGTTTACTATGTGAATTTGAGCCTAAGACAAAAAAGGAGGCATTAGAAAATGAAGACTAGATAGAAGCAATGAATGAAGAGATAGACCAGATAGAGAAGAATGATACTTGGACTTTGGTGCTAAGACAAAAAAATAAGAATGTCATTGGGACAAAGTGGGTATTTCATAATAAGCTAAATGAGCATGGTCAAATAAAGAGAAATAAAGCTAGGCTGATATGCAAAGGCTATGCACAAGAAGAAGGAATAGATTATGGGGAGACATTTTCCCCTATAGCGAGATTGGAAGGAGTAAGAACTCTGCTTGCATATGTTGCCTATAAAGATATCAAGGTATACCAAATGGATGTTAAGTCTACATTTTTAAATGGTATATTAGAAGAAGAAGTGTATATTGAATAGCTAGAAGGGTTTGTTGATCCAAACAAAACACACATGGTTTGCAAACTGAATAAAGAACTGTATGGACTAAAGAAAGCTCCCAGAGCATGGTATGAGAGACTGCACAACTACCTAATATAGATTGGATTCTCAAGGACAAATGACATAAGCAATCTGTACATGAAAGATGAAGAAGGTAAAGGAATCTTGTTAGCTAAGATCCTTGTAGATGATATTATATTTGGTGGACAAGATGCCTTGTGTAAAAAAATTTCAAATGAAATGCAAATTGAATTTGAAATGAGTATGTTTGGGGAGATCAAATTTTTTGTTGGTTTACAAGTATATCAGATGGAGAAAGGAATTTTCATCACCCAGTCTAAATATGTTCATGAGATACTGAAAACCTTTGGTATGGAAGATTCAAGGCCAGTAAGTACCCCCATGGCTACTGGACAAAAGTTGTCTAAAAATGATGATGTTGTAGAAGTTAACCAGATTTTGTATAGATCTATAATTGGAAAGCTACAATATGTTGTACATAAAAGACCAGATATTGCATTAGCTATTGGGATTGTGGCAAGATTCTCTACCAATTGTAAGGAAACTCAAATGATGGCTGTCAAAAGAATAATGAGATATTTGAAAGGGACTACTGACTATGGATTGTACTACAAGAAGCATGAGAAGTTTGAACTGAGAGTGTATACAGATGTTGATTGGGTAGGAAATGTAGATAACAGAAAGAGTACTAGTGGTGGCTCTTTCTTTCTTGGATAGAGATTAATTTCCTGGACAAGAAAGAAACAAAATTACATTTCCCAATCTACTGCTGAAGCTGAGTATGTGGTTGCAGCTATGAACTATTCAAACTTGATATGGATAAATTAATTGTTGGTAGACATGAAAGAAGAAATCATTGAACTAATTGTCATTTTCTATGACAACACAAGTGCTATCAACATCTCTAAGAATCCAATGATGCACACAAAGACCAAATACATTGCCATCAAGTATCATTACTTGAGAGAAGTGGTACAAGATAAAGAGGTCTGAATGGAATATGTGAATACAAAGGCACAACTAGAAAACATATTCACTAAGGCTTTACCTAAAGAAGCTCATGAATACCTGAGAAGTAAATTAGGGGTCCTTCCCCTAACTGAGGCTGCCTAGTCAAGCTAGGAGCACTGCATCAAATGTGCTGCAAAGAGTATCTAACAAGTTGATGTAGAAATAGGTCACAGTTTAGGAGCATCCTAGAGTTGTGAAAAGTACAGCAAAGCCAATAATCAGTCATAAGAAAAGATGACAGAGGGAGAAATATTGTTACTCAACTGAAAAGATGCTATCTACATCTGCAGGATATATGTTTTTAGTTGCTTCTTTGGCATTTTTGTCAAAGAGGGAGATGATCACAGATAAATACACATAATATTTTTCATGGTTGATCAAGAAAGAGGGAGAGATTCAGTGGATGGTCATACAAGCATGGCTAATTGATTCTGTATCAGAATGAAGCTAAGGATATTATAAATATTTCTGATGGACAGATAAGTTTTTGGATTGGTTGGTCATTCATGTGATATTCATATGGTGTTGCCATCAATGCCAAAGAGGGAGATTGTTGGAAACTACAATTGAAGCAATTTTTATATTGTCAATGATGTCAAACCTTAACTGGTAAGACTATTGCTATTTAAGAAAGCACTATATCTATTTGATTGTTGCTAAGGGGAAAGGCAAGGTTGGTAACAATAGCACCTAAGGAAAGGTTGAGTTATTTTGATACTTCAATGAGTACTTAATTATGCGGCATAATGATAAGATAATGTATTGTTTATCTAAGTAAGAATGAAGACTAAAATGGTAGGCTTAATTGAGCAAAAGTGAAAAAATCTAGTTTAAGCTGAGTGATGTTAGTGTTGACCGAGCTAGTAATGACCGAGTAGCTGTTGATTGTTAGATTTGATTTTTTAAAGAGTTTTAAAGTTTTTTTTTATACATCTAGACTTGAGAACAACTGATTCACCCCCCTCCCCACCCTCTCTATTGTTCTAAATCATATTAACATCACCAAGGCACTTTTTCTATTTTTTTTGAATTTTAGATTTTTTAATTTTTTTGTATTTTTGGAATATATAATTTTTTTGAGATATATCAAAGCACCTATTGCTAAGTTTTCACTAAGATGATCAATTTTTTTTAGGACATTTTCTGATTTTTAGAATTTTTAACAACATACCATTTTTTAAAGATTTTTTCAGGATCAATAAGTATATACAAAGGATGCCCCTAGACGGAATGGGCATCATGGATATAACTTCTTTAGGTGCAAGACATTGATAGGATCAGGGAGTGGCTCTCCCTCTTCAGTAGATAATAAATAAGCACCTATCCCAAAAGTTGTTGTAATGATGTAAGGTCCAAGCCAATTAGGTTCAAATTTTCCCTTTTGATCTCTATGTTGTTGATTCTTAGGATTTTCATGTAGGACAAGATCTCCCACTTGGAATTCTCTAAGGTGAACCTTTTTGTTGAAGGATTTGGAGATGTGATTTTGATAAACCCTCATATGGTCAAATAATGCTTGACGTTTCTCATCTCGAAGTTCTAACTCTTGAAGTCTCATGGTGTGGTAGTCTTCATCTGTAACTAGACCTTTGAGGGAAACTCTAAGTGAAGGAATCTCAACCTCTAAAGGTAAGACTACTTCAGCACCATATGTAAGGGCAAAAGTAGTAGCCCTAGTAGGAGTACAAATACTTTTTCTATAAGCCCATAAAGCTGGATTTATCTATAAATGCCAATCTCTACCATTCTTATGAATTGTTCTATGTAGGATTTTAAGAATAGTTTTATTTGATGCATCTGCTTGACCATTTACTTGTGGGAATTAAATGGAGGACCAATGTTGTTTAATCTTGAATTTCCTGTGGAGTTGCTTAAGGTCCTTATTTTTGAACTGACCTCCATTGTCAATGATAATCTCAAAAGGTACTCCATATCGACATATGATATGGTTCAGAATGAATAGAGAGACTTTCCTGCCTGAGGCAACAGAAAGTGGGACAGCTTCTACCCATTTAGTGAAGTAATTAGTAGTAGTGATAATAAACTTGTGTCCACCTAATGAGTTGAGATGAATCTGCCCAACAAGATCAAAGGCCCAGTGTTGAAATGGCTAATGAGATATAGAAGGAATGAGTTCCCTACCTGGAGCATGTATCAGGTTACCATATTTTTGACACTT
The DNA here is from genome assembly GCA_027943335.1 of Chamaecyparis obtusa. NCBI lineage: Eukaryota > Viridiplantae > Streptophyta > Pinopsida > Cupressales > Cupressaceae > Chamaecyparis > Chamaecyparis obtusa. Next base: position 570,151 of record BSBK01006588.1, read on the forward strand.
TTCACATGACTTTGAAAAATCTACTGCATCAATCTGCATCGTAGGCCAATACTATCATGCCCTAAGCAACCTCTAGGCCATGGGAAGACCATTGGAATGTCCCCCACATATGCCCTCATGAATGTCATGTAACACTTGGTCGGATTCTTCCTTTTCTAAACATCTAAGAAGTGTTCCATCTAGACCCCTCCTATACAAATCACCAGAGATAAGGGTATGGCGAGAGGCATTTTGGGTAAGGTTTCTACGTTCAGATCGGTTAAAGGTTTTAGGGATAATGCCATCATGAAGGTATGATTAAATGGAACCATAATGGGATGACTCATGAACAACAAGGGTACAAATAACATGGCTTTCCTGGGAGTCATAGATAGGGTAATGTAGCTCTTCCACCAGGAATTCAAATCTAGATTCATGTTGCTCTAACTGAAAGAGTGAAGCAAGTGTAGCCATAGCATCAGCTACTTTGTTTTCTGCTCTAGGGATTTGCTAAAATATTACAAATGTGAAGTATCATTTCAAGGAATCAACCATTTTTTTGTAAGGTACTAGTTTCTCATCTTTTGTTTGATATTTTTCATTGACTTGGTTGATTATCAACTATGAATCCCCATAGATGTGTAATTCTGTGATCCTCCATTCTATGGCCACCTTAAGTCCATTTGTTAAAGCTTCATATTCAGCAATGTTGTTTGTACATGGGAACAATAGCTTGTAAGACTTAGGAATTGTGTACCCATGAGGAGAAACAAACAACACATCAACTCCTGAACCATTTTACATAAAAGATCCATCAAAGAACATCTTCCCTATTCTTTTAGTCATATACATGAGGTGCTCATTTGGGAAGTCAACTTGAATAGGTGCACTAACTTGAATTGGGAAATCAACCAGTTGATCTGCTATGGCTTGTCCTTTTATGGCTTTATGTTCAATGTACTCTATGTCAAATTCTGAAAGGATCATCATCCATTTAGTAAGTCTACCTGTGAGGGAAGCCTTACTGAGTAAATACTTGAGTGGATCAATTTTTTCTATGAGGTGTATTGTGTGTGCAAGCATGTAATGTTGTAACTTTTGGGAAGGAAACACAACTGCAAGGCAATCTTTCTCAATGATGGTGTAGTTAACCTCATATGAAACAAGAGTACGACTGGTGTAGTATATTGCTCTATCTTTCCCATGTTCATCAAATTGAGCTATTAATGCCTCCAAGGAAGATTTTGTCGCTGAAATGTATGAAATTTATTGTTGAAAGGTTGAGCTCTATGTGCCAACTGTGAAATGAAACTCCTTATGGATTGAATAAATCCTTGAAGACTCCTCATTTGACTAATGTTTTTGGGAGGTGGAATATCTATGATTGCTTGGACTTTTTCAAGGTCTACCTCTATCCCTTTTTCAGAAATGATGAATCCTAGAAGTTTTCTAGAGGTGACACCAAATGCACACTTCTTAGGATTCAACCTTAGTTGAAATTGTTCCATGCGATCTAGAATGACTTCTAAATCATCTAAGTGTGTGTCTCTTTTCTTAGATTTGGCCAAGGTGTCATCCACATAATCTTCCATGTTTTTATGCATCATGTCATGAAAAATGGTTGTCATAGCTCATTGGTAGGTGGCTCTTGCATTTTTTAATCCAAAATTCATAACGTTCCAACAATATGTACCACATGCACAAGTGAATGCAGTCTTTTCTTGATCTTCAAGAGCTATCTTAATCTGATTGTATCCAGAAAAACCATCCATCAAGGAATAAATCTCATAACCTACATTCATGTCTAGTATCATGTCTATATTGGGGAGTGGAAAATCATCCTTTGGGCATACTCTATTGACATCTCTAAAATGTGTGCAAATTTGAATGGATTTTTCATGTTTAAAAACTGGTACAATGTTTGATATCCATTCAGGGTGACCCCACAATAGTTACACTTTTATAGACATGCTGATTTTTGCTGAAATAATAGATTTTTAATTAAATATGATTATTTATTCCTTGAGAGGTTCCATTGGAAGGAATTATTTACAAATGGCTATCTTAAAGCCTCTTAGATAAAAAAAAAAACATTGATCTAACATCTATACTACTCATTCATACCTAAAATGGAGTCTCCTTACACCTACTAAAATGCTAACAAAAAATAACTTCGACTTTATCTTTTGGCAGATCAAATGAATCTATTTGAAAAACTTATCTATGTAGTAAGGTACTACTGAGAAAACTCTTTCCAATGATTATAATATTAATATATATTAAGTTTATCATGACTTTATATTTTTAGTTTTACTAAACATAGATATTTCACCATATGTCTACCTCTATGTCTGACACTTATGAAAAAATAGTAAAATAGAGAAAAAAAATTCTAAAAATTATCTATGCCCTAGGTATTGAAGTTTTCTTTCTATCCGAAAAAAGAAAAATGAAATTGGACAAATACACAACAAGTTATAAGCTATGTAGTCAAGGTATGTCAAAATTATAGTTTAGTCAACTTCAAATGTTAATAAAATATGAAATAATCATGATAATGTCATCAAACAAATTTCATGCCCTCCATATGGATGTTAAAAACTAAATTTGAAAGAAATTACATTGATATCTATTTTAGAAAAAATTTATGCTCTATGAAAACAATGTAACTCTTTGAAAATGATGTTTTAGCAACATGCCAGTTTTCATGGGAGAAAGAAAAAACCAATCAAATAAATTCAAAAATAAAAATAAAAAATATATTTAGAATCTAGACAAAAAATCCTAAAAGACTCTAATTTACTTCATCTTTCGATTCCAAATGGTTTAATGAGAATATGCATTGGAATCTTAAATTTTTTTCAAAATGTAGAGTTCAATGTCCGTTCAAGCAAAAAAGTGTAACCCACTATTGTGGGTTCACCCTTCAATGTAGTCAATATCTCTTATGAATCGTGCACCAAGGAGTTTTTCTAATTCTTCTTTGACTAGAAGAGCTATGTGAGGATGCATCTTTCTCAATTTATGTTTGACTGGTTTTACACCTGGAGCTATAGACAAGTGATGCTTGATAAGATTAGTGTCCTACCCTAGCATATCTGAATAAGTCCAAGAAAAGTTGATCTTCTTTTTCTATAAGAACTTAGTGTAAGCTTCTTTTTCTTGTGGTAACAAGGACTGAGCCAAATGTACTATTTGAAGAGCCTCATTTGTACCCAAATTGACTGCTTGTGTTGGCTCAACAAGAATTGAAGATCTATCTTGAAAGTAGCTAGGGAGATGATCAAGTACATCATCCTTAGGTGCCTCAAAGAGGTTTTCACCCTTGGATACATCATTCCTTTTTACTTTTTTTGGTTCTGACACCACCACATAGTGTTTTTCACCATCAGAACTCTTATTATTTTTTTCTTTTCTTTTTATTTTGTGACTAAGGTACTTGATATCTGGCTTTGTCATGCTGATATCCGATTCTCTAGTGGAAGAGACTACGTGTTCAATGGCATTCAAGTAACAGGTTATCTCATAGTAATTTTGGAATGTTAAGAGCTTAGGTTCTTGATAGCATTGGGACCAATCAATGAGGTTAGGATGAGCAAGAGTTAAGTCAATGGATGGTTCAAGGTTGTGGATATGAATGATATCATCTTTGGTGACTGAAAAGTTGGAGTCCGTCAAGTATCCTTCTAAGCTACCCAAATCAAGATTCATCCTAACAAGTGAAGAATCATCCACTAAGGCGACATGTGGGTTCAACTATTCTAATCCTACACATGATGCATCAGCTACTTCGGGTCAAGAACTATAAGTATGAATGACATCAACATTCATGTCAACTGTGGAAGAATTAGAGAGAGAGTCCCATTCATACTCATGTGAATCTATTTTTGAATCCCAACTAGGATGCTTACACCATGAAGGTTTGGGACATCTTGATGTGGAAGCTCTAATTTTATCAAGGGTAACATCTCTCTCCATCAATGAAATGGATAATGGCATCGAGCAGAAGAGCGAACTCATCGACCAAGAAAATTTTGAACTGGAGCAGACTGCGCAGAGGGAGCGGCCTATGCAGAGGGAAGTCTAGGGAAAGTGGTGGTTTTGGAGAGGAGGAGGCTGCAAAGGGAGGGGAAGGTAGAAGCGAGGAAGATGGGGAGCTTGATGATGCTCCTACTAGCCCCTTTGTTGCTGTGCAGTTCCTATCTTCATGGTAGGAGTGTTTTATGCCTTTGCAAAAGTCTGTATCAAAGGTGCTTATCTTGAGAAAAGCTTGTCTTTCCTTTGCTTCAGAGGCCAGTGTGTCTAGATTTTTGGAAGTGTCAAAGAAGAGATTGGTACCAAGGATTCCCTCAATGTTGATGATGTTGGGGTTTATTCCTATGGGGGAACTCAACATGTGCCTAAAGAAAAAACTTCCAACACTATTGGTGGTCCATCTCTTGTTTGCTTCATATCCTTTCATGTGCCTTTGGAGATGGGGAAACAAGATTTTCTTTGCTTCTTCAGCCTGTTTCAAGGAAGATACCCAGGTGGGGGTCTATGGGAGATTTTGGTGTGGGGAAGCTGCATATGCGGTAGTTGTTTATGCTTCTCTCCCTTTCTAGTAGTTAGGGTTTTCTCTCCAAGCTTGAGAAAAGTTTTGGGGGGGTTTCTTTCCCTCTTTATTTTGGATTAGAGGCAGCCCTTGAAGTGTGGTGGTCAATGGAGACTTTGGGTCCTTTGTTGGGATCCTGTTGTGGTAGACTGTTGCTGGGAACTGCACGGGTGGGACTCTTTGTGGGTTTCACCACTTCTTCCATTGGTGTGGGAGAAGGGTGTTGGTTTAGTTGGAGTGAGTGGGATCCCTATTGAGGTGGGGTTGCACATAGTTTCTCGTAAGTAGTTTTTGGCTTCTCATCTTCTCTTCTCCTCACATCTATTTCCTTTAGAGGTGGAAGCTCGTTTGGAAGTAAAGGTCCCTTTTCCTCTTAACTCCTCTTTCCCACTTTCTATAGAGGTGGAGGTTCCTTCTAAGGTGGTGGTGCAACCTATTGAAGTGGCTTGTTGCTGGATGGAAGAGGAGGGTTGGGGTTATGAAGGTGAGTTTGGCCATAGCTGGAGGGCTCTATTTTTGCCAGAGATCTTTGATGATTCTACCTTTTGTCTGGCTAGTTATAATCTGATGGAGTGGGGAATTCTTCTCTTCTCTTTTTCAGTGTTAAAGGTTGGGGGAGCCTTTCAAAACCCTATGGAGTGCGGCCTCTGCTGGAGACTCCTATTTTTGCCAGAGATCCTTGAATTTTTTTACTTTTTTCTGGCAGATCGTAACTTGGTGGTTTGGGGAGTTTTCATCACTCCTATTTCATTGTTAATTGTTGGGAGAGCCTTTCCAAACCCTAAATACTATGGTGCAACTGAAGATTTTATAGTTTATATTTATAAGTTGTTGTTTTGTTTTGGGAATGATATGATAGGGTGGACAGGTCTGTTTGCTAGATCTATTGGTTGTTAAGTCCCATTTTGGTGATGGGAGCCATCAATAAGGTTGGGGGAGCCTTTCAAAACCTTGAAGGATTGGTGCAGCTGAAGCTCTACTTGCAAATCTATGTGAGCTGTTGTTTCATGAAAACTAGTTATGGGAGCCATCAAAACCCTTATGTTTGGCTTAGGGAGCCTGAAAACCCTAGGATGGTGATGCTGTAAGGCTTTGGTCTTACACTTTAGATCTTGGCAGCTTAATTTTTTTCTAAAAAATTTTATTTTTACTGCTGTTGTATCGCTGGGTTTGTTCTGCTGGTAATTTTTTTGGTAGATTGTGCTAGGGGTTCTGTAATGTTTTTCTTGTTCCCCAGCTGTCTCACTTTCTTTGGAGCTAATTCTTCCTATTGTTAATCTTTGGGTTATAGTTCCCTTCAAAAACTATTTGTATATGGTTTCGGCACCCATTCAAAACATGTTTTTACCTTATTCAAAAACATCTCTCTCCATCAAACGAACAATATTTTTTTATTGACATTCTCTGATGGGATCTTCTACATCTGATTCTTCTTGATCTAAGGTCGCAACTATCGCATGAGCAACTGGATTATTTGAATCTCCCCAAAGGAGATTGGTGGAAGGGACCCAATCTTCACACATATCTTGTTGGTTTGTCAAATGAGGCATGTATTTTGGTTCATCTTCACAATCTAACTCATCAAGGATAGGAGTAGTGTTCTTGTTATGATTTTCAAATCCTAGGCCAACCATCTTCTTAGACCTGCATCCAAAAAGAGCATGATTTAGAGGTTTAGCTCTAGCATCCAATCTTTAACTAAGAGGGCCATGTCCAGGATAACCCATCTTCTTGACAAAAGTATACCCTCTTCCATAAGCCTTAGGAGAGGGAGAGAAGTTCTCAGTGTGCATGCATTTCTCTTCTCTATAAATCTAGTCTTTAACAGCCACCTCTTCTTTCTCATCTTGAATAGGCACTGAGGACTCTACAAATGTGCCAAATAAAGTCATAGCTGAAAAGGAAGGTCTCATTTCCTATGAAGGTTTTCCATAAGACCTAGGTGAAATTGGAAGCTTTGTAAAAGAGTTAAGTTGATACCCCCCTACACCAAGGTCTACTGACTTGAACTTGTATTTTCATTTTGTTGAGATTGCATTGAAATCTTATGCTTCTCTATTGAGGGGAACATGAGTACTTGCTGAAATTGAGTTAAAAGATAAAGTGCTATCCCCCAGTATACAAATTTATACTCCATTGTAGGGGAACTTAACACACTGGTGGTAGGTAGATGGAACTACGTGCATATCATGGATCCAAGGTCTACCAAGTAAGATATTGTATGCCAGAGGACTAGCATCAACAATTTGGAACAAAATATCCTTCTCAACTGGGCCAATCCTAACAGGAAGGATAGCCAACCCTTTGGAACTTCTTTCCGCCCCATCATAGGCTTTGATTGTTATCTTCTTTCTGGTATCTATGACTTGTTCAAAATAACCCAATATCTTCAAAAAGCTTAATGAACAAATATTAAGCCCAACACCCCCATCTATCAACACATGCCTGACATGGGTTTTGTGGATCATGACTTCAATATGAAGGGTGAGATTGTGTGGGTGGCTCAAAGCTTTATCATCGTCCTCTAAAAAATTAAGGTAATGAGGGCTAGCAATATGGTTAACCATGTTCTGGAATTGGTCAACATCTAAGTTGTTAGGGACATTCGTTGTGCACAAGGAATCCTCAAGGACTTTCTTGTGTCTTGGGGACAACTCTAAGAGCTCAAAGATCAAAATTTGAGCTAGGGTTCTCTGCAAATGATCGACAAGATTATAACTCATTTTAGGATTAACTGTTGGTTTTGAGGTGACATTCTTGGATGCCATTTTCTTTGATTTACTTGGTTGACTTGAATTGGGTCCTCTAATGACAACGGGACCTTGACTTCATGTGACAACATTAAGATCTTGGGATGATATTCTAGAGTTAGGACCCCTTAGCACCATGACAGGTTCTTCATCAAAGATAGGACGAGAGTCCATGTCTAGATCATAACCATAGAGATCTTTATTCCTCATCATGTTGACATTTTCTTCTACAACTTCAAGCATGTTGACAACATTCCCTGTAGCTATGTAGGTGTAATTAATCTCAGCCTTGCCATTCTTAGGTTTAGAGGTTTCCCCCTTCTCATACTTGGGCAAAGGTTCTTTGAAAGCCTTATGATCAACATTGGTGTTCAATCCATCTATCTGAATTTTTCCATTCTCAATAAGATCTTGGATGATATGCTTAAGCTTCCAACAGTTTCCAATATTATGTCCAATGCCATTATGAAATTTGCAGAAGGCTTTCTCATCCCACCAATGTGGTTTAACATCAGGTATATGATGCTTTGCTAGATCTTGAGGATGCACAAGGTTGTTTGCGATGAGTTTTTTCAAGACATCCTCATATGAATCACCAAGTTTTGAAAACTGACGCCTCTCTTTCTTAGGCTTATCTTGATATCTTGGCTTATACTCTTGTTGGTTAGATGAGTTGAGCTTCATATCTTGAACAACACTAGACAAGTAAAGAATAGCTTGATCTTTGGGTTAAGAAGAGTCCACAACTCCATCATTGACCATTTGTTTGTTCCTATTCCAATGTGAGTTTTTATGTTTATCCTTATTAGAGTAGTTGTTATTTTGAACATTGTTGTTGTTTTTGTTGTTGGCCAAAATTCCTTGTTCTTTCAAAACATCCTCAATCCTACATGTAGTTTCAACCATGGTGTCAAAGGAATCAAAGACCATTTTCCTAACTTCATACCGCATCTCAGGAACCAAGCTTCTAATAAGGATGTCAATCTTCTCATCTTCATGAATGGTCCTAGAGTAGCGAGAGCATTGTCCTCTCCACCTTTGCAAGAAAGTGACAAAGGATTCCCCTTGATGTTGCTTTAAGTTGCATAAGTCCAACATGGTGATAGATCTTGAAAGATTGTATGCAAAGTGTTGGAAAAATCTATGGACAAGCTCTTTGAAATTATTGACGGGGGGAGTTATGTAGGTAAATAATTCCATCACTTGACCCTTAAGACTCCTTGGGAAAAAATCTCATAAGGTATGAGTCATCTTGATGGAACTCAAAACTCATAATATAAAACTGATGCACATGATCATGTGGATCTCCATTAGCATCATACTTGTCATATTGGGGGATCTCAAATTTTCTAGGAAAGTCTTTCATGCTCACACTCTTGTCAAAAGGATTGGGACAAATTGAATCAAGATTGAAATGCAATGTTTTGCTCCACAGTGGGAGCCAAAAATGTGTGCTAAAATGTTGACACACTTCTATGAGTCATTAAATCCAAGATTGCTCAAGAATGAGGTCTCAAATAGCAACTCATAGCTCTCTATTCATGGAGTGCAAGGGTTTGCAATGGAGGCCCTCAGATTAGACCTAGTTTGTGCCCATGCAAGTACACCATAAAATGAGAGATTCGAAGAGGAAAACCAAGACTGCTAGTCTCCATGATTCATCAAGTATGCATGCAAATGAAAATGAAAGCTACTCTAAATGATAAAAATGCATGAAAGAAAACTAATTTATGAAAGGAAATGCTTATGTAAGATTATTCTATGAAAGGAAATATGAATCTAATCTAATATGCAAATGCAATATTAATCTAAATGGATTGCCATGGGGCATGAGAGAAGAAGACAATAAAAGAGAAGTTGCAATATCCAAGCTCAAGTTCTCAATAATCTTCTCCAAAATTGATGTCCAAACTTGTAGCATAACAATACAAAAATATTCTATATCCAAATGAGAAAGAGATGGCTCCTTATAAAGAATCTTGGACGGTCAAGATTAAGAGGCAAAAAGATATGAGAAATGGTGGAGATTAAATCTCGGTTGATCCATGTGCTCAAGATTCTTTAATCAGGCAAAAAGATGAAAAAGACCAACCACTTAAAAGTATGTGCATTCAAAGTGGAGAGGAAAAGAGATTTTTATTTATTTATTTTATTTTATTTTTCAACACAAAGAGATATTTTAAGTGGGGATTTTATTAAAAGAGGAATTTTATTTTAATAAGATGATTTATTTAATTAAAAGGGAAGCTTTCTTTTAATTAAATGAGGCATAGGATAAAATGATCAAACCTTTGGAAAATATTAAAATAATTGAATTAATTATGATTTGATCAAAGAAATTGATTTGAATTGAAAATGTTGCAAAACATTAATTTAGGAAATTGATAAAATGATGAATGGGGGCCCAAAGTCTAGGCGACCATTTTAGGGTGCATACAAGCTGCACAATCTCTAGCATAATCTCTACTAGTACTTACACTTCTTATCAACATAGGTATGTCCTTTTGTACACTAAAATTTATTTGTACTCTAGGTGATCCTTCCTTCTATTTCAACCATTACTCATGTGCCTACAACTTTCCAAGTAGCAACTCTTTGGTAAAATTAGGTGTAATCATTTCTCCAATGATCTGTTCTTTGTACTCATAGGACGATGGTAGATATTTCACTATCTTCTATATGACTTCATTATCTAGTTTTCCTTCCACCACAATTATTAATTCCTACAAAAATCTCACTAATCCTACTAAAGCAACCTCTTATAGTTTCATCTTCCTTCATATTAGAACTTTCAAACATACTAATATAATTTCGTAATTGAGCATTCTTCAAAGTTTCATCTCCTTCAAAAACATTTTCCAAATTACTCCAAATCTCAATAGAAAGTCTTAGATATTTTACTTCAGTATATTCTGTATCTAAAAGAGATGATAGAATAGCCTCTCTAGCAAGCATACAGTACATGTATAGGTTATTTTCTTCATTTGTACATCAATCAAGTTTTTCTTCTTCTACAACTGTCTTCTTCATCTTGATAGCCAACCAATAGTCAATTCCCATGCATATAAAATGTGTCTTCATTCTTTCCTTCCAATTGTCAAAATTAACTCCATCAAACTTCAGACCCTCTTTCCTGAAAAATGTAGTAGCCATGGATCTCCTTAAGTTGTTAAACTCTTCCTTCAAGGACCTGATGCTCTGATACCAATTGTTAGAAGGTAAACTCCACTTACACAAATGAGAGGGGGGGGGGTGTGAATCACTTGTGATCTTAATTAAATTAAATTAAATTCTATCAAATCTTAAACTTGTAATCAATAACAACAACAACCACAAGATAATAAAAATTCACAATAAAAATAGATTTGTTAACTAGGCAAAACCCTTGATCAGAGTGAAAACCCTGATGGAAATGATGCCAAAAATATGATTTACTAATATAAAAGTTCCTTGTGAAAGGATAGACCTTGTTAGAAGTCTTATACAATGAAATCAATACATATGAGTCCCTATGAGGATACTTTGGATCCCTACTAAAAGATCCCAACCCTGTGGGGAGTTGATGAGAAACACAATGAAGATAATTGAACCCATTGTCCAAATTTCTTCAAGACTATCTTCACTAAAAAATCTTTAGGAAAACACATCCAAGGGTGATCTAACTAAAATACCAAATCTATTTCCCTGTACAGTTCCTTTGAATTCCTCAACATACCAACAACATAATCTTCTTCTCTGATCGTAAAGATTTCACATTCAAAACTTGCACAATATTTCATGACTGCATGATACCTTCATGATACCCCTCTTTACATACAAATAAACTTCCTTCCCTTTATACCAATCCCTAATGATTATTGAGTCAAACAAAAGGCTTTCACAATTTATAATTAACAATATAGGACATTAATAAGAATTTACAATACATGTTTCATTACATCTAGATACTTCCATAATAATATTAATTTGTAGTCGGCTCCCAAAGAAGTAACATGCTTCACATCGTCCAAAAGTCTTCATAGAATTCAAAGTATATTCTTCCATGTTTATCAAAGCATCTTGAATATGTCTTCAACAACATACCAACCTCCCTAAACTAGTTTCAACCTCGCTAAAATAATATAAATCTCAAATAACTATCAAGAGTTCCTGGAAACTCTCACTATGAATAGTCTTCAATAAACTTCACATAACTCAAACATATCTTCATAATGTTTTCTGTGCTTTTAATTAAATCATCAAATTATGTTCCTGAATTCTAAAAAATCTTTGTAAAACTCAATTCATCACTATAAAGCCTCACCAAATGATTATGTGCCCGAAACTCTATTAACTCTATCTAGAAATCATATATGTTGACATCAATGCCAATATCTATCATGAATGTAACATATAAGAACTCAATCATCTCTAATCAATATCCAATTTGTCCTACTAACAATATTCATTAACATTCATGCTAACATAATTCACCCAACATAGACATTTCAAATTCTGATTCCATGATTCTTGAGAAATTTTTGGACAAAGAATCATTATTACAACCAAAGATGATATCATCAACATAAACTTAAATAACTAAAATTTCATCACTTTCAACTTTGACATACAAGTTACTATTCAATCCACCTCTAATGAACCCATTATCTATAAGGTAGGCATCCAACCTAGAGTACCAAGCTCTAGGAGCTTGTTTAAGACCATAATGATCCTTTCTTAACCTGTATACATGATCTAGTTTATCTAGTGATATAAAGCCTTTGAGATGTTCCATGTAAACTTATTCATCAAGATAGCCATTAAGCAAAGCAGTTTTGACATCAATTTGGTAAATTATAAATTTTTTGTAGAAAGCATAAGCTATGAAAATCCATTGACTCTATTCTATCTACACATACCTGTGTTTTGTTAAAATCAACACCTTCTTGCTGAGAATATTCATTACAAAAAAACAAATCATTGTTTCTAATAACTTTTCTAAATTTATTAAGCTTATTTATGAATATCAGTTTTCCTCATATAACACTTTTATCATCTAGTCTAGGTACTAATTACCAAGTTTTTTTTTCTCTATTTGATTAATCTCATATTTCATTGCATTTAACCAATAGTCATCAATTAAAGCTTTAGAAAAAGGTTTAGGTTCAAAATTAGTTACTGAACAATAGTATTTAGCCATTTGATCTTTCTCTTCAACTTTAACTCTTCTTCTAGTAAGAACCACTACATCTGTATCACCAATGATATGAGTTTGTGGATGATTCTTTGTAACAATTTTAGAAAGTGTCTTTGGAGATGTGGCTACTTTAGAACTTGACTCATCCTCCTTATTTGAAGTATGTATTTCACTAGACTTGGGAGCTTAATCAGGTCTTATAGTAATGTCATCCGCAAGATCCTTCAATCCCTCACTTAGAATCATTTGCTCATCAAATCTTACATTAATAGATTCAACAATTTTATTCAATCTATTATTGAAACATATATAAGATTTGCTATGAGTAAACTATCCAAGAAACATGCCTTCATCAGTTTTAGTTTGAAAGCTTCCTATATTTTCTTCATCTCTCTTAATATAAAATTTGCATCCAAAACATTTTAAATATTGTTAGCCCATATTGGACCCCAACTCAAAATTTAAAAAAAAATTAGATTATCCCCTTTCATGTACCATATTATGGCAAATATTCTCTCTCTAAATATGCATTTTAAAATCTTATAAGTTACAAGCATTAAACCCCTTTGAAATAGTTCAAACTAGTTCAATCGGGTTCAAGAATGTTCAAACTGGTTCAATCTTGTTCAACGGGTTCAATGCTATTTAATCAAGTTCAAAGAAATTCAAATAGTTCAAACTGGTTATTTGGTGGAATATTAACATCAGGCTTAATCATTTTTGCATCAAGTTTGGTGTGATGATATTGCATAAAAATAATGATAGAGCTCCATATGAAGATTTGTGTGGAAGATAATATCCAAACAATGAATCTCAATTCAAATTTGTGATTTGTGTGTAATATTTGACATGAAGAATGCTTAAAATTTTCAATGCAACTTGTAATCCCAAATTTGCAGAAAACAAAAAAAAGTCATATTGCGAGGGGCATAACTTCTAACTCCACCATTGTATCTGTCTCTTTTTCGGATATAGTTTTGAAAACCAAGTTATCTAAATCATCACTGGAGAGATTTGCAAAATTATTAATGGTTTCGGAGATAAGAATGTCTGAGTCAACCACTATCAAAATAGCTGAGAAGAAAACAAATCCACCCAGCATAAAGAAAGATTCTATTTTGGATCAGCATGCCACCTGTCCATGTAGCAATTGGTTATCTTTCCAAATAAGTTATGTCATTATATACTTTAAAGGTTAAAGTTTGTAAGGATATTAAAATCCATAGAAAAGAAATGAAGTTACCAAGATTGGGAAGTCAAAAGATAAAAAGTAAATAGTTATTTTTGCAAGAATCAGTTATTAAAACTGAAAAGAAACCGTCAGAAAGAGGAGAGTTAAATATTCAAAAGAAAGATAAGAGAGGGGTTATTTTTTTGCAGTCCGGGTGCTTGAGCAAAGGAAAAAATATTATTTCTTATTTGTAACAAGGGAAAGAGGGAATGCATGTAAGGTTTTCAGTCATAGTTTTTGTCCAAGGAAAACATGGTCTTTGAGTCATGGGTTATGTATTTAAAGAAAAAGAAAGAAACATATATTGAATTTGTGAATTTGAATATTTTCTTTTCGATTGCATGTAGTCTATGAGCTATTCCAGAAATCTTTTTATGCAGTCCTACTCATTAGAAATGTGCATATGAATGCCATAAATTCTTTGAGTTTAATTCATTCATTCATGTGAAAATAAAATATCAAATCTCCCTCTCATGCTCCTACAATGGGAAGAATAAGTGAATGGTCTGTGTGCCATGCATTTAGTTTTCTTTTAAATTATTAAATCCATAATTGCATTCACACCATGTTGATGGGTAAATGTTAGTATGCCTTTGTGTCTTCTGGTTAAAGACATAACCTAATTTTTTATTAAAAAAAATTCATTGTAAATCTTTCTAAGAGGGAGCTATACCTCTCAATTCAAAGGAAAGTTATCAATCTAATGATAACTTCTCCAACTATTAGTAGCATTTGTACTTTCATCTGGGTATTGTGAGTTAGTCTGTGTAGGTATTTTTGAAATGCAAATCTGTTTACTAACAGATTTTTGAGGACTCTATTGGGGAACCTGAAAGCGCAAGATCAGTGTTCTTTTTTTTATATTTTTGAAGTATCTCTAATATAAAGAGATTGGCAGCTCTATTTTTGGATCCTGAATCATGGGTGGCCTCCAGAAAAGACCATTTTGTGTTGCTCCAATGACTGATAATAATGATAGTGATGATGATGATTTTTATTGTTAAAAGAGTAACGTGATTAAGCCAGTGCAAATTGATTTCTTGATAAGTTTCTATGGTGGTATGAGATTCCAGCCTCATGAAGTGCACCCTTGTTTACTCAAGACTTTGCAAGACATTGAAAGTAAGACTAATGTTGAGCATCACTTGCTTGCTCAAAGTTTGAGTTTTCCTGAAGAAGTTGAAGTTGCACTATTAGATATTACAAAGATTGAAAAATCTGATGTCAACATGGATAAGGTTGATCAAATATGTGATGATAAAATTATTGAAGATGATTCCCAATGTGCACAGGATGTCGTTTATATGGCTGACTACAAATATGAAGAACATATTAATGAGAGTGAAGAAGAAGAGACACAAATGAAATCTGATAGTTGTGTTGGTGCTATCATAGAAGAAGCAGATATTGAAGATAACAAAGGCATGGATAAGGTAAAGAATGGCTTAACCTTGGAGCCTTTAATTTTTGAAAATAAAGATTCACATATCCTCCTTGTCTTGCCTAATGCTAATCAAGAAATATTTATTAATGAGTTGGAGTGTGGAATCCATGCACTTAGTGAAAGTATGTCATTAATTAATGTTAGTCACCACCAAAGCATGTATAAAGGGTGCCCCATTAGAGCTTTGTCTTATTCTTCAAAAAGAGCTATGAAAAATGAGGAAGAAGATATTGTTGTTCAACCCCTATGACATAGTGCACTTATTTTGCCTTAGGAAGTACATGATAGGAGGTGGATTTTTGGTGGTGAGTTTATGCATTATGGTTTATTGGTTTCAAAAAACCTTCATTTGGCTTGCATGTCAAATTCATGCTTGCAGGTTCTTCAACGACATTCATTCCTATCTCGCAATGGATCATACTCTTCTTAGCCTATTAATGGCTTCATATGAGCAACTAGATGCATTTATGAAGGTATGGGCTATATGCCCTATCACTTGTAAATAATTTTTTTTTTGTTCTTAGGTGTGGCTTGCTTTGTTAGCTTTATTTTTTGGCTTGTTAGTTCAGCCCTTCTCCCCTCCACCCATCTGCAAGCAACTCCTTGTTCTCCATTCTTTTGTGACTCTATTGCCCAATGGTGCTAGGCACTTATCTTTTTAACCAGAGATGCTGGAAGTTCTTTTCTTTTTGCATGAAAAATAAATCCCCTGGTAGAGCCTATGTTAGCCCATATATGGACCCCAACAAAAAATTTCAAAAAAAATTAGATTATCCCCTTTTATGTACCATATTATGGCATAGATTCTCTCTCTAAATATGCATTTTAAAATCTTATAAGTTACAAGCCTTGAACCCCTTTGAAATAGTTCAATCAGTTCAATTGGGTTCAAGGATGTTCAAATTGGTTCAATCTTGTTCAACGGGTTCAAGGCTGTTCAATCAGGTTCAAAGCAGTTCAAATAGTTCAAATTGGTTATTTGGTTGAATATTGACATCAAGCTTAATCATTTTTGCATCAAGTTTGGTGTGACGATATTGCATAAAAATGATGATAGAGCTCCATATGAAGATTTGCGTGGAAGATAATATCCAAACAATGAGTCTCAATTCAAATTTTTGATTCATGTGTAAGATTTGACATGAAGAATGCTTAAAATGTTTAGTGCAACTTGTAATCCCGAATTTACAGAAAGTAGAAAAATAGTCATATTGCGGGGGGCATAACTTCCAAATCCATCGTTGGATATGTCTCATTTTTTGATATGTTTTTGGAAACCAAGTTATCTAAATCATCACTGGAGAGATTTCCAAAATTATTAATGGTTTGGGAGACATGAATGTTTTAGTCAACCACTATCAAAACTACCGAGAAGAAAACAAATCCACCCAGCATAAAGAAAGATTCTATTTTGGATCAACATGCCACTTGTCCATGTAGCAATTGGTTATCTTTCCAAATAAGTTATGTCATTATATACTTTGAAGGTTAAAGTTTGTAAGGATATTAAAATCCATAGAAAAGAAATGAAGTTACCAAGATTGGGAAGTCAAAAAGATAAAAGGTAAACATTTATTTTTGCAAGAATCAGTTATTAAAACTGAAAAGAAACCGTTAGAAAGCAGAGAGTTAAATATGCAAAAGAAAGAGAAGAGAGGGGTTCTTTTTCTGCAGTTTGGGTGCTTGAGCAAAGGAAAAAAATATTATTTCTTATTTGTAACAAGGGAAAGAGGGAATGCATGTAAGGTTTTCAGTCATAGTTTTTGTGTAGGGCCAACATGGTCTTTGAGCCATGGGTTATGTATTTAAAGAAAAGAAACATATTTTTGAATCCGTGAGTTTGAATATTTTCTTTTTAATTGCTTGTAGTTTGTGAGCTATTCCATTCATCTTTTTATGCAGTCCTACTCATTATAAATGTGCATATGAATGCCATAAATTCTTTGAGTTCTATTCATTCATTTATCTGAAAATAAAATATCAAATCTCCCTCTCATGATCCTACAATGGGAAGAATAAGTGAATAGTCTGTGTGCCATTCATTTAGTTTTCTTTTAAATTATTAAATCCACAATCGCATTCACACCATGTTGATGGGTGAATGTTACTATGCCTTTGTCTCTTTTGGTTAAAGACAACTTTTTTTTCTTTTCTTTTTTAAATTCATTGTAAATCTTTCTAAGAGGGAGCTGTACCTCTCAATTCAGAGGAAAGTTATCAATCTAATGATAACTTATCCAACTGTTAGTAGCATTTGTAATTTCATCTGGGTATTGTGAGTCAGTTTGTCTTGGTATTTTTGAAGTGCAAATCTATTTACTAATAAATATTTAATGGAAGAAACTCTGCCATACCATAATTTATAAGGTGTGAAGGTAGATTTTACCCCGATTTGCACATGATTGAGAATATAAAGAGCTATATGAATAACTTCTTTGAAATACCTATCAGGAAGACTTTCCTCATTAAGTATTGTTCATGCCATATCCTTTACAGTTCTATTCTTTCTTTCAACTACTCCATTCTATTGAGGAGTACAAGTAGTAGCATACTATCTTTTAATTCTATGCTTTTCACAATAATCAACAAATTCTTGTGAGGTAAACTCACCACCCTTGTCTGATCTTAAACATTTCATTTTTAAGTCAAATTCACACTCAACCATCTTTCTAAATATCTTAAACCATTCAAAAGCTTATTATTTGTGTTTGAGAAAAGTGACCCATACCATCCTAGTATAGTCATCAACAAAGAGCATAAAGTACTTCCCACCATTGACAGATTGTGTCATTGTAAGACCACACAAATCAGTATGCACAATCTACAAAGGTCTTGTTGAAGAGTATTTTTTAGATTTGAAATATGCATTTGTTTGTTGTCCTTTTAGACACTCTTTGCACACTTAATTTGCAGGTTTACATAGAATGGTAAAAACTCTTACATTTTGATTCTTACTAATATGAACCAAGTTGCCAAAGTTTACATGCCCCAAATATTTATGCCACAACCAATTTTTTTCAAGTTGACTCATGAGACACATGCCTTCATTGTTCTCATAATTAGTATTTATTCAAGTTGATTATAAAGGTTACCAACAACTCTTAGACTAATAGAAACTATTTTACCAAATTTATTTTTGATAGATCAACCTTTGAAATAGAAAGATACATTTTATCCATTATCACATATTTTACTAACACTCAAAAGGTTATGTTTCAAACCTTCAACATAATAAACATCATTAATAGGAGTATTAGCATTCAAACATACATAACCTTTACCTCTAATCTAAGTACCTGAATTATCTCCAAACATTACAAAGCCACCATCATAATCCTCCAAATGAAGGAAATTGTCTTTACTTCCTGTCATGTGGTGTAAACACCCACTATCTAATACCCACATTGTTTTCTTGTTACAAAATAATGTAGTTTGAACTAGCATAGATTTCTCAGTGCTACGAATAAACTTGTGTTTCCACACTTTAGTAACATGTGTACTTGATTTTTACTGATTAGCGGTATGACCAAGAACATTAAAATTGACACATCTTATTATTTTTGGAAAACCATATGATTTCTTATGTCCAAAAATATATGTTCTATGTGTTAAAAACCTGCATGTGCTAACCTTATGCTCAAACTGATTGAAATAGAAATAGTAGCCATGAAAGAAGCCAAACCTAAATGATATTCTATTGTAAGTATAGGAATGAATTTTGTTTTCTGGTTTAAAGTTCTATTTTGATGTTTCATCCTTATCAAAACCCACACTTTTCAAATCCTTGTGTTGTTTTTGGTAATTCGGAATATGATTTAGATGTATTGTTCTAGACTTCGAATTTTCTGATCATCATCAACAAGAAAGGACTTTTGAATGTCAATAACCTATTTTGAGGTTTATAAGTCCACTTGTAGAATTTAATTTATGCTTTCATGAGTATATACTAGCTTCTTAATTCTTTTGACATCCTAAAGAGCACAAATAATCTCTTCTTCAAGATCTATTTCTCTGTTTTCAGAATTAGAATGATTTTATATTTTGCTAGAGTTTTCCTTTTGAGAAGAATCAACTTCTGCTATAAAAAGTGTTTCATCCCCTTCACAAAGTGATTCACTTGACTCATCTTCATCACTATTTTTTTCAATATGACGACAGTTAGCACCAAAATGTCTTTTTTTACCGTAGTTGAAGAACTTGAAGGGTGATTTTACCTTGTACTTATTTTTCATATTTCTAACTAATAATGCTTCAATAGTATCTAAAAGTTCAGAGTCACTATTAGGTTCTTATTTCTTTTCTAATTTAATAGAGGTCTCTTTAGGAGTGGAATGATTTCTTGCAATCCTCATTTCATAGGCTATAAGTATGCCTTGTAACTTATGTAGAGACATGGTGGAATTTTTTCTTCTAAGTTTGAAATTTTAGTCTCAAACTTAGGCAATAAGGTTCTAATAACCTTTCTCACCACATCATCTTTATCAATAGTTTCTCCAAGACCTCTTCGATAGTCGACAACTTCATCAGTTCTAAGAAATTAATTAGCTATAGTTTTATCATATTTGATTCTCAATTTATCAAATTGATTTTTGAGTTTGAGGATTTTAGCCTCTTTGACTTTTTCATCTCCTTTATTGATAGTTTCAATCCTACTCCATATCTCATTAGTAGACTTACAATACATGACTTTAATTAAGACATCCTTATTGAGTCCACACATGAGAGAAAACTTCGCTCTTACATTCAATTCATATTTTGTCTTTTCATCAAGATCTATAGTAGCAGTAGAGGGAACAATATATTTAGTGGTTACTATCTCCTGCATCCTAACATAAAGAGAATTTAGGAATGTTTCCATCATAACCTCCTAGAACACATAATCATAGTCATCAAATAGGGAAGCACTTATAAGAGAATCACCTTCTGACCAAGCCATAAGAACTTCCAAAAGACCAGAATCAATCCCTAGGACAAACCTATATGCAGGGACCCTATGCTTGAATACCACTTGTTGGAAGTGGATTCACTTTGCAGAGGTTGAATCAAAGTGAGTAAATTTTGAACAAGAATGTATACTAAAAAAATTGATGACTTGGGTTTCCAATTTTGAACTGATGCAATGAAGATAAATATGAAGGATTAACTCACTGACTGTGTATACATGATAGTTCATCAAATGACTTGACTTCAATATAACACAAAAATATTAAAGCATGTTTATGTGATTATTTAATTATAATGATGAACAATATTTATAACACTTTAAGTAAACCAAAACACTTTTGATAAATTAACAACTCAGAATATTGTAGAATTCAAAAGATGTGTTTATACCATGAATGGAATAAAACTGATTCAAACTGATACACCATGTAAAGACAACTTGAACATAATGTATTAGAGCATAAACTAAAACTGATTTTAATGAGTGAAAAAACCCTCTTGGGGTAGAAAGAACCACTCATAACCTATATATTTTATTAATCCAAAGAGAACCAACTCTATTACAATAGTAGCACTATAACTCACACTTTTATGAAAGGAATAACTTCACTGAAGCACCAACATTACATTTCAAACTTACAATAGAGATATGTGGCAACCTTACAACTGGACTATGCAATTCTTAACTTCTCAAAGACCACAAAGAACTAAGATAAAATGTTCGATAATTTCCAATACAAAGTATCACAAATTTTCTCTTTCACAACACAAAATCTATGTTAAATAATCCAGAGAAAATATAATCAAATATATTTGTTTTTCTTTATAAAATATGTTTTGTATCATAATCCAACTACTACCACAATAGTAGTTTTGGCACCTAAAAATTCAGGCCAAAATATATACAAAATTGTCAGGGAAGTATGATCTTAATTTTCATATTTTATAACTTTCCTATGATAAAAATTAAAATGGATAAAAGGCGTTAGTGTTTTTTATTTTTATGTTCATGTATTAGGTTGTAAATTTCTTTATTCTAATACATATTTTTTTTGAATAAATAATAATTTTAAAAATAAAAAATAAAATAAGTTGAGCAAAAAGGGCGGCGAGAGGGAGTTGAACACTCAACCTCTCAAGCCAACCTTTTCTCCTACCTATCTACCCTCCTATCCCCTAATGAGTTAGTCTATTCATTTTCTTCAAGAGGATTAGGAAGAGATATTTATTTATTTTGTTTTCATGTGCAGGTGAGAAGTTAAGACAACCTTTTACACAGGGAGTAATCTCTCTTTTAATTACTTTTCAAATTTAATAATGAGCATATTATTTGTCTATGTATTTATCATTTTTCTAATTTTAGGAAAAAGAAAGGGGAGAGGGAGTTGAACACTCTACCTCTCGACCCATTCCTTTTCCTACCTAACTACCCAACTCTACCCCCTACCAGTTACTCTATATTATTCCTTGAGAGTATGTGTGTAAATAAATGTATAAATTAAAGTTAAATTTTATCTCCTTTGAAATAAATTATTAAAATGAATATTGTTTATGAGATAGAAATTTATGATCATTAATAATTCTTTTAAATTTTAATTTATTTTTTACTCCTATAACCCTAAAAAATATAAATATATGATAAGGTAAAGGTATAATTTGATGAATGTTAACTTGTTTAGGGTTTTGTTATATGTTGATATCAATTTCTATTTTTCATATCCCTACATTTAATCTGGTATTTTTACCTTATTATGTTTTTAACATTAATGTATTTATCTAATAAGGTAAAAAGGCTTTAGTGTTATTATTGAAATTTTAGTTGTGCAAGTTGATTGTTTCATATATCTTTAGGGTTTCAATAGTAATTTATTGATATTTAATCTTTAGTTACAAATCCTTAAAAGTGAGTTTTAGTTTTCTAAAATTATATGTGTTTTTATATGGTGATAATATTATCTTACATTAGAAATTTTCTAAAACATTAAGATGGTTATTTTTTTTAAAAATCAAATATTAACCTAAGTGAAATGATTTGATTTTTTTTAGGGTGAGTATCTTCCCCTTTTCATTAGGGTGGATTGTGAAACCGTTTTACCCATAATTTTTAAAATGTTTTTATGTGGTATTTTTGTATTATTGTTTGAAATGAATGTGTTATGATTATTATGTTAAAATGAGTTTAATTTCAATCATTATATTCATATGTATTAATTTACATATGTGTTGATAAATAAAGTAACTATCTATGATTAAATATTTATTTATTTATTTAACCATTGGCATTTTTTTTTTAAATTTATCAAAAGGCATTTGTATGAATTATATTATGATTTTATTAATGTTTATTTGTTATATCATAAATTAATAATTAAATATTTTAAAGATCATATTTACATAGTATGAATGTAATGATTTTTATTTTTATTTTTAATATTATCTAAAGTTAGGTGTTTTGTGCAGGAACTTAAATATTGGATTATTAATGCATGGAAATACCTAAAGAAGAATAAAGTGCAATAATCAAGTTGAGTTATACAGGAAATATTTCCCTAACAACTATTGTTATGGCTTGTTTTGTATATTTTGGGGGGTAGTTGTATAATTAGATCCTATGAAAGGGCATGTCCTTTCACAAGGAATCATTGGGATTTATATATAATCACTCAATTGTAAGCAAAAAACAACACAATCAATCATGACAAAAATTGGAAAGTCTCCCAACTCACAGATTTGAATTTAATGCTCAAAATTTCATGTACGAATATCAGATAAGTGTTTGTACCTTAATGTTAATATAGTTTTTTATGTTCAATTAGTTTCTTGGATTACTCTATGAACTAGGGTATCCTACTGTATTTTTCTATTTGATGCATTCATTTATGACTAATTTGTACAATTTGAATAATGATAGCATGGTCTGAGAACCTGTTACTGTTTCCTTTTGGGCTCTTAAGTTGGGTTAAAAACCATAGGACCTATTGTATAATTTGTTTTAAATTTTGTTTCAATAGAATCTTGTAGGGTGATGGTCTCGCTTTACAAGAGTGAGTTATCTTAAAACCATCTCCGTTTATACGTAGGATTGAATGTATTTGACTCTATTCCCAATTTGGCATCAGGCATTGGTCTATTCGTTCATTTGAAATTGTCATTTTATTCTTTCTATGGTTTACATATCCTATATGTTATTTTTTTTACAAAGCATTCAATTAGGTTTAGCATTACTTTCTAGCCTTAGTTTAGATTTCAAGTTATCTGACAATTAGGATATTAGGTTGTTTTTCCTCCAAGGATTATTAACCCCTTTGGAAGGAATTTATGTTGCTTGTGCACATGTTTGTGCAGTTAGAAAGCATATTTGATTCAGGCCTACCAACCTTGGCTAAATCAAGCCAAAATTGCAGAGGCACTTGTTTTGTGCCTGTCAATTGGCCTCAAAATGGTCTAGCATTTTTAGCACCAACAAATTGGCGAATCTGCTGGGGAGCCTATCAGTGAAAAGAAGTTTCAAGATCTTTGGTTAATGATGTAAAGACTCTATTGGGATACAGGACTCAGAGCAATTATTAATTCCTCACAGAAGGTGAGGTGGTGACTCTAAAATTCAGTTTCAGGCGAAGGCTATGTTAGGGAGAAGATCTCTAAAGAACAAGCGGTTCATCGAACTGTAACCAAACAATGAAGAAAGGATTATAGGAAGTGACAATGATTGTTTTAAAGTTTTTTCTAATCCATTGTATAACATGGATAACAATCGAGAGAACATTAATGATCACTATGACAATCAACACCAGGGGGATGAATTAGGCAAGTCTCCCTTGAATGCATTTATTACTTTAGAATGGTATGATAATGAAAATGTGGTGAGTTTGTTTATGAGGATGATGGATGTCTTCATTAAAATACCTTCTGATATTAGGCCAAGTTTTTCAAACAAAATATACAGTTTAGGAGTAACTTGTGAACAGGTAAAGATTCTTCTTAAAATTGCATACAAAGTTGTAATGGAAGAAAATGATAAAGTTACAAAAGGGGCATAGAAACCTAATGATGTTCTAGATTCAGATGAACAAGAGAAGTCAAATCAGGATGAGGAAGAATCTATACATGGTAAGACTTGTATGGAGACAGGTATCAATGACCATGATGGTGAGGAAGAAAATCACCTCAGTGCGAAACAAATTTCAGATTTATTGGATATTGAATATCAAAAACATGTGAACAAAAATGGAACAAAGATTTTCTCAATATATCAGAATAATCAGATCAACAAGTCAATACACATTCATGAGGTACCTGGTGAAGATGAAGAAAAAGTTCTACAGGATAGGACTTTTGATTATATCTCGGAAGAATCTTCAAATCTCTTAAATAATGACATCTCAAAAGGATATGGAGGAATAATCAATAATCCTTTTTATGAGACAAAATCATGTCAAGAGAATGGGAATGAAATAAGTCCATATACAAATATAATGGATGATGCTAGTAAAAATATTGCTTCAGGCTTACTAGCCTTGGCATATTTGATTCAGGCCTACCAGCCTTGGCTAAATCAACCCAAAATTGCAGAGGCACTTGTTTTGTGCCTGTCAGTTGGCCTCAAAATGGTCCAGCATTTTTTAGCACCAACAAGCAGAGTACCATGTTTAAATATAAATGTCTCTATTTGACGTAACTCTCTAAATCATCAAAGGTTACCCTCGAAAAGGGTTCTCAAACTGTAGTTAGGGTTGAAGTATAATCATATCAACAAAATTTTTGTAAAAAAAATTACTTCTGTAACACAACCAAAACCCTTTCTTTTTATTTATTTAACCTTTTCAAACTTTTCATGTGAAACTTATCAAGTAACTTAAAACAATAGATCTCAACTAGATAAACCAATTTTCATCATCGATTTTATCTTAAAAAATGGTTCAAATCAAGATGAGAATAAGACAAAATAGAATACCTATGATTCTCTAAAAATCTACAAGTGAAACAAATAGAATCAACCACCATTCAAATCCTTTTTGTCTCTTCATCATCATACTCAAAACGTAGAAGATGGAACTAATCAAACAACTACTTGTAACCATAAAAAACATTGCTATGGCAACATAAAAAGAATAGGGTTTGTCAAAATGAAATAAACTCATAATTTTCACCCTAATCATAGCTTATCCCAAACAATGTTGTAATGTCTTTTACAGTATGAGATTATTGAAGTAAAAAACATTCCACATGATTGATGAAGTCACCTTAAAACTATACGAATAATAAAACCAAACTGACACAATGAGTGTCATATAAGTACTACCCATAAAAGCCATATCATCATTGCAAGATAATTAGACCACCTCGACCTGATATAGTCACCTTTTAAAATTATTTTGAATATACTTTTCCCTTGATGCAGAGGCATTCTAGGGTAATCGGTGAATCTTCATGGTGGTGTGTTGTTTTGGTTATGTGTTACTCAGTTGCTGCTTTAACCGACAGTCTCGATTATTGAAGGAAGCTCAGTCGCTGAAGGAACTGGGTGAAACCTGTAGCACTCAGTGGAACTTGTGATTGGTGATGCCTGTGGTGCTCGGTCGACGTGCTTACTTGGTGATGCATGTGTTGCTCAATAATTCTTTGTGTGGTTAGTTGTTTCACTGGTGCTCGGTTGTTTCTTTGGCACTCAGTAGTTCTAGTTTACGGATTGGAGTTCTTGAAAATTTAGTTAGCCGACTTGGTTAATTTTTGTTGGAAGCTTTTGTTATATTCTCCTATGTAGATCTAGAGGCCGACATGGAGAATTAAATATTTGTAAGGCTATTTGAGAGCGAAGTGTTGTTGCATTTAATATTTTTTTGTAATAGGAGCCAACTTGGCTTAGGAGTTAATTATTTCTTCTAGCCAACTTATGGTTGAGGAAATGTATTTAAAGAGTACTTAGGTAGTTGTTTAAGGAAGTGAGTGTGAAGGATAGATCTGTATCTTGTGAGATCTTGAAGATTAGATTGTTTATCTGATAATTGTAATAGCAGAGCTAGTGGTTTGCATGCTTGGAGACAAGGAGATTGCTTGGTATCTTGTGAGCTCAAGTTTAGATCTGCCTTAGTCTTTCCATTAGTTGCTAATTGTTTTAGAGCTAGACTAGCTGGAAGATTGCAAAAATACTTTTGATAGTATTTGGCCCTAACCGGGAAGGCCTTATAGCCGAGCATGTTAATGAAAATTTATTTGAAAACATTGTCTTATGTTATTCCGCATTGTGGTATTTGGCTTCATGTTTGGACTATCCTTAATTGGATCCTTTGTACCTACCCTGCATCAGGTGGTATCAGAGCTTGAAGTTCTTGAGTGTGTAAAATGATCTCCGAGTTGAGGTTGTTTGCACCAGGACCTTGTTGGTGATTTATTGCTTTGGGTTTTCAAAGATATTGAAGGATGACTCCGAGAAGATTGGACCCTAGAGCGAGTGGAGATCTCTATGATGTTGTGGAATCAAATATTATAGAGAAGGTTAAAGTTGATTTCAAATCTGAGATGGAATTGATGAAGAATGAAATCATTCGTGAGGTCATGAGAGCTATTACTAGTATGCCGAGGAATCTTGGTACTGATGATGGTTATGAGGAATTTGCTGAAGACTTTGATGCTACTTGATGTAGTGGAGATGACTAGAGAGATAGATTTGGTGAAGATAGAACTGGTTAGTTACATAGATTTGGAGCTCGGTTAAGTACTAGTTACCAAATGGAAGTTTCTAATTTCTCTAGTACTTTGAGACCCGAGGAGTTGAATGATTAGATTGGTGAATTAGAAGATTTCTTTGAGCTTGAAGAAATTTAAGATCCTCTTAGAGTAAGATTGGAACATACTAAGTTGAAAGGACATGCTACTCTTTAGTGGAAAGAATTACAAAGAGATAGAGAAAATGAAGGTGAAATGAAGATCAATTGGTGGAGGTTGATGGTGACTAAATTGAAAGCTAAGTTCATATCTGCTGATTATGTGCTTGAATTGTTTAAGAAGTTGCAGAATCTAAAGAAAAAAGATTTGACTATGGAGGATTATACCGAGGAGTTCTATAAGTTGACTATTTGGTTTGGACATAGAGAACTTGGTAAAGAAAAGGTAGCTCGGTATGTGAATGGTTTGAGATTCAATATTCATGATGAGCTTGGTATGCTAAAGATTGATTCAGTTGAAGATTCTTATCAGTATGATCTGAAGGTAGGAGATAAGTTGAAGAGGAGACAACATAGTAATCCTTGAGGGAAGTAAAAGATTGATCACTCAATGAAGGATAAACTGACTATTGAAGATGAATTGAAACCTATGGAGCCGAAGAAGAAGATAGGTAGGGTTATCTTTAAGGGTACTTGTTATAATTGTGGTGAAGAAGGACATCGATCTTTTGAGTGTACATAAAAGAATTTTGGTGATCGAAGGACTGCTGTAGTAAATGAGAACATTCAGAATGAACCTGAATCTGAGAACTTGCTAGTTCGGAGAACATTTCTTAGTGCAAAGGAGGAACCTTGTCAGAGGAGTAATTTGTTCAGAACTCGGTGCAAGTCAGGAGGTAAACTTTGTGATGTAATTGTTAATAGTGGTAGTACTAATAACCCTGTTCCTAAGGACATATTTTAGAAACTTGGTTTGAATAGAATGAGAAATCCTCATCCTTATAGGATTGGCTAGTTAAAAGATGTTCATGCTCTAGAAGTAAGGGAGCAGTGCTTTGTTGATTTTCATATTGGCCAGTACAAGGATCTAGTGTTGTTTGATATTGTAGAGATGAAAAGTTGTCATATATTTCTCGGTAGACCTTGGCAGTATGATTGCAGAGCTATGTATGATTGTGTCAAGAATGTGTTTGTCATTGATAACAGGAAGCTTTCCCTAATGCCTTTGTTGGATACAACACTCAGTAGGAGAAACCTGAGCTTTGGTAGTTGAGATGAGTTGAGAAATTATGAAAGGATGGATCAGTATGGAGAACAAGCCTATGTGTTATCAAAGAAAGATTTGAAAAGATAGAGGAAATAGAAGTGGAAGAGTATGCAAGGTGAAGAGTTGAAGGGCTTGTATGTGAAGAACCAGTTCGGGGTTTATATCTTGAATCCCAGAAGATGTTCTTCCAGCCTATGAGAATATCTTTTCCAACCTAGGGTATCTGATACAGGGGAATTCTAGGGTACTTAGTGAGTCTACATGGTGGTGTGTTGTTTTGGTTCTATGTTACTTGGTTGTAGCTTTAACCGACGGTCTCGGTTATTGAAGGAAGCTCGGTCACTGAAGGAATTCAGGGAAACCTCTAGCACTTGGTGGAACTTGTGCTCGGTGATGCCTTTGGTGCTCAGTCAACCTTCTCTCTCAGTGATACTTGTGTTGCTTGGTAATTCTTGGCATGGTCAGTTATTTCATTGGTGCTCGGTTGTTTCTCTGGCGCTCGGTAGTTTTGGTTTACTGATTGGAGTTCAAGCAAAGATTTGGTTGGCCAACTTGGTGCATTTTTGTTGGAAGCTTTTTTTGTATTCTCCTATGTAGATCTAGAGGTCGACATGGAGAATTAAATGTTTGTAAGGCTATTTGAGAGATGATTTTTGTTGCATTTAATATTTGTTTGTAATAGGAGCCAACTTGGCTTAGGAGTTAATTATTTCTTCTGGTTAACTTATGGTTGAGGAAATGTATTTAAAGAGTGCTTAGGTAGTTGTTTAAGGAAGTGAGTGTGAAGGATAGATCTAAATCTTGCGAGATCTTGAAGATCAAATTGTTTATTTGATAGTTGTAATAGCAGAGCTAGTGGTTTGCATGCTTGGAGACAAGGAAATTGCTTGGTGGCTTGTGAGCTCAAGTTCAGATCTGCCTTAGTGTTTCCATCAGTTGCTGATTGTTTCAGAGCTGGACTAGTTGGAAGATTGCATAAATACTTTTGGTTTTATTTGGCCCTAACCAGGAAGGCCTTACAGCTAGGCATGTTAATGAAAATTCAGTTGAAAACATTGTCTTGTTGTGTTATTCTGCATTGTGGTGTTTGGCTGCATGTTTGGACTGTCCTTAATTGGATCCTTTGTACCTATACTGTGTCAGACCTGATACCACCACCTTTTACAATATTCTAAATATAAGCCAAAAATATATGGTGTCAGCTAGTTCTTTGAATATCACTTAAAAATATAAATGCTTCTTGAAAGTGTTGTTACACCAAAAGCATATGATATGTTTTTCAAAGGGTGAAAACCCGATAATATCAAATATTAATAAAATCAAAATAGAACCTAGCGCTATGTAATTCTTATCAATATAAGCTCCAAATTATGATTAAAATCTAGTGCTTGGTTAGCAATTAAAACATCAACCATATCAAATAAGATGTAATAATGACAAGCACATTTAAATGTGCCTAGTAAAACTAGCATCAATAAAGACCAATGAGCACTATTAGTGTATGAAAATAAAAGATATTAAGTATACCACCTTTGAATGTAAATAACATTCAAATGTGAAGTATGGATACCAAACATTTCAGTATGTCTCATTTGAATATTGATGACATTTAAACATGTAGTATGAATCCCAATGTGCATATAATGTCAATATGCCAAATTACCACCAAAATGTTAATATGTAAAATGTGTTAAGAGTAACTAATATAGATATATGAGGAACTTTTATTAAATTATGTTAATTCAAATCAATATCAAATGCCAGGATAAAATAAAATATGTATGCACCTTTGTATCAATAAGTTCCATATATGTGTACCACTGAGCTTGTGTACCATATGAGCATGGAGAAGTGACCTAAGAACATGTCCCTATCAAGGGCAATGAGAAATTTGTATCTACACTGAATCCATCAAAATCATATTCAACATCAAATATAGCAAAAGTCAATATGAACTATCCCAAGACAAGAATCATATCATTGTCTCTTACTAGAGAAAAACCTTTTTGTCATCAAGGAAAAACACAAATTGTGAACATTATATCCTTGAGGAGGTATCAAGAAAGAGTTGAAAAATTTATATAAACCTTAGTAGAATGGGGTTGTTGAATGAAAAAATAGGACTATTTTTGGAGTGGCCATGGCCATGGTCTATGATCAGGGGTTGTCTTGGTTTTTACGAGAAAAAGGGTTATGATTTTTCTATATATTTGTAGAATAGGAGTACACATAAGGTGTTAGAAAATTTTACAACAGAGGAGGTGTTCATCGAAAAGAAATTGGATTTAGAATATATTTTTATCTTTGGATGCCTTTTATATTTCCAAATTCCCCTTGAGGGGAGCACCAAGTTGGAACCAATTGTAGAGGAGGGTATCCTTGTTGGGTATAGTGAAACTTCTAAGGCCTATTGGGGTATAACATGTCACATACCTATTATACTCGTACAAGCCTAATGGTTGGTGTTTCCTAAAGATATTAATATGGTCCATGCTATATGCATAAAATTTTCTATGTATGGATCAAACAATATGTAGAAAATATTCAAAGAATGGGATATGCCATATATGGAGCATGCTATATATAGCCCATATCATGGCTTTTAATTTTCTAATTTTTCTCTTTTCATCTATTTCTCCACTTCTCTATCCATGTTTCATTACCCTAGATCATTTTATAATAACCTATTCATGTAAACCCTCTCTCTCTCTCTCTCTGGCATGTGAGGAGATCGAATAGGATATTTAGACACTTGGAAAAGGATGCATAATCAACTCAAGGAATTTTATTTATTGAGTTTTGTCCTCTATTTATATTCATCATCTTTTTTAGCATTTTCATATCCTTAGTTTCCTTCTATATGGATAATATCTACATTTAAGCCATAGGAGGAGATCTTATACACATAGATCCTAACAATTGTGATGAATTCAAGCTAATTAATACCCTTTGGTCTATTCTACAAGCTAGACATGTTGATAATTACATTGAGGGTATGAAGGGTTTTGATCATGAATATTTTGAGCAATTTTCTAGGTCATAGGACTAAGGAAAGGTGAATATTGAGAGCTTTTCCATTGTGGTTTCAATACATTCTATTATGATTTCTACTAAGTTAATTGTGGAAGATAATGCCATTATGAGAAATTCCAATTCTCATTACAAATAGGATCTTAAGAATGTCTATGTTGAAATCCAAAAATAATGTAGGTCCCACTTTAAATAAAGGTTTAATCATCTTCCTATATAAATTTTACCTAGTTTTGACCCATGAGGTAGGCCCCAATATTCTCCCTTTTATTTTTTAATTATGTAACTAGGAAAATAATTTTAAGAATTCCCTTTCTTTAACGATCTCTCCTCCCCTAGCTCCACTAGGGTTAATCCCCTTAGAAAGGCCAACTTGAAATCTTTAGGAAAGGATAAAGAACAAGAGGAAATGGTCATTCTCTCTAAGGATTCCATTTCCTCCTAGTCAATTGGGTCGGAGTGGACCCCAAAAAATACACATACTAAATACCCCAACTAGGATCGTAATCCCCCTCACTTTTTTCTCCCCCCTAGACCTAGAAAGGAGATCCTAAGTTCCTATATAATATCTTCACTCTCTATTCACATGAACCCAACTCTATTGAATATATTTTAGAATTTCTTCGTTATGAAGATAAAAGATGATAAGATTTCCATGCTTTACAGTTGTCACAAAATGTAATTATCAAGTGGCTTATTACTCAACAACATAGCTAGAAAAAAATTAACAAGTTAGAAGCTATTGTTGAGGTAGAGGCTAAAGCAAGAGATTGGTCCAATACCAGTGTAGATAACAGTATGTGGGAGGTTATTGATGAGATGGTTCAGAAGTTAGATAATTGGGAGATCATTGCAGGTTAGGTCCTTGAATTGAAACCTCTAATTCCCTTAGTTGAAGATAAATAGGAAATGATTTTGGCTCTTTCCAATGTCAAATCCAACAAAAATTAGGTTAACATGAAATTTGGCATATGTGGTCAGTTTAAGAAAGAAAATGATGGCCGGTCAAAGAGACTTCTTCCTTCAACACTCTCTAATATGAATTAGAGTATAGGTAGGCTAAAAGAAGGAAATGGGAGGAGATTATGTAGGTTTTTGTTCAATTCATGAAGGAGGATCCTTCTACAAAAAAAAAAGTCATCAACCCAAAAGGACTTATTTGACTTTAAATTCCTCTTACTTGACTTTAAATTCCTTTGACTTTGATCTCCTCCTATGAAGTTCAACTTAACCTTGTATTGATTCTTTCTTCATCTTCAATTAGACTTGGATCTAATGAAATGTTTAGTATTTTTATCTGGTTCTTCAACCTCCCACGGTCCTTTATTTAAGAAAATTCTTGAATCCAAAAAACATTCTTAAAATTATTATGATACCAAATATAAGACATATAAAATTGTAAATAATATAAAATGTTCTATTTTTTATCCAGTAAATGGTTGAGGCTGAGAGTCTATTTACTATAATTATAAAATAAAAATACATAAAATTTGAATAAATATAGAAAATATCCCATGAATCCTATCATACCAAACTATGTTCTTAACTAAATATTGGAAAGTTAATAATCGATCAAACATTAAACCATGTATATGCTCCTCATAGGGGAAAAACTAGTCTAACTATGTTAATTTTAAACCCTTAGTCACCTCTGAACCATATACATCAAACATTTCTAAATATTTCCATCAAAGTTACAACTAAAATCTACTCATATCTACTGCAATAGAGGAGACACAAAAAGATAATCAAAATCCTTCTTATATAGCCTAAGGTAGAAATTTTTTTCCATGAAATCTACTATTTCATCTTTCTTAAGTGTTGGGTGTGTCAATTTCCAAACACTAACACTTCTCCTCTTTATGCAGGCCTCAAAATATACCCCTGCATTCTTTAACATGAGATGAGATTACCTTGAACCCACCACTGGCATTTCACCTCTATCTACTATGCTCAAATAGATATGCACAAAGAAGAAATTTATGCACTTAGGGGTCCCCACAAATCAATATTCTTACCTTTGTCTCTTTTCTTTTCCACCTTCTGAGAAGATTTCCCTAGAAATGATTCCTCTTCATCTTCTTCACCAAAAGTGACATATCCTTCTTCTAGCATGTAATCATTCAACTAGTCAAAACTATTGATCACCTTTAATCCTAGCCATATTTAGAAGAAAAATGACATTTCTTAATATTTATGGTTTGTGGGATTCAAAATATTTCCTATCCCACATAATGAGAATTAGTCTTTTAGCTATCTCATCCTCAAAAGACCTTAACATATCATGTCTTCCTTGTTGAAATCAATCAAGTATAGAATCATCAAGTTTCCATCTACATTTATGATTTATTTTTCCATATTGCCCAATTGATTTTTCTTCAAAACTTCTTTACAAAATAACATTGAGTTTATTTTGGACACACCCTTAACTAGTAAAACAAAGAGAAATACTATTGGTATATCACTATTTACCCTAAATGTGTGATATATTTCCATGAATTCTTCCCCTATAATGATTTTAACTTCCCTCAAAGAGAGGTCATCAATTCCATTAATAATTATGCTCCATCTTTCTAGAAGAATTTCTCCCAAAAAGGTCATCTGCCTAGGGTTCTTGATTGGATTGAGGCATCTATAAATGACTCCATTTCTTCCACCTTGTAGTCCCTACTAATATTCTTGATATAATGTAATAGATCAAGCTAGGATTTTTGAAATCACATCAAACTTGGTGTAATTTCAAGGTGTCGTAACACTTATAGCTCCTTACTTCTCTACATGTGTGACATGTCAAGAATGAGTCTCGCCTCTTTAGAAATGACTTAAAAATTATTACATTGTGCAAAAAAACATAAAATCTAGATTCTTCTATGTCTGTAAGGTAAATTAGATGTGAAGCTCTAATCATCATTAAATTTCATCTTCATTCTCATTTATTTCTTGATCACTCTTGGCTAGTCTAATCATTGTGAAGGACCCAATCACCAACTAGTCTAATCCTTCTTGGAAAGTCAAAAAATCACTTCTAAAAATATCCCATTTTTCAATGGCCGGTCCTCTTAAATTAAAAAAAATAAATTTAATTAAAATCATGATGAATGTTGTTTCTAGATTTGATTATGTGCAAGTTTTTACACCAAATCATTTTACCTCTCTACCAAAGAGATTACTAATTTTCAACGAAAACAAAAGGATCCTAATAAAAAGATAGGAAAACTCCCCTATGAATATTCAAATTCTTGGAATACAAATTTAACTCCTAAAACTTCTCACTCTAAACTACCCTCCCTCAAAGCCCCGCAGGCTGGGAATATATTAGAAAGCATATCAAATTCTCTATTTCTAAAAATAAGTAATTTTCCTTTGATCTGGGTACTCATGATCTAATTTTCTAAGGTTGGAAGAAGATTTCCTACCCTTCTTTTTATTCAAATTTGAACTGTAATCTGGCTTAACCTAGCCATATTTTCATTTCCAAATTCTTAATGGTTAATTTTCTTTATTAAAACTTTTCAAATTGTCCTTATTTACTATTGGGAATTTATCAAATTCTTCCATCTCCTTTGTATCCAATTGAAGAATTATTTCTATGAAATATTGTTTTGTATCAAGACCTTCCTTCTCTCTTTGAAAGTATCTATTCCTGTAAGCCAAAATAAATCATAAACTACCTCGAGTTCCATAAGAAATCTATTTTCTTCTCCAATATTTCTTAATCTTGATACTATCCCATTGATTAAAAGATATCTTTTTATCTCATCCAAAAATCTACTACTAAAATTTCTTTCTTCTTCCTTTTGGGGCATCTACCACCTATAACTTGAGAATCTCTATTTGTCTTTGTCAAAGATGAAGTCATTCCCTTGTCCTTTGTACTATTTTCACAATAATAAAGATAATGTTTCCTTATTAAAGTTTGGAGATTCATGAAAAAATTTCTTTTTAGAATCTGCTATTGATGATTTTCTTATTTCTTTCTTCTTAAGATTCTTTAGTATATAATCTTTGAATCTACTTACATTAAGAGAGCTGATTTGGATCCTTCTTGACTAAGGTTTCTAATTATTATTTTTTTCCTTTTTCATAAATTTGAGTAGCCAAAAGTTTCCTCCTAGGAACCAAGTAATCCACCTAATGAGTTTACATTTTTGTATGGATCCCTAGAGGTCTTCCTCTTCCCTTCCTTTTAGGTAGTGGAGAGGAAGCTTGGTATTGAAATTCTACCATTTCCTCACCCTCCAAATTAGTTTTTTCCTGTTGGTCTTCTTTTAGAGCCATATCCATTAATTGATGAATATGTAAAATAGGTAAGTGAGAATTAACCAAGGGGCTAGTAAAATCTTTATTCTCATTACTTCTATCTTTCTTGGAGTCGAGGGTCGAAGATATTATCTTCCTAAAAAAATTGATCTATAAGGGTTTGATCCTGTAATGACTTCAAGCTATTATTTTCTAAAAATACTTGATCTTCTATCTCTTCAATGATTTTAATTTGAGTATCAAGAAAGAATTTTTGTAAAAAATATTCCAAGTCTTGAATAGAGGGTTCAATACTGGAAATGACTCAAGTTGTCTATTCTTCTCTTATCATTCCACTTAATCTCTTATTATCTAGATACATTTGATTTTCCACAACTTTTATATTTACATCTTTGGGTACTTTCCATACATTATAACCAAGTAAAAAACTTATAGAAACCTCATAGGTCTTTCTTGCATGATAGATATATTTTACAATTTCTAGATTACTATACTTGACATATAAAATAAATCAATCTTGTTAAAAGTCAAATAACCAAGACCTTTTAGGAGGCTATCTACCTAATAATTTCCATTAATTAGGTAGTAGCGAATCTTGTATCCATAAAAATAGTAAATCTTCCATAAAAAAAATCTATAAGAAACAAAGTGTTAGTTTATTTATTTTTATTTATCTATACTTAGGCTTATTAATTTTACTTAGTCATCCATGTATATTTGACAATTGTTTAAATACAAGTTATCATCGTTTAGGAGTTGTTAGAGAGGGGTCGGTTCTATTTCGACACTTCATGCTAGTTTAGTGGGAGGTAACTCGTCACAACTTAAATAGTGTTGGGCTTGAATTTTGATTTGACCCAAACACTCTTCCTATATGTACATTGTTTCTCAAGCTTATTTTTAAGGTTTAATTTTATTTCAGTTTGTGTTATTGTGCTTGTTATGCTCTTATAGATTTTGGAATTCTACATGGTATCAAAGAAGTTAGAAGTATTTTGAAATCTATAGAAAACAATTTGGAAGGTTTTGTGTGTTTAGGTTGTGGTGGTCATCACACCCCCATCGGTGCTCTAGTGGGAACCTCAACTGCTTGGTACCTCAGACCTATCTCTTTAGGCCATCCTCACATGTCATCTCACCCCTCTTGTATGTCAACACCCTTCTGCATACCTCATCTATAGATCGACACCCTCACTACGTCTCAACACCATCACTATAATACTTAATAAAGCATTATTTAGGGTAAAAATAAGGGGAAAAAAGAAGCTAATGCAGCTAAGGGAAATTTATTTTTTTTAACAAGTGTGACCAAGCATTCAGTTTCTTATGTTTATGATGAAGGGTGCTCCACTTAATACCACAAACACATAACAGAAATAGAGAAACAACAACAATATGCAAGAATAGAAAATTGGCTTCTTATTATCTCCACAAATGTGGAATTACAAACTTTCAGAATTACAATATGCAAAGCCACATGGGCATTCCCTTACAATATTCTATAGGACAAAGCCTCGAACTATTACCCAGATCTACTACCCAGAACTATTCTGAACTACCTAAGCCAATAATACAGCCTTCCTTATATAGGCAAATTTCCACCGCCTGGGAAGGTTCCAGAATTTAGCCAATAAGGCCGACCAAACTTAGAATTATTTTATTTTACATTTTATTACATCATAGTCGGCTCAAGATAAACTTTGAAACCCGAATAGAAATTTTGAAGAAAATTATTTTCCGCCATTTCAGGTGGCCCAACTTTCGAAGACCATAAGTCATCACCAGTTGACCCGATCGGCTATTATAACCCCATTTCAGAAATGCCACGAAGCACTCTACAGGCTTGTCCCCCGCAAGCGCCCATCACCCAAATTTTTGACCTCATCCGAGGCCTCTAAAGCCTTCAAAACTGAGTTCAAAGTATCTGTACCCTGCTGCCAATATCAAAAATCTTCAATATCTTCCAATATACACTTGATCTGGCAATGAAACTTTACTGGCAGACTTATATGACCAAAATGAACCTCCAAGAAAGAAATCAGATCATTCTGAGCACATACGAAAATTACCAAAAATAATAACTTTCCATAAATAGCAGCTCTACACAAGATAGCCCTTATTGAATACAAAAATAGAAAAAAAAAATTTTTGGGTGATGCAAGATTGCTCTTACACCCAGGATGCTCCTGCATCAGACACCCGGGGTAATTTGAGAAGTGACCCTGTCACAACTCAGGTGTGCAGAGGAAAACCAAGATGACTAACCTCCTCCTTTGTCAGCCATGATGAATCTTCAACAGGTCATCCTTTCCACTTGACCAAATATTCTTCATATGTCCTATTCCTTGTGCTTCTGCCAACACGACTGTCCAGTATATCTTCGATCTCCTTAGTGTCTGAACTAGTTGCTGGAATACTCCACTGTGCTGCTATGATCTCATCTTCAACACCTCCTTCATGATACTCTGTCAGATCTGAAATGTTAAACACTGGTGAAATATTTAGCTCAGTAGGCAATTCTACCTCATATGTGTTTCCTGAATCATGTTTCTTCAGTATCCTACATGGTCCAAACTTCTTCATTTTTAGCTTGTTATATGTACCAACTGAAAACCGCTCCTTCCGCAAATGAACCATGACTTCATCACCAACCTGAAATTCCTTATACCTCATTTTCTCATCTGCCTTAGCCTTATACTGTGCGTTCATCTTGGTAATATGCTTCCTCACCTCCCCATGGATGTTCTTCAAGTGTTCTGCAAAATCCTCAGCTTCAACACTACTTATTTCTCCTTTATTTATCTTCCTCAATTTAGATGCATTTCTTGGACTACTTCCATATACAATCTGGAATGGTGATTTACCAGTGCTCCTATTGACAGAATTATTGTATGAAAATTCCGCCTATGGTAAAATCAAATACCATCCTGTTGGCTTATCTCCAACCAAACATCTCAGCAAATTTCCCAAACTCCTACTCACCACCTCTGTCTGTCCATCAGTCTGTGGATGATGTGATCAACTAAACTTCAAATCTGTCTTTAACTTCTTCCACAATGTACACCAGAAATATCTAACAAACTTAGTGTCCCGATCTGAAACTATGGTCTTTGGCAAACCATAAAGTCTCACTACTTCTCTGAAAAATAATTCGGCTATATGAACAACATCATTTGTCTTCTTGCAGGGAATGAAATGTGCCATCTTTGAAAATCTCTCAACTACCACAAAAATTGAATCATGTCCCCGCTAAGTCCTTGGTAAACCGAGAACAAAGTCCATACTGATATCCTCCCAAGGCTTCTCTGGTATAGGTAATGGCTGATACAACCCTGTATTCTGCTTCACTCCTTTTGCCATCTAACATACTCTGCAACTCTATACAAACTTCTTCACATCTTGCTGCAATTGTGGCCAATAATAATTCTCACCAACCAAAGCAAGGGTTTTATCACGACCAAAATGTTCAGCCAATCCTCCACTATGCTTCTCCTTGATGAGATTCTCCCTCATAGAACTTCGTGGAATGCATAACTGACTCCCTCTGAATAGCATATCATCTTGGATGATAAAATCCATCCATTTCGTCCTGTTTAGTATAACAGGTTCTGTACAAGCTTTCCAAGCTTCACCAAAATCAGGATCCTCTGGATACAAATTCTTGAGTTCCTTGAACCCAACCACTTCAATCTGCATTTCTGTCAGCAATAGTTGCCTTCTGCTAAGAGCATTTGCAACCCTATAGGACTTTCCACTCCTGTGTTTCAAAACAAATGTATAACTCTACAAAAACTCAACCCATTTCAAATGCTTTTGATTCAATTTTTCTTGACTATTCAAATATTGCAAAGCTTGATGATCAGTATACAAAACAAACTCCTTAGGAAGCAGATAGTGCCTCCACTTTTTCAATGCCTGAACTATAGCATAAAATTCCTGATCATAAACAGAATATTTTCTCCTGGCATCATTTAATTTCTCACTGAAATAAGCAACAGGTTTACCTTCTTGGCTCATAACAGCTCCTATTGCAGTACCACTAGCATCACAATCTACTTGAAACACCTTATTAAAATCTGGAAGGGCTAAAATAGGTTGTTCTGTAACTTTTTATTTCAAAATTGAAAACTTTTTTCTGCCCCATTAGTCCACTTAAACTCTTTTCTATCCCCTCTCATTGTTTCAGTCAGGGGTCCACAAATACTGCTAAAATTTCTGATAAACTTTCTGTAAAAGCTAGCCAAACCATGAAAAGATCTTACCTCAGTAGCACTCCTTGGAGTAGGCCATTCAAGGATAGCCTGTACCTTCTTTGGGTCCATTTTTAGACCTTCTGCTGAAACTACAAATCCCAAATACACTAACTCTTTCTTCACAAAACTGCACTTCTTCAAATTAATCAACAATTTCTCATCTCTCAACTTCTCAAACACCATACGAATATGCATCATATGTTCCTCCAATGTTTTGCTAAAAATTAAAATATCATCTAGGTAAACAATGACAAACTTACCCAAAAATTATTTCAGAACCTCGTTCATGAGCCGCATGAAAGTGCTCGGTGCATTAGTTACCCCAAAAGGCATGACTAACCACTCATATAGTCCTTCCTTTATCTTGAAGGCAGTCTTCCATTCATCTCCTTCTCTGATCCGAATCTGGTGATATCCACTCTTCAGATCTATCTTTGAGAAATACACAGCTCCACTCAAACAATTCATAATATAATCTATTCATGGCAATGGAAACCTATACTTGATTGTGATCTTGTTTATTTCTCTGGAATCTGTACACATCCTCCATTCTCCATTCTTCTTTGGTGCTAATACTGCTGGTACAGCACATGGACTCAGGCTCTCTCGAATCAATCCCTTCTATAACAACTCATGTACTTGTCTGTTCAACTCCTCACTTTCTGCTGGTGTCATTCTGTGTGCTGCCTTGTTTTGCAAATTGGCTCATGGAATCAAATCCATCTGATGACTGATCTTCCTTACGAGTGGTAATCCATCAGGTACATTCTCAGATACAATATCCTGAAACTCATTCAACAAATCTACAACCTCTACAGGTACATCCTCTACTTCTTCTTTACCAACTTTTAGAATTAAAGAAAAACACACATGCTCATGCCTCATACCATCTAGGAATTTTCTTCCATCAACAAATGTTATTCTTGTATTACCACATACCTTTTCTTCGGTCTCCTTCAATGGCTTTAGCTTATGTCCCACTCCATCCTTTGTCAGGGAATAGGTATTCGCACGACCATCGTGTACAGCACATCTGTCAAACTGCCATGGTCTACCCAACAACATATGACATGCATCCATAGAGATGATATCGCATAGTACCTCATCTTGGTACCCACCGATCTTGAACTTTACCAGGCACTGTTCGCTGACCATGACCTTGTGGTCATCCTGCACCCAGGCAATCTGATATGGATGTGGGTGTTTTTGTCTCTTGAGCTTCAACTTTGTCACCATCTCTTCTGACACCAAATTGTCAGTGCTTCCACTATTGATAATCACATCACAACATTTACCCTCACACTTGCATCTAGTGTGAAATAGGCTCCTCCTTTGTTCAGGTTCATTCTCACCACTCAGTAAGACTCTTCTGTTAACTAGCATTTTTCCTCTTTCAGTATCTTCAAAATTTGATGATCTAGCATCTTCATCGACATGTGCAACTCTGGCCAAGCCTTCATTTCTCCTGTCTATTCTACCTTGGCGCTGAGGACATTCAAATTCCCTATGACCTTCTTCTCCACAGTGAAAACATGTTCCATGGAAGCCACCTCTTCCAGATCCTTGTCCTCTTCCTCTTCCTCTCTGATCTCTATTATTCTAATCCTGGAAGCGATTGGAATTATTTCCTTGCTGATTCTGACTGCTACTGGCCTCATCCTTCTTTTTCAGATCTTCATTTCGGCCACCATATGACCGTCCACTAGATCGTCCACCGCGACCTTTTCCATTTTGTCTGCTCTCAAACTTCTTGTTCAGCTTTTCCTCTACTTTTAGGGAAAACTGGTATGCCTCCTCAATATTGTTCATTCGAACCAGATTCAGCTCCTCCTAAGTGCTTGGCCTTAACCCATTAAGGTATCGGGCAACTCTCTCTTTATTAGCTTTTGC
Organism: Chamaecyparis obtusa; assembly: GCA_027943335.1. NCBI lineage: Eukaryota > Viridiplantae > Streptophyta > Pinopsida > Cupressales > Cupressaceae > Chamaecyparis > Chamaecyparis obtusa. Next base: position 611,634 of record BSBK01006588.1, read on the forward strand.
ATGGCCTGTTCTAATGAGAAGTCGATAGAACTCCTCTGTATACTCCTGAACAGATCTTCCTGCTTGCTTCAAACTCTGCATTTTCTTTAGTAGGTCAAGCTCATAATCAGCAGGAATGAACTGTCGCTTCAATTTATCCACCATCTGATCCCATCTCGTGATTTTCTCCTTTCCCCTTCTATTTCGCTCCAACTGAATCTCTTGCCACCATATCTTCGCATAACCTTTCAGTTTGGCCTTCGCAAATTTGACCCTATCAGGATCCTCAACATCTTCATACTCAAAATATTCCTCACATTCATTGATCCAGTCGATCAATTCTTCTGGGTTAATATTTCCAGAAAATGTAGGAACCTCAATCTTAGGTCTTTTCCCAATCTTAGAAATGGCCCGAAAAAGTCTTTCTTCCTCCTGGTTCACAATTTCGACTTCTCCTTCTTGATATTCTTCTTCAGCTTCATCCTCGCTTTCATCTCTGACATTAAGATTCATTCCTCTGCGAATCTCTTCTTGTAATACTCGCACTTGTCTCTGCAGCTCTCTAACCTCAGGTGTCACAGCACCAGCTCTTCCGCCATGTTCTCTTCATGGAGGCATTTTCGCGATGCACGCTAAAACCCTAACCACGGTCCTGGTGCAAACTACCTTACAATCGGCGATCTGTTTACACACTCAATAACTCCTACTCTGATACCACTTGATGAAGGGTGCTCCCCTTAATACCACAAACACATAACAGAAATAGAGAAACAACAACAATATGCAAGAATAGAAAATTGGCTTCTTATTATCTCCACAAATGTGGAATTACAAACTTTCAGAATTACAATATGCAAAGCCACATGGGCATTCCCTTTCAATATTCTGCAGGACAAAGCCTCGAACTATTACCCAGATCTACTACCCAGAACTATTCTGAACTACCTAAGACAATAATACAGCCTTCCTTATATAGGCAAATTTCCACCGCCTGGGAAGGTTCCAGAATTTAGCCAATAAGGCCGACCAAACTTAGAATTATTTTATTTTACATTTTATTACATCATAGTCGACTCAAGATAACCTTTGAAACCTGAACAGAAATTTTGAAGAAAATTATTTTCTACCATTTCAGGTGGCCCAACTTCCGAAGACCATAAGTCATCACCAGTTGACCCGATCGGCTATTATAACCCCATTTCAGAAACACCACGAAGCGCTCTACAGGTTTGACTTGCACAAGTGCCCGTCACCCAAATTTTCAACCTCATTCGGGGCCTCTAAAGCCTTCAAAATTGAGTTCAAAATTTATGTACCTTGCTACCAATACCGAAACTCTCCAATATCTTCCAATATACACTTGATCTGGCAATGAAACTTTACTGGCAGACTTATATGACCAAAATGAACCTCCATGAAAGAAATCAGATCATTCTGAGGACATACAAAAATTACCAAAAATAGTAACTTTCCATAAATAGCAGCTCTGCACAAGATAGTCCTTATTGAATACAAAAATAGAAATTTTTTTTTTTGGGTGATGCAAGATTGCTCTTACACCTAGGATGCTCCTACATCAGACAACCGGGGTAATTTCAGAAGTGACCCTGTCACAACTCAGGTGTGTAGAGGAAAACCAAGACAGCTAACCTCCTCCTTTGTCAGCCATGATGAATCTTCAACAGGTCATCCTTTCCACTTGACCAGATATTCTTCATATGTCCTATTCTTTGTGCTTCTGCCAACATGACTGTCCAGTATATCTTCGATCTACTTAGTGTATGAACTAGTTGCTGGAATACTCCACTATGTTGCTGTGATCTCATCTTCAACACCTCCTTCATCATACTCTGTCAGATCTAAAATGATAAACACTGGTGAAATATTTAGCTTAGTAGGCAATTCTACCTCATATGCGTTTCCTGAATCATGTTTCTTCAGTATCCTACATGGTCCAAACTTCTTCATTTTCAGCTTGTTATATGTACCAACTGGAAACCGCTCCTTCCGTAAATGAACCATGACTTCATCACAACCTGAAATTCCTTATACCTCCTTTTCTCATCTGCCTTAGCCTTATACTGTGCATTCATCTTGGTAATATATTTCCTCACCTCCCCATGGATGTTCTTCAAGTGTTCTGCAAAATTCTCAGTTTCAGCACTACTTATTTCTCCTTTAAATATCTTCTTCAATTGAGATGCATTTTTTGGACTACTTCCATATAAAATCTAGAATGGTGATTTACCAGTGCTCCTATTGACAGAATTATTGTATGCAAATTTTGCCTGTGGTAAAATCAAATCCCATCCTGTTGGCTTATCTCCAACCAAACATCTCAGCAAATTTTCCAAACTCCTATTCACCACCTCTGTCTGTCCATCAGTCTGTGGATGATGTGATGAACTGAACTTCAAATCTATCTTTAACTTCTTCCACAATGTACGCCAGAAATATCCAACAAACTTAGTGTCCCGATCTGAAACTATGGTCTTTGGCAAACCATGAAGTCTCACTACTTCTATGAAAAACAATTCGGCTATATGAACAGCATCATTAGTCTTCTTGCAGGGAATGAAATTTGCCATCTTCGAAAATCTGTCAACTACTAAAAAAATTGAATCATGTCCCCGCTGAGACCTCGGTAAACCAAGAACAAAGTCCATACTGATATCCTCCCAAGGCTTCTCTGGTATAGGTAATGGCTGATACAACCCTGTATTCTGCTTCACTCCTTCGCCATCTGACATACTCTGCAACTCTGTACAAACTTCTTCACATCTTGCTGCAATTGTGGCCAATAATAATTCTCACCAACCAAAGCAAGGGTTTTATCACGACCAAAATGTCCAGCCAATCCTCCACTATGCTTCTCCTTGATGAGATTCTCCCGCATAGAACTTCGTGGAATGCACAACTGACTCCCTCTGAATAGCATATCATCTTGGATGATAAAATCCAGCCATTTCGTCCTGTCTAGAGTAACAGGTTTTGTACAAGCTTTCTAAACTTCACCAAAATCAGGATCCTCTGGATACAAATTCTTGAGTTCCTTGAATCCAACCACTTCAATCTGCATTTCTGTCAGCAATAGTTGCCTTCTGCTAAGAGCATCTGCAACCCTATTAGACTTTCCACTCTTGTGTTTCAAAACAAATGTATAACTCTGCAAAAAATCCACCCATTTCAAATGTCTTTGATTCAATTTTCCTTGACTATTCAAATATTGCAAAGTTTGATGATCAGTATACAAAAAAAACTCCTTAGGAAGTAGATAGTGCCTCCACTTTTTCAATGCCTGAACTATAGCATAAAATTCCTGATCATAAACAGAATATTTTCTCTTGGCATCATTTAATTTCTCACTGAAATAAGCAACAGGTTTACCTTCTTGGCTCATAACAGCTCCTATTGCAGTACCACTAGCATCACAATCTACTTGAAACACCTTATTAAAATCTGGAAGGGCTAAAATAGGTTGTTCTGTAACTTTTTGTTTCAACAATTGAAAACTCTTTTCTGCCCCATTAGTCAACTTAAACTCTTTTCTATCCTCTCTCATTGTTTCAGTCAGGGGTCCACAAATACTGCTAAAATTTCTGATAAAATTTTTGTAAAAGATAGCCAAACCATGAAAAGATCTTACCTCAGTAGCCCTCCTTGGAGTAGGCCATTCAAGGATAGCCTGTACCTTCTCTGGGTCCATTTTTAGACCTTCTGCTGAAACTACAAATCCCAAATACACTAACTCTTTCTTCACAAAACTGCACTTCTTCAAATTAATCAACAATTTCTCATCTCTCAACTTCTCAAACACCATACGAATATGCATCAAATGTTCCTCCAATGTCTTGCTAAAAATCAAAATATCATCTAGGTAAACAATGACAAACTTACCCAAAAATTCTTTCAGAACCTCATTCATGAGCCGCATGAAAGTGCTCGGTGCATTGGTTAGCCCAAAAGGCATGACTAACCACTCATATAGTCCTTCCTTTATCTTGAAGGTAGTCTTCCATTCATCTCCTTCTCTGATCCGAATCTAGTGATATCCACTCTTCAGATCTATCTTTGAGAAATACATAGCTCCACTCAAACAATCCATAATATCATCCATTCGTGGCAATGGAAACCTATACTTGATTGTGATCTTGTTTATTGCTCTGGAATCTATACACATCCTCCATTCTCCATTCTTCTTTGGTGCTAATACTACTGGTACAGCACATGGACTCAGGCTCTCTCGAATCAATCCCTTCTATAACAACTCGTGTACTTGTCTGTTCAACTCCTCACTTTCTGTTGGTGTCATTCTGTGTGCTGCCTTGTTTGGAAAACTGGCTCCTGGAATCAAATCCATCTGATGACTGATCTTCCTTACGGGTGGTAATCCATCAAGTACATTATCAGATACAATATCCTAAAACTCATTCAACAAATCTGCAACCTCTACAGGTACATCCTCTACTTCTTCTTTACCAACTTTTGGAATTAAAGCAAAACACACATGCTCATGCGTCATACCATCTAGGAATTTTCTTCGATCAACAAATGTTGTTTTTGCATTACCACATACTTTTTCTTCGGTCTCCTTCAATGGCTTTAGCTTATGTCGCACTCCATCTTTTGTCAGGGAATAAGTATTCGCATGACCATCGTGTACAGCACATCTGTCAAACTGCCATGGTCTACCCAACAACATTTGACATGCATCCATAGAGATGATATCGCATAGTACCTCATCTTGGTACCCGCCGATCTTGAACTTTACCAGGCACTGTTCGCTGACCATGACCTTGCGGTCATCTTGCACCCAGGCAATCCGATATGGATGTGGGTGTTTTTGTCTCTTGAGCTTCAACTTTGTCACCATCTTTTCTGACACCAAATTGTCAGTGCTTCCACTATCGATAATCACATCACAACATTTACCCCCACACTTGCATCCAGTGCGAAACAGGCTCCTTCTTTGTTCAGGTTCATTCTCACCACTCAGTAAGACTCTTCTGTTAACTAGCGTTTCTCTTCTTTTAGCATTTTCAAAATTTGATGATCTAGCATCTTCATCGACATGTGCAACTCTGGCCAGGCTTTCATTTCTCCTGTCTATTCTGCCTTGGCACTGAGGACATTCAAATGCCCTATGACCTTCTTCTCCACAGTGAAAACATGTTCCACGGAAGCCACCTCTTCCAGATCCTTGTCCTCTTCTTCTTTCTCTCTGATCTCTATTATTCTGATCCTGGAAGTGATATTACAATATGCAAAGCCACATGGGCATTCCCTTACAATATTCTGTAGGACAAAGCCTCGAACTATTACCCAGATCTACTACCCAGAACTATTCTGAACTACCTAAGACAATAATACAGCCTTCCTTATATAGGCAAATTTCCACCCCCCGGGAAGGTTCCAGAATTTAGCCAATAAGGCCGACCAAACTTAGAATTGTTTTATTTTACATTTTATTACATCATAGTCGGCTCAAGATAACTTTTGAAACCCGAATAGAAATTTTGAAGAAAATTATTTTTCGCCATTTCAGGTGGCCCAACTTTCGAAGACCATAAGTCATCACCAGTTGACCCGATCGGCTATTATAACCCCATTTTGAAAAAGCCACGAAGCGCTCTACAGGCTTGACCCACAGAAACACCCGTCACCTAAATTTTAGACCTCATCCGGGGCCTCTAAAGCCTTCAAAACTGAGTTCAAAGTTTCTGTACCCTGTTGCCAATACCAAAAATCTTCAATATCTTCCAATATACACTTGATCTAGCAATGAAACTTTACTGGCAGACTTATATGACCAAAATGAACCTCCAAGAAAGAAATCAGATCATTCTGAGCACATACGAAAATTACCAAAAATAGTAACTTTCCATAAATAGTAGCTCTGCACAAAATAGCCCTTATTGAATACAAAAATAGAAATATTTTTTTTTGGGTGATGCAAGATTGCTCTTACACCCAGGATGCTCCTGTATCAGTTTAAATCTATCCTTAATTAGTATTTTATGTTGAGAAATTGAAAAATCTCAACCAATTTTGGGAATCTCTTTAAACAAACTATCTAGGATAATTGATGAACTTAGAAGTCGTGAGTTGGAAAAACAATTCTTAGGTCTTAGTCCTTTATGTTTTTCTAATTTAGAGGACTTCTTCACTAAATTTAAATCTTTGAAGTTGCAATTAAAAGATTGTGGAATTAACAATAAAGAGGATCAATTAATCCTTTTGTACTTTCCAAACAATGTTCTAAATTTTTGGTGTTTGTCTCTACTTTTTATTCTACTAAAAGAGCCCTTGGTAGCTAATGGAAAATGGCCCCACTAGATTACTTTATTTTGTATCTTACAAGGGAGCAAGAAAAGATAATTCAAATTGGTACTTTGAAATCTACTACTTGGCATAAGTTATAATTGTAGAAAATGAAAAGAAACAAAATGCTAAGGGACAAAAAAAGAACACTAAAAAGGACAAAATAGGAAGAAAGAAGAAAAAACTGATAACTTCCAAAAGGATAACTTATCTCAATAAAGTAAATTAACTATTGGGAGAGTTAAATGTTCCTTTTGTATGAAAAATAGTCATGAAGAACAACAATCCATGAAAAAGAAAATTGAGCACCTCACTTTTCTACTAAAAAATAATAATATTGGGGTAACTAATTTTGCAAAAGCATCTTCTTCAAAATAGGAAAATACCAAGGACAAAGAAATTTAAAAGCAATTCCTTATTTGCTAAAGTATCTTCATATTCATCATGGATTATAGATTCTAGTGATACACACCATATGAGTTCTCAACTTGATGTGGACTCTTCAGATCCTTATTACACTACTGATAGTTCAGATGATTCAGAACAAATTTCTAGAGAAGAATATTCTTCTAGTTCCTACAGTGAAAATACTGATGACGAATCATCTTTATCTAGTTCATGGATTATATTAGGGGATTTTATGTTGCCCATATGTCAAACTCTACAAGAGGTAGATATTGGGGTACATGATTCAACATATGGCAATCATATTCAGGAAGATTCTTATGAGGGGACACAAGATATTCTTCATGTGTAGTCTACATCAGTAACATCATCATTCTTAAGGGGGACTTCTAGGCTTCTTCTCTTCTTATCTCTTTTTTGGATGATAGTTTCTTCCTACTAGGTTTTCTATCTTTCTCCATTTATGAGATATTTCATTGTACATCGGTACCTCACTAGGCTAGTAGCTGAGACCTTTTTTTTTTTCTTATCCTCCTACGTTATACTTAAGATGGGGGGTGTTACTTTATTTATTTTTCTTTATCTACACTTAGGCTTATTAAGCCTAATTGGACATCCATACATATTTCAGACCTGTTCATACAAGTTGTCATCATTTAGGAGTTGATTAGAGATGCGTCGAATCTATTTTGACACCTCATGCTAGTTTTATGGGAGGTAACTCACAAGCACTCATTCAGTGTTGGGTTCAAATTTTGATTCGACTTAATCACTCTTCCTATATGTTTATTTCTTCTCTAGCTTATTTTTAAGTTCTACTTTTCTCTTATTTTGTGTTATTGTTCTTGTTTTTATCTCTTATAGACTCGAGAATTCTACACAAAGGATATCAAAGACTAAAGGAGAGGACACTTTGGAATATACTTCAAATGATTGAATAGCTAAACTCGTACTAGTATCAACTTCAGAGAAGAGATTGGTCGAGCTTCTAGGAATAAGAGTACATTACTAACATCTTGGGTCTATTTAAATTCTATAATACCCTGATTCCCTCTTATATGGGCTAGTTAAAATTCCAAACAACATCATCTCTTCTTCTATAGAATTTTCACTTTCATTATTTTGGTAAAGAATAATTTGAATCCGTTATCCAATTTTGGTTATGATTTTGAGAAAAGTAGGTAAGTTTTCTCCAAATCTATTAATAAACAAACCCTAATAGGAAGGAAAAATTCTTCCAAAGTGAGTGTCAAGCCTCATATAAATACCCAACTTGTTCCCAATAGAATTTAGAATGGATGAACCTTTATATTTGAAAAGTAGATTATGAAGTTGGATCTAGAAAGGAATAAATTTGATAATAGTCTAATCAAGATGAAAGTTAGGGGTCCAAACTTGCATATGGATACCCGAACTCTTATAAAACTAGCCTTATATTTATAAACCTTATCTCTAGAATCTTTTGATTTAAAAAGAATCATTAAAAACCTTTGAGAATCATCTAAATGTGGAACCTTTTCAAAATCCTTCCACACCTCTCTAATCCATGTTAGCAAACATTAAACAAAATATAGATATATTCTAGAACATACAGATTAGGGCCCGACTTTGGAAATCAGCTATTCTGGGTTGTAGAAAATAATCTAAAAATTTGATACAAAGATCCCGATTTTTCGATAAATGTGGACAACTGCTTCGTTCTAAATCTATCAAACTACCTGGACTATCTTCATCTATTTGCTTATTTGCAGATGATTTCTCACGAACTTCCCGACCAATGAGAGATGTTTTGAGACTATTACAAGCTTTTTCTTTCCACGCCATTCTCACTTTTCTAACTGGGTTCTTTGCCCCATCCTCCAAAATAACTGATTTTTTAAAAAAGTAGTTGGGCTCTTACTATGTCAATTTTAGGGTTGCTCCTTTAGCCTGTTTCACCCTGCCTATTATATTTGTGGGTTGCACATTTCCTTTCTTGTGAGTGATGCTTTCTCCAAAGCTTCTCAAATCTACACTTGGGATTGTCTTTAAATCCATTGCCTGTAAAGCCAAAGAAAAAAAGTGGGTATTCGTTATTTCCTTGTAAAAGTAAATATCCTTTAGATCCCTTCCCCTAGCTGAAAACTTAACTAAGTTCAGAAAGAACCCTTTTGGAGGAAGACCCCAATTTACTAATATTTGAAGAAGATCTTTGCAAATGCCTTTAATGGGCAAAGAACTTAGCTTCCATTCCTTAACCCACTTGTTCAAATGAGAGTATGTGTCCACATATCTGAAAGCTTAACCCGATCTGACATACTTATCTCTTTTTTTGGGATCCCATATCCTACCAGGTGTAAAGTGGTTTGATCTAGAGGAACCGTTTTGCCATGCTACACCATTACCACCACAACCTTGAAATGGTTGATTCCTCTAGAAGGATTTTTCTCTCAACCATTGCCTTTGCACTCCAAAAATATTTAAGTGGCCTCTCAAACTATTTTTGAAGTCCCTACAACCAAATCTCTGATCTGATTTTCACGAGATCTAAGCACCTCCCTCCTCCTCCACAAATGCTGCTCGCAGGGGCCAATCTGAGGCCTCCATAAACGTTTCATTTTTCAAAATAGAACATTCTGTTGATTTAAAAGATTACAGTAATTTCTTTATCAAATAATCTATGATCAGAATGATAATAAATATACTAAAACTAAAAAATTAAATACATAAAACTATACACATTAAAATATTCGAGCATTAACAATCCTTCCATCCTCCCTCCATCCACTTTCTACCGGATGAGAAATTTCCCATCCACAAGTATATGCTGATTCAACAGCCTTCATCCATATAATTCGTTTGCTACTTATACACTTTTCTGAATTCTTCCCTCTTAGTCATTATTGACCGATTAGGATGGTTAATTAATTTCTCATAACGGTGACGCAAAATGCTTCTCTGATCTTTGTGCCAATCAGGTGGTTAATCCGTCTTTCTTACAATACACAAAATCTCCTGACATCCCACCTTATTAACTAAAGGCATATTATCCGAGAAAGTAATCTTAGACTTATCTTTTCAAGAAATCATGTAGTTTATAGTATTTCCTTAACACTTAGTTGCTCTACTTCTCTCCTCCTAATAGAATGCAGCACCACAGAAAGATAAAAACCTGACAGAAATTTCCCATAAAACCATATTCTCCTTCCCTCCACTAGACCTTTACCCTCTACCTGATTCGCAAGTCTATAGTCTATATAAACATTTGCATTTGTTTTTTATTGTTATAAATGGAGCAAGGGCCTCCAAGTCTTACAGCATTAAAAACCATTAAAAAGAGACTTGCAGGGCAAGCCAGCTAAAATAGTACACACACTAATTAACTAAGAGTAAAAACAGTAATCCAATAATCACAGAGTCCAGACTCCAGAGACAGCACAGAGAAAACAACACAAAAAATAGAACAACATTTAAAACATCAATGATTCTAAAAGACAGAGTCCAGGAGTCGGCCATTTGTTCAAGAGAACAGTCACATTTGTTTTTGATAAATAAAAGCAGCAAGAGGGTGCTGGCCTGTGGAACAAAGAACTAAAAGCACATTAATAGCACTAGTCTGAGAGCAGATAATCAGCAGAAAAGTATTGTCCAGTTTGCATCTATCAAAGACAAACTTAAAGATCATCTTGGGACAAGCCCCCACAAAAGCTGCAAGCTTTAACCAAAAACAAAAGCAAAGGACCAGAGTGAGCCCTTTAAAATTGTCAGCAATCACCCGATCACAAGAAGAAAAGAAACTGAAAGAGAGAGACACTTTCATCATCATAAAACTGAAGCTCAGGCCCCAAATAACCTGTCCATCTTTCTCTGTCAAAAATGAAGGTCCAGAAACTACTACACCTCTAGCCCAGCCCAACGCTATCAAAGATATTCCACTCCACTGCAAACTCCTTGTCCACCTCAATAGAAGAAGGGTCCACCTCAATAGTAGCAGAGAGGAAAAAGATCAAAATAACAAGGCTGAACCTGTAATATCTCCTTCCCATTAGTATGACCACAAGAGGTAGTCCAGAAAAACTCCACCTCGATAAGAGTCTCCTCCACCTCCAAGTTCACAAACACAATCTCCACCTCAATAGGAGACTGCTCCACCTCCATAGAAGGCTTCCACCACTCTTTCGCAAGAAGAGCACCCACACTTAACATGTCTTTTATCCAGCAGGGAGCCACCTCAAAAGGCTGAGCTTCCATCGCAAAAGAAGCTTCCACCTCAATAGGAAGCAAAATGGAAGATTGAAGAAGGAGAGTAACCTTCAGCAACCGTTGAACCCTTAAGTGAAACCCCACCACAAAAGAGGGCTGCACCACAGAGTGGAGAGGGAGGAAACCCAAAAAACCACAACAACCAAGCATGGGAGGAGCTAAAAAGCAATGAAAACTGGTCCATCTCCCATCACGAGCAGTGGCAAGGCCCACAACACTCAGAGCAGCAAAGCCGCCCACCAAAGCTAGGCATCAGAGGAAAAAATGAGCCTCTCCACACCAAAGCAACGGGAGGCAGGACAAGCTTCAAAAAGCAATGCCACAGAGCATTGACAAAGATCTCCTTAGAAATAGAGAAGAGGAAAAATAACCAGACAGGAAAATAACTATTCCCCTACACCAAAAGAGTATGAACCCTAATACCCAACTGGCCCAAAGGCTGAAAAGAAAACCATCTTCCATCAAAGAGAACCCAAAAACCTTCCACTATGTGAAAGGAAGAAAGGAGAATGGGACAGAACAGTCACATTTGTTATGACATCATATTGATATAATAATTTTGTTCTGTGGTTAATATGACATCACATTTGTTATGACATCAATGACTATGAAATCAGAAATATGAGAGTATTTACCAACGAAGTACATATCCAGGTTTTATCACATGATAAAGTCAGAACTAAAATTACAGTTGTAAGGTCCAGGTCAAAACCTTAATCCATGATTATATTCTAATTTTAATATTTGTGGCAAATTATATTCTGATTCTTATATTCGTGACATATTACATTGTTACCATTCGTCGTCGAAAACAAGTATATAAAACAATTCTCATCTTAATTCAGGTCATAAGCTCCTTAACACATTATCAATCAACAATGGAAATGATTAAATCAGAAGCGTTGATAATGAATGCATGCTTTGTCTCGTGAGTGAATACAAAACCAGGTTTCAAATGGACAACCTGAAACATCAAACAGTTTTTTGGTAATTATCTTATCAACAGTCAATAATAACCAATAATTCCAATCAAACAGATTGTGTAAGTGGCCTACCCCAATTGCAAAGAAGTGTCTGAAGCTTCATTGTGTTGAATAATGCTTGTTTTGTGTTGGCCCATGGAAGTGTAAGAATTATGTATACTTTCAGATGACTGAGGATGATCACGAGTTTCCGAAGGCTCAATCAACAAGAATTCCACTGCAGTATTCTTCTCCCAATTGGAGCGCTGTTTCAACTGTTCAACCTGCAGACTGACCTTTTGTGTTAATCAATCCGAAGAGATATAGTACAAAGAAATACAAACGCCAATTCGAGAAAACATAGCTACCTTAAGGTGAAGTCTAGCATTCTCCTCCTCAATTTGATTTTCCTGCTTACAATACGATTGGGCAATTGAAAAGTTCAATCTATATATTAATAGAGCAATGATTTGGGCTAAAGAAAACTTCTTTCGACAATTAAATTGTTAATTTTCAGCTGCTGATATTCCAAATTGGGGAACTAAATAAAACATTAAAAAAAATATTAGACCACAAAAAAATTTTGTCGATTCGCTTTAATTTATCCATGGCAATTGTAAATTTACTTGATGCCTTAATTTATTTAAGATATTACATAAAAATAATAATAAGGTGACGTACTATCATAGCTTGCTTCACTTAAGGATTATTCAATGAGTGGACTCCTCTACTTAGTATTTCTTGTGCAACCAATTCCCACATTATACCACCCTAAATATGTGATCTACCATAGCTTACAACATATAGTTGTACCTACATTGTTTATAGATGTCATGTCTTGGGATAGTGAGAAAAAAAATTTAGCATCTATTTTAAATATTGTGCTATTCTTCGTACCATCAATCTTGTGTTACTATTTTGCTAATCATTAGGTTAGCTATTTCTATTTTACCACCTTTCTTCTCTTGCCTCCATAGGTCCACGTGGCCTACATAGCTTCCTGCTTGTGTTTGAACCAATCATTCTCTTTCCCTTGGTATTCTATTATCATCGTGTCTTCCCTACATGGTTTTAATCACACTTTATACACATGTTGCCTCTCCATAACACGATAGGAAGAATTCCCCTCAATCATCAATTTTGAAGTTGTACATTTTATTGCTATTGTTTCTACTTTAGATTGTGCATGTTATTTTACACCAACATTTCAGATCACACTTTGTGATCCATCATCAAGATCATGGAAAGCTCATAGAGTAGAAAGATAAGAGATCACATTTTGTGATCCTAAAAATTGATGCAAAAGAAAAACACAATCTTAACAAAAAATAACTACTACAGATTGTGGACAACTATTGTTCTTAGTTGTACATTTTGTTTTGTATGCCAACCTTTTCACTAAGATTGTCTTTCTATATTTTGCAACACATACCTATACTTGGTATTTAACATCTACAATACTCAAGTACTTAGTGTGACAAGATAGTTTAATTTTAACACTTTCTCATATTAGGAAAAATATATTGTTTTGTTTACTAGGTTTATATACTTCCTCCATTCACCACAATTATATGCATTCAAGTTTTCATTGAACAGGGTTAAAAAGAATATGATCTTGAGAGGGGTACAATTACTACATATGTGAACTATTATGAAGAATATTATAGACTAATAATTTATATATAGGTCCACAAGCTACATAGAGAATGCTTCATTAGGTTTTGACATAATATGATATAGGTTTAAAGAATAAGATCCACAATGAAGTTTTGAAAATCTTATTCTCATTATCATGTGCTTTCAAAGATTCATTGTTTACATAGTAGTTAGACCTAAGCCTATAAGTTCACGTGCATATTCTAATTTTTTTACTTTAATTACTAATGACAAGTCCAAATGAGTTCTACATACAAATAAATGGGAGGTATAGTCACCTAGTGTAATCTATGATATCTGATACTTTTTACTTATTTTAACACAAAGATAATATTCACTAGTTTAGTTACTCTTTCCTTAATTCTTTCTAATAACCGCTTCATCTAAGAAACTTGAGCAAAATTAATAGCAACAACAACATAGTATGCCTCTGTAGTAGACTGAGAAATATAGTTCTACTTCTTTCTTGTCCATGACACAAGTCTCTTTCCAAGAAAGAGAGCTCGTTCACTTGTGCTCTTCCTATCATCCACATTGTCTACCCAGTCTACATCAGTGAACACACTCAAAGAAAAGTCTCCTTTGTGATCATACCAAAGGCCATACTCCTCAATCCCTTTTGAGTATCTAAAGATTCTCTTCACAACCACCATATGGGATTCCTTTGGATTAGATTGAAATCTTTCAACAATTCCAATTGCATGTACTATATCAAGCCTACTGTGAACAACATAATGCAACTTAATTGATCATAGATCTATATAAAGCTTCACTCACCTCTTTAGAATCATCTTCCTTAGATAGATTACAATCGATTACCATTGGAGTTCCTAGTAGTTTAGAATCTTCTAACCCAAAAGTCTTCAATACTTCCCTGACATACATTATGTGGCTGATGTAGAATCTATTACTGAGTTGAGATACTTGCAGTCCAAAAAAGAATTTGATCTCACCAAACATTGACATCTCAAATTGTGTTCTTAAATTTCATCTACATATGCAATGCTCATCTCATCATTTCTACCAAAAATGATGTCATCCATAAAAAAATTTAGCAATCAACAATTAGTCATCCTTCTTAACCTTTAAGTAAATATTATTATCCTCACTTGTCATTATAAAACCAATCTTGATTATATTATTTTTCTTCTTTATCTCATCCAATTCTTCTTCCATGGCCTTAACCCATTCTTCTTCAATGCCTCTCCTACTGATTTAGGTTCATGTTCAGAAATTAGATAAGTAATTTATGAAATCTTTCTTCTAATCTGAACACCAGCATTCTTATCTCCAATAATCTAATCAACTGAAAGATTAAAAGCTTTACATACCTTGGTATCACCAGTTCAGGTCTAGGATCCTCTTCTACCGATTGAGCTAGTTCATCCATATTGCTTTGATTTTCAATTTCTTGCTCGACCAGTTGAACATATACAATCTCCTAATCATCTCTTGATTCATTCTTGCTACTCTTGTTTAGACACCTGTAGGCTTTGCTTCTTTTATAATATCCTAAGAATATTCCTTCATCACACTTAGGATCAAATTTCCTTGTATAGTCATCTCTCTTTATGTAGCATCTACTCTCAAAAACTTTGAAATATTTCACACTAGGTGTGTGACCATGTCATAACTCATATGAAGTCTTATCAGTACCCTTCTTCACATGTACCCGGTTTAATGTATAAATAGTAGTGCTGAGAGCTTCTCTCCAAAACATATGAGGCTCATCTTTGTGTATCATCATTGTTCTTGCAACATCAATAATAGATATGTTTCTTCTCTCTGCAACTCCATTATACTGAAGAGTTCTAGGTTTTGACATATGCCTCTTGATTCCATATTTTTCATAAAACTCAATTTGAATTCTAAAGATGTGCACTCACCACCTTTGTCAGGTCTCAAACACTTCATACTCTTATCTATTTCTTTTTCAACTTGTTCTTTGAACACCTTAAATAAATAGAATGCATCAGATTTGTCTTTTCGAAAAGTAACCCACATCATCCTAGAGTAATCATCAACCAAAAACATAAAGTACTTATCTCTAAAATAGATTCTTATTCTAATAGGATCACACAAATCAGTATGAACTAAATCCAAAATACCTTTAGATGAAAATGAATTACTAATAAAAATAGAACAAGTTAACTTTCCCAACTGACATTCCTTTCACATGACATTGTGTGGTTTCACTAGTTGTGGAAAATCTTTAACAATATTCATCTTACTCACTTTGACCAAACAATCAAAGTTAACATGACAAAATATCCTATGCCACAACCAACTATCATCAACTTTTGCAATCAGACAACTCTTTACTATAGTATTGAGTTAAAATAAGTTACATTTAGTTTTCATACCAGTAGCAATTAGATCACCAAATGTCCCAAGTATTGTAAAAATTTCGCCTTTGAACTCTACAAGATAACCTTTGTTATTCAATTGTGGTACACTCAACAAATTGTACCCTAACAACATCACAATTTTCTTTTCTATTTAGTGCATTAGATCTAATTTATTTTACTAAGCAAGGAGAATTATTACCAAACCTTACTGCACCACAATCACATTCTTCCAACTTAGTGAATTTAGTCCTATCACCAATCATGTGATATGTACATCCATTGTCTATTACCCAATATTCATTGCGATCCACACTAGAAATCAAAGTTCTTTCATTACTTGTAGGTGGATTTTCTTGAACAGCAAAAAGAGTAAATACACCTTCATTATCTTCAAATTCCTCATCGGTAACCCCATCATTAGCAGCAACAAAACAATTTTCTTACTCTTGTCCTTGAATCTCATAGTCTTATCCTTCTTATCACCATCAGGACACCTGGCAAAAATGTGTCCAATCTTGTTACATGAAAAGCATTTAAAAGGTAGCTTACCCTTGTATTTTCTAGTTCCTCTAGGTAGCCTTCTAGTATACAATGCTTCCAACACATCCTATCTATTTTCCTCAGAAAAAATATAATCATAATTATTAGAATAAAATTGATGTAGGAGCATCCTGGGTTACCTTGCTATCCTACTCATTTTGTTCATTCTGCCAGTAAGTGTCGAGTTGCAATCATTGGTGAGTTGTAGTCTTTCCCGAGCGTTCCTTGTGCCAAGTTTTCTAGTGTTGGCTGAGTGTTCCTGTATGTGGTGAGTTATCCAATGTTGGCCAATTGTTCCTTCTATGCTAAGTGACCCTGTTATTTGTTGATGCTCGGTTCTTCTTTGACCGAGTTTATCTATGTTTAGTTCTTATTTGGAGCTAACTTGTGTATTTAATTTAGATCGTGAATTTAATGTTTGGATCTTTTCTAGGGATGTGTGCAAACTATTTGAGGTCGGCCTTCTATTATGTAATGATTTAAAATCTTTTGTAAACCTTTTTGGCAAGTATAAATAAGGATGTCTAGGTATAGCAAAATCAATAAAGAATATAGTAAGAAGGTGATAGAGTATAAATTTGGATTTTGAGAAATCTTTTTGGTCATAACCCGAAAGGCCTCACAACCGAGCATGTATGCACATAATTGGATGAATCAATAAAGTGTTTGTTGTTCCTTCTCTCCTTGGCATTGTTCTTTATGTTTGATTCCATTGTATTTACTGTGCAAGGTGGTTGGATAGTTAGGTGTGCCTCTAGCCCTATCTATTCCTTATCTCTCCTTGTGTTAGGTGGTATCAAAGTGAAGGTTCATCCTTGAGGAGATTAGATCATGTAGAACCCTGAGTTGGATCTAGTTGTAGGGTGGCAAATCTGCAGATTTGACCTCTAACTTGCAGAGGGTTCAATCTTGCAGGAACCTATTTTGTCGAGATGGTTTGAGGTAGAGGAAATATTGATAATGTCATCATGGACATGTTGAGACAAATTGCAACCAGATTAGATGTCGTGGAGACAATAGAGGAGATGAGAACATCTTGATGATGTAAGTGATGATGAAGCAGTGACACCGAAAACTAATCCAGAGCCCAAGGAAGATCAAGATGAGGAAAGATTGTTGAGAGTATTGACTAGGGCATATTCAAAGCCAGTTGTTGAAGGTATTCCTTATGATGGAAAGTTGGATACTAATGTTGTGTTGGATTGGATCTTTGATATAGAAAATTTCTCTAAGTTTTAAAGCACTCCTGAGAATAGGAAAGTAAAAATTGCAGTCATTAGGTTGAAAGGTCATGCCTCACTGTGGTGTGAGCATTTACAAATTGATAGATAAAGAAGAGGAAAGGAAAAGATCATAACCTAGTTGAAAATGGTGAACAAGGTAAAGAAGAAGTTCCTACTTGCTGATTACCAAGTTAGTTTGTTGAGGAAGATGAAAAATGTTAGACAAATGGACATGACTATGAAGGAATATACTAAGGAATTATATAGATTGGACATCAGATCTGGACATGTGGATGATGAGGTTGTAAAAGTTGCAAGGTACCTGAATGGTTTGAGATTTGGAATTCAAGATGAAATATTTTTTGTGAAATTGGACAGTGTAGAAGAAGCATATCAATATGCCTTGAAAGCTGAGGAGATCTTGACAAAGAAACATGGACAAAGCCAGAGAGGTAGAGGTGGTAGATTCTAGAGAGGTAGTGGTAGATCCTATGGTGAAGGTGTTAGATATGATAATTTTGCATGAGATAAGGGAAAATGTGAGTGGAAAGCTTAAGATAAAAGAAAGACCAAGTGGAAAGGTGGTAGTTCTTACTGAGGAGGTACTAGTTCATACTGAGGAAGAGGTAATTCTTACTCTAGAGGTGGTTTTAGTGGTAATTGTTTTATATGTGGCAAAGAAGGGCATAGATATTTTAAGTGTAGACACTATGATGGAAATGAAAAAAGTCATAGAACTGCTATGATACAAGAGGATCTTGAAGGTTCATAAAATAGACCCGAGGTTGGAGAAAATTTGATGGTAAGGAGAACTTTGTGTAATAAAAGAGTTGATGAAGAACCTGTCCTAAGGAGAAGGCTTTTCGAGACAAGATGTAAGATGGCAGGAAAATGTTGCAAAGTGATTGTTGACAGTGGCAATTTAGTGAATTTGGCATCATATGAGTTGGTTACAAAGTTGCAATTGCAAAGGTTGAGACACCCTAAACCCTATCATGTTTCATGGATCAAGGATGAGCATAAATTGTTGGTAAGTGAGCAATGTATTGTGAAATTAAAGATTGGAAATTACTTTGATGAAGTTTTGTGTAATATTATGCCTATGGATTGTTGTCATATTTTATTGGGTAGACCTTGGTAGTATGATAGACATGATGTGCATGATGGTAGATTGAATCAATATACTCTTTGGGTGAATGGGAGAAAGAAAACATTGTTGCCTTTGATTGAGATGCTAGATGAGATAAACTACGCTATTATGAAAATTTGTATGGTTAATGGAAATTAATTTGAGAAAGATATGAAGAAGAACCAAGTCTATATTTCTATAATTCCTAAGGGTCTGAGTTGGGATAGTAATGGCCAAGCGATAGAAAATAGTACTAACTAAGCAACAGAAGACAATAGAGACCAAGTGCTAGTAGAAATTGAAAACTTTCTGAATGAATACAAGGAGATTGTTGCAGAGGATATTCCTGATGGTGTACCATCAGTAAGAAGTATAAGTTATTGTATGGATCTAATTCCTGGAGCTATTTTTCTGAATAACACACCATATAGATTGACACCTACTAAGAATGAAGAACTTAATAGATAAATGTAGGAGTTGTTGTAGAAAGGTTTGATTAGAGAAAGCTTGAGTCTATGTGTTGTACCTGTTGTGTTAGCACCTAAGAAGAATGGAGAATGGAGAATGTGTACTGATTCCAAAGCTATCAAGAAAATAATAGTGAAGTATAGGTTTCTTATGGCCAGAATGGATGATATAATGAATTGTTTGATTGGAGTAAAATATTTTACCAACATTGATTTGAACAGTGGTTATCATCATATTAGAATCAGAGAAGGTGATGAATGGAAGACTTCTTTCAGGACAAAACATGGTTTGTATGAGTGGTTGGTTATGCCTTTTGGTTTGACTAATGCACCTAGTACTTTCATGAGGTTGATGAATGAAGTTCTCAAGATATTTTTTGGTAAGTTTGTGATTGTTTATTTGGGTGATATTCTAATATTTAGTAGGACTAAGGAGGAACACCTTGAGCATATTTGACAAGTGTTACAAAGATTAAAAGAGGAGACGCTAATGATTAATTTGAAGTAGAGTTCCTTTATGCAAGAAGACATTGTGTATTTAGGATTTTTAATTTTAGCTAATGGCTTGAAAATGGACCCTGAGAAGGTTAAAGCAATTTTGGAATGGCCTACACCTGAGAATGTGGGTGAGGTAAGATCATTTCATGGTTTGTCAATTTTCTACATATATTTCATTAAGGATTTTAGTTCTATTTATAATGCTATGACTGAGATTGTGAGAAGAGATAAAAAGGATTTTAAGTGGATACATGGAGCTGATAAGAGTTTTGAGACTTTAAAACAAAAGGTTGTCGAGTTACCTGTGTTAGCTTTGCTTGATTTCAATAGGTATTTCAAGTTGAGTGTGATGCAAGTGGTAGTGCAATAGGAGTTGTGTTGAGTCAAGAAGGTAAACCTATTTCTTTCTTTAGAGAGAAGTTGAATGATGCTAAAAGGAAGTATTTTGTGTATGATCAAGAGTTTTATTCTATTGTTCAAGCTTTGAAAAAGTGGAGAAATTATTTGATT
This sequence comes from Chamaecyparis obtusa, assembly GCA_027943335.1. Lineage (NCBI taxonomy): Eukaryota > Viridiplantae > Streptophyta > Pinopsida > Cupressales > Cupressaceae > Chamaecyparis > Chamaecyparis obtusa. The sequence goes on from BSBK01006588.1 coordinate 631,914, forward strand.
CCTAAAGAGTTTGTGTTGTATATTGATCATAAAGATTTGTAGTATTTGGAAAGTCAACATAAGTTGAATTAGAGACATATGAAGTGGGTTGAATATTTACAGAGTTTCACATTTGTGATCAAGCATAAGAGTGGAGTTACTAACCGAGTTGCAGATGCACTAAGTAAAAGATGTTCTTTGTTGACTGAGATGAAGGTTGCAGTCCTTGGTTTTGATGAGATGAAGGAATTGTATGATACTAACCCTGATTTTTCTGAGGCATGGAGAGAGTGTAGAGCACGAAATCTATTAGAACAACTGAGTAAGTTAAAGGATAATTTCATTGAAGAAGGTATTTTTTTATAAAGAAATTAAGTTGTCTATACCAAGAAGTTCTATGAGAATCAATTTGATTAAGGAAAAGCATTGTGGTGGATTGGCTGGACATTTTGGAATTGATAAGACATTGAGTTTTCTTAAGGAAAAGTATTATTGGCCACAAATGTATAAGGATGTTGAGAACTTTGTAAGGAGTTGTGGAATTTGTCAAGTTGCAAAAGGAGTAAGTCAAAATACTGGATTGTATACAGTTATTTCTATTCCTGAGAAACCTTAGAGTGACATCAATATGGATTTTATTCTTGGATTACCTAAGACAACAGGAGGGTATGATTTCATATTTTTTTGTTGTGGGTAGATTTTTTAAGATAACACATTTCATACCATGTAAGAAGACATCATCTTGGATGCAGTACATATTGCTGAGATTTTCTTCAAAGAGATTGTTAGATTGCATGGATTACCTAGAAGTATTATCTCTGACTGAGATAGCAAGTTTGTTGGTTATTTTTAGAGAACTTTGTGGAAGAAGATGGATATAGAGGTGAGGTTTAGTTCTACATTCCATCCACAAATAGATGGAGAAAGAGAGCTTGCGAATAGAAGCTTAGCTAATTTATTGAGATGTTTAGTTGGAGATAAGATGAGTAATTGGCATATGATATTGGCACAAGATGAGTTTTCATATAATAATTATGTGAACAAGAGTTGAGGAAAAATACCTTTTGAGTTTGTTACTGGAATGCAGCCTAGAGAAGTATCAAATTTGAGGGATATTGTTGGTGAAGAAAAGAGAAGTGCTGAAGTGCAAGGATTTGCTGATTTTATGAAGTCTTTACACGAGGAAGTGAAGTTGAAGTTGGAACAAATTAATCAGAAGTATAAGGAAAATGTTGACAAGTCTAGGAGACATTATATTTTTGAAGTTGGTGATAAGGTAATGGTTCATTTGAAGAAGGGTAGATTTCCTATTGGAACATACAGTAAGTTAAAAATGAGGAAGTTTGGTCCTTGTATAATTTTCAGGAAGTTTGGCAGTGGTAATGCTTATGAAGTTGAGTTACCCGATGACATAGATATATCTCCTACATTCAATATTGTTGATTTGCATAAGTATCATGAGTCAGATGATGAATTTTTTATACCAGATGATTATCCTAAGAAGTAGGTTGAAGAGGTTGAACATATATTGCATTAGAGGATATTGTAAAAGCACAAGCGGAAAATATTACAATGAATATTTGGTGAAGTGAAAGAATATATAGACCAGTTGAAGATGGTACATGGATTTCTCAATCTGAGTTAGATTTAGCTTGGGTTGTGACATCTTAATGATTCAGGAGAATCATTTCTTTCAACCCTGATTATCTGATGCAAGAGCATCCTGGGTTACCTTGCTATCCTGCTCATTTCATTCATCCTACCAGTAAATGCCGAGTTGCAGTCATTGTCGAGTTGTGGTCTTTGCCAAGCATTCTTATGTGCCGAGTTGTTTAGTATTGGCCGAGTGCTCCTGTATGTGCCGAGTTGTCTAGTGTTGGTCGAGCGTTCCTTCCTGTGTCGAGCGAACCTATTATTTGTTGATGATCGATTCTTCTTTGACCGAGTTTGTCTGTGTTTGGTCCTTAGTTGGAGCCAACTTGTGTACTTAATTTAGATAGTAAATTTAATGTTTGGATATTGTCTAGGGATGTGTGTAAACCATTTGAGGTTGGCCTTCTATTATGTAATGATCTAGAATCTTTTGTAAGTCATTTTGGAAAGTATAAATAGGGATGTCTAGGTATAGAAATATCAATAGAGAAGATAGTAAGAAGATGATAGAGTATAAATCTAGATTTTGAGAAATCTTGTTGGTTGTAACCCGGAAGGCCTCACAATCGGGCATGTATGCGGATAATTGGATGAATCAATAAAGTGTTTGTTTTTCCTTCTCTCCTTGGTGTTGTTCTCTGTGTTGTTTTCTTCTGTTGTGTTTACTCTGCAAGGTGGCTGGATAGTTAGGTGTGCCTTTGGACCTAGCTATTCCTCATCCCTCCTTGCGCCAAACATGACATAGATGATGATTCATGAAAAACTTCCTTTCATTTCCTTGTAGGTGAAAGAGACATAGATTCCTTGAATGTAGCTTCAACCCTTGGAATACTATTATCATGTAATTGCTAAGTTTAAAAGAAGTCAACTTTCTAATTAATGCATCAAGAGTCATAGTTGTAGATCCTAAAGACCTTAACTCCCGAAGCATAAACCCTAATAGCATAAAGAGGTAATAAGGTTCTCAATACTTTACTTACCACATCATCTTCATCAATAGTTCCACCATCACTTTTGATAGCAGCAACCACTTCTTTGATTCTCTAACCACACTTCTCAATATTTACACCTTCAAGCATCCTCATGTCATCAAATTTTCTTTTCAGGTTGTCAACCTTAGCTCTTTACACATGTTTGTCTCCACCATAAACTAACTTCAATTTCTCCAAGAAATCATAGGCGGTATCAAGATCTTAGATATCAACAAATGTTGTATCAGATAATGTACTTATGATGGCTTCCATAGTTGTAGTATTCTCTTGTTGTTCCCTTGGCTGATCTGCATTAAGAGGACATGCTGGAATAACATATTGATTAACAAAATGATTTTAATACTGGTTACCCATACCTTTTTATATAAAGTTTCATTCGACCACTCCACACCCAGTAGTTCTCTCTTGTGAACTTAGGACCTTCCTTTCTCATCATTCTTGGATCTTGACCTCAAGATGTTAAGCTTCACCACAAAGAGGACAAAGGCTCTGATACCATTTGTTAGTCCTAAGGGTCTAAGATTACTGAGAGGGGAGGTGAATCACTAATCTAAGATATCTGATACTTTTTACTACTTTTAACACAAATATAACATTCACTTATTTACAAATTGATAAGAAAATGAAACATAACCAAACAAACACAACCACAACAATGCATGCAACATATAACATAGATATTTTTTTCGTGAAAGCTCAAATGGGTGAAAACCACATGTGAGATGAAACTCAAAAATTGTGTACTCTTCTGAAATACACCTTGTTGGAAGCTTAACCCTGTTAGGAGTTTTACAAAGAGACTGTTAGGTGTCACCTAGTTATGGGATTTTCCTCTAGCCCTATTAGGAGCTTTATCCTTTTAGGAGTATCCTCACTAGAGAACTTTAGGAACTAGCTAAAGTTCCACTCTGTTACAAGATTTACAAATAAGATATGTTAGGATCTACCTGATCAAGAGATTTACATATAAGAAACATGTTAGGGTCTTGAAATCAGGAAATAGAAACTCCTTTGCTTGATCAGATCCTTTGTAACACCTTCAATCTTTAATTAGATAACTCTAGAATACCATGACTTGATCGCACCATCACAATCATGATCTACACATACAAATCTTTGATTTTATGATATAAATATCACTGCTCAAGCCCTAAACTGTCACCAACCTAAAATCTCATCCAACACATTTGGAATCACTTTTCCAATCATTGTACCCAAAGAGATCACCCCAAAACACATATCCCAATGTAACAACCATCTTTACCAAATAGGTCGGCCACATGATAGACCCTTACAATTTATTTCATCAAGAAAAGTCAAACATATTTTGACCAACTCAACCTTTATCTTGATAAAATGTCTATCTCGATCAATGTAATGTCAACATGTCATCAAAATGAATTGCGACATGTTAACATGACAACTGAAATTCAAATAACTCATCACAAGTCGATCACCAGTAGCCAACAAAACATTTACCATCAGTAACTCAGGAACATAGTCACCTTTCACAGTTCCTTATGTAACCACAAAACATGCTTACTGATCATCAAAATTAGTTGTGGTCATAACCATGAGCTCAATATATCAATAACAACATAATTCTATGATCGCGCCACCTAAATCACCATAGATTTGATGAACCAATCATATCACTCATTGCCAGTCACAAACTATTCTAGCAGTTGCCATGTTACACTTCAATCAAACATAACTTATACAAATCACACATTCAACAGTTGCAATCATACAATTATCATCTAGAGACATTTGCATGTCTCCCTTAAGAATTTTGACCATTGGAACCATTTGAAACACACTATTAATTCGTCTCATATAATTGGTAACACCTTAAAACTGTTAGGTCAATACTTACATCAATGACAACACAATAACTCATCATCTCAATCACCAAATCTGTGGAAAAGTGTGTAGTTTGTCAAAAGGGTGTAGTTTCTATTTATAGTAAGATACCCAATTTACACTGTAACCATTATTTATTATTGAGACAAGTCAAATGCAATCAGTTTTTGTACAACATTTTTTTAAATGCGATGCATTAATGATTTATTTCAATTGTTTTGATTCAGTATGCTTAAAATATATTAGAATATTTTAAATGCACCTTAATATTATAGCTTATCAACTTTAGTATCAAATTAAAATTATTTTAATGAAAATGTCTTCTTCAGAACTAATATGAATTTTGTAATTAAAAAATAAATTTTTAAATGCTGTTTCCTAGAAGTTAGAGAAAAAATATACAAGAAATTTAAGGGGCTCATTTGACATTATGCAGATAAAAACCTTGGAATTTGAGGATTGTTGGTCTTGGCTTGTCCTTTTTGAGAACAGATGATTTTCTCAGGTATGTTTGGTTTGCAAATACATACAAGTTTTACAGGCAATAGATAAATTATGTATGCAGTGTGTGCTAGTGCCAATAAGATTAAATTTTACAGTGCAGTGTGCGCTGGTGAGAATACAAATAATTTATGATTATTATTTAATAGTTGAGTCTGAAACCCAGCAGTACCCTCGTGCCTCCAATGGAAGCAAACCACCACACCAACTTTTAAAACTCCGCAACCAATCTGCCGTCAATACAAATCGTTAATTTAGAGAATTTGAATTCTTTCGAAGGTTTATTAGAATGGCACAAATATTGACTTAATAATCGCTCCTTGTTAGAAGATTTCCGTTGTGATTAAACTCTTTGCTGGGCAATAAGGGTTTCCATAAATATGGCGTGAAAGGTTGAAAAGTTGAAAGTAATCGATTAACCTTTTGTTAAAGATTTCTATGGCAAATTAAGAGTAGATCAAACTCTTTGCTGGGTATAAAGAGTATCAATACAGTGGTTGATCATTTCATGGTAAATTGTGAATGTTAAGCTCTACCAAGGGGTCAAGATTATTACTGCTGGTCAAACTGAGTTTTTCTGTAAGTACTTTGAGGGGCAGGTACATTGTAGTTTTCATAAAGGTCAGAAATTATCTCTATGCATTGTTCTTACTCAAGAAATTAAATCGACTATTGTTGGATTTTATTTCTTGTAAATTAATGTCAATCTGAACCTCCCAATGCAAATCTGAGAGTTAACACAAAACTCTGTGTTTGAGTTCAACTGAAGTGTCAACTGCAAATGGCATTATCACTGCTACTCTGAAATACAAGACTTCGTTAGCCAAATAATCAACACATGAAGTTAAACAAAACAATCTTCGAATGATGATTGTGCAAACTGTTTGACATAATGTTCAGTTGATGGAAGTGCAAAATATTTAATACAAGGCTGTTTACTACAAAATATGTTTGAATTCCTACAAGAAACCAAATACAAAGCAATGATTTTAAAGTGTGACTAAGATATAGAAACTATAAGATAACAGTCATTTGCCTCAAGGACCAAAAGATCATGATTGTGTTTAGGGAGATTTGAAGCATCAAATATAAAGCATTAGCAATATCAACTGACAGTCTCATGAGGTGCGCAGAAAAGGGTAAGTGGCTACAATGAAGAAACAATGTATTTTCGAGGGATTGTAGGGGCACAAAGACCTAACGTTTACATGCCTACTACAGAGACCTGGGCAGAAAAAGAAAGTGAGAATAATAATAAAGCTTAATGTAAAGTGGTTAGGATAGTTACAATTTAGGTCAAATGATAAGATAACAGTAAGCACGTCTCAACCCTTTGACAGTTCGAAGCGGGAAAAAGGATAGTCATAGTGTCTTTGATGGACACTGGACAGAAAGGTAAAGGAGTAATTCTAAGACGATTTAGCGTGCATGAACTTCATTCTGTTTTAAAAATGCCACAACAACCTCCACAAGGACAGAAATGATAGTTCATGAAATATCGGCGAGTACAGCCAATCGAATTTGCATGATAGCATTTTCTATGAAGCAAAGGTGAGGAGATAGTCATATGTGAAGTGCACTTATAATATAGAAGAGTAGACCACCGTGGTTGACAAAATGACTAAGAATCTCAGGACATAAAATATTAACATATGACAGACAATTTCATGACAATGATACATGGTAGAAGACAAACATAAAGGCTTTTTTCCATGAAGACAGTTAATGGTTTAAGTCTTGCCTAAACCCTGTTCTATGCTAGAACCTCGATGGCAGGGACTGTGATGACAGGGAAAGAAGTGAAACATCTCAGGTATCAAGATAGACAAGTAGAAGTGAAAGTTTGATAAAGGAAAAAAACCCCATGCTTCGTCACTAAAGTATGATAGTCATCAGCAAGTATGCAAGTTGAGTGAGAGGATTCCATTAGGGGACAGTGAGTACAGAGAGCTATGGGTGGCCCCAAAACGACAATTTTCTCCATACGACAGTCATTTAAGCAATTAAAAAGGTTACATACATCATCCTACAGATTTACCCAAGTATTACTGCAAGTGGATAGTTAAAAGCCATGACAGATCTACGCCTCTGTGTTGACAAGCATAGTGACATGAAGATAGGGTCTTGAGAAAGAAAGAGATTTTTTTTGACAAACTCGACGAGGCACAAAGAAGATAGTATAATATGGTTTGTTGAGAATAAGAGACCTTAGGAGGGTTAAGGCAGACAGAAAGAACAATCAAAGTTAAGGAAATGACTAAGTTGACAAGGTTGATATGAAGGTATATTCAAGGGAATCACAGATAGGAGGTCTTTGTAGCAGTCAATGATGAAGATGCCAAGATGATAATCTTAGTAAGCAGATAGAAGATCAGTGACTTCAAGGATGCATCTTGAGAGGCATGAGCGCAATGATGAAACAAAATAGGATTGTTACTAACAAGAAAATATGTATCACAGCCTTTTAGATCATGAAAACAAGTCATAACAAGTGGCAGTTACAAATCCTGTCCGAGCTTCTATGTCCTCTTAGGTTTTCCTATCACTTTCAAGGTACCTATGACATGTCCTATAAACGTGGAAGGTAGATTTTGTCAGTTTGGGGGATTTATGAGCAGATCCAACTTTATAAGAGCCAGTTGAATGAGTTGGAAGACAAGGAGAGAGAATATAGGAAAGTTTGAGGCTATTCACAAGCATGTATGATCTCATTAATAGGGTCTTCACAAAAAAAATTCAAAGGTTCAGGTCTTCAATCTTCATCGTACAATAATTAAAGAGATCAAAGGATCAGGAGTAGCAGTTGGGCGCTCAAAAGTGGAGTTGAGCAGGTCATAGGAAAAAATGACGTCTTTTCATCAATTATTCCCATGGTAAAGTTTTAGGAAGTCACTACTAGGCCATAAACAACGCCTAGTAGAAGTTCAAAGTGAGTTCTTTTTCACTTTTGTAAGTATTGCAGCCTTTTCTGAGCTCTTGCAGCAAAAACTTTGATCTATAACTCATAAAACAAGTTTTGAATTTGTAAATGTATTCTCATTTTTCAAAGCAATATGAGCTCATTTTTAGACTTATAAACTGCCGTAAGCACCATTCTGTTAATAAAACAAGCGCTCTGCCTAAAATCTGTTCTGTTGTGTTTTGTTATGAATGATTATTTCTGTTTTTGTGGTTATATATACGAAAAATCCTTTAATTATGTCTTATTCTAAAACATCTTCATGCAGAAAACGTCGTAGTTTACAAAGGTCATGGGTTAGGTCACTGGTTTTAGTAGTATTTAATTGTGAAAACATCTGATTTCCTTCAACAAACTTTGAGAATCGTAACATATCAAAATCTGAAGAGTTGAGGAAATAACTTGTTCATGGAAACAAATGGAGTGTCAAAGTACTGCAGGTCTCATTTTCAGTTTGGTGTTTCACCACATTAGGAATGAGTTTCATTTCAAGGTATCCTTTTACTCTTTTCCTTAGCAGTACAAGAAGTATAAGTTAGCTTTTGGTGAAAACATAAAGGGAGTCAACCCTCTGTTGAGATTCACTTCAAACCCAGGTAATCCGTAACCTTGAAGGGTTTTCATGGTTGTTTACCGGTAAGAGAGTTATTCTATAAATTTCTCAAGGGTGCAATCAAGCTTGACAATAATTTTTGTCATGTCCGATGGGACTGTTTGGAGTAAAACAGTCTGAAAAACACTTCATTTTTTTTTGATATTAATATATGTATCTGCAAACTTTCATCTTGTTGAAACATTCCTACCATATCTTGGCAAATCCTTAGCTTGTTTTTGAAGAAACCAGTGCAAAAAACTTATGAAAAAAGTGCAAACAAGAAAAAGTTTAATTCCTTTCGAGTATTTACAGCTACCTCCACCTAAAGAAAAGGAAGAGTAACACTAAAAAGTACTATGGAGTCAAGAAGTGTACAATCTATTCCTTTCGAGTATTTACAGCTACCTCCACCTAAAGAAAAGGAAGAGTAACACTAAAAAGTACTATGGAGTCAAGAAGTGTACAGTCTATCCCAACTTCTAGAAGAGTTTCTTCTCTCATTTCAAGAAACCAAGAAACCTTGATTCTTATGTCAGGACAAAGGAATCAAGTTTTTATCCCTTTGAATTAGGACAACCTCTCGAATTTAGTAGAACAAGATGATCTCCCCATAGAATAACTTCCATGTTCTCAACATAGATTCACTTAAAGTTCTTCTATTTTCAGTGCGAAGATCGAACTTTATCTATTGAACTAATAACAGATGTGGCTACATTGTGTGTTGTCTACAACATAACTGAAGAAAATGTTAGAGTCATATTATTGACAGCTTCACTACAAGGAAAATTACTTTAATGGTTCAGGGGCTTGACAATGAATTCTATCACTACCTAGGATTACTTGGGTGATATAATATGTAGACAATTTGAAGACAGATCAAACCACCTCTCCATTGTAGACAAACTCACTACGATATAGAGTACTCCTCATGAGCATATGACTAACTTCAATTTTTGTTTATATTTGACATGAGATAGAATTTGACAAACGATAAGGCCCTCATCTAAATACACATTTCTATAATTCCCAAGGGATCTTGAAAGCATAGTTGGAAAAATCTTTGGACTCGTTGCGGACTTGGATGGATTTGAAACTCCAATGGCGAGAAAATTCGGCTCATAATGATCTTGGGAGTTGAGTCTAGGCAAGTCCAAGTAGTTGGACTCAGGAGTCTTTGACATGGACTCGGGCGAGTCTAGCATCATAACACACAAGTTCTTATGGACTCTCACCGCTGCCTGTATACACCCAATCAAGTTATAATTTTATTTTTATTTTTTAACTTCTTGAGTCATTTTTTCTTTGTTCTTGCTCAAAACAGGGTTTTAGGATTTTGAGAAGTAGAGGAAATAACATCAAAGCAGCCAATTTTCATCTATTATAAAACAAGAAAATCTTGAAAAACAAGGGGAAATGCGGGCAATTTTTTTGTCATTTCCCTTCTTAACTTATTTCCTTGCATTTTTATCTTGTTTTTTAATACTATTTTTTTCAAACAATTAATTATCAATGATTTTCTATAAACCCTGTTAGTTTTTTTATTTTTTTCATGTTATAATAGCAATGCCAACTTCAACTAGAAAGGCAGCCCCAAATTAGGAAGAAAAAAAGATGAAGCATGGAAGTATGGAATAATGAAAAATAAAAAGGGAGAGGTGGCCTACATCGAATGTGGAAAATGGATGAAAAGTGGAGTCAATAGATTAAAATACCATCTTGCCAAAATACCTAGACAAAATATGGAAGGTTGCCCCAACATAACTCCGGAGATTATTAGACACACGAAGACCCTTCTTGCTGAATATGAATTGCAAAATGAAGAAAGGGAAAAAACAAAAGAAGCCATGACAATTGCAATGAATATGAATTTTTCCACTTTAGCTTCCCTTGGTCGCACTCGCAGAATCGCAAACATCTATCAACTAAATTAATCTATTACTGATAATGAGGTTGAGGTTACTGAGACTCAAAATCCTCAAACATCAAACCCAATTTGTTTTATTCCACGCAATGTTCCAAGAGCACAACCTTCACTTGAAGGTATAAGATGGAATAAAGGAAAATATGAGCAACCAATACAATTTTCCTTTCAATGCGGTAAATAACTCACATTGGGAAGGTTTGGTTACTATATTTACAATTCTAGACAAGGATTTTTTAAGTGAACCATTACTAGAGAAAGCCATAAAAAATACACAAGTTTTGGTTGATGATAAAAAAAAATAAAAAAAAAATTGGAGGAGAAAATGATGCAGCATCTTATCTGATGGATGGACAAATGGAAGAAATATGTCTCTTGTAACTTCTTGGTTGCTTCTAATTGTGCAATGGTATTCCTCAAGTCTATAGATGCCTCAAATGAAATTAAAAATGTTGAGAATTTGTACAATTTATTAGATGAAGTCATCCAGGAAGTTGGAGTTGAAAATGTTGTCCAAATTATCACAAATAATGCAACTTCATATGTATTCATAGCTATAATGCTTATGGAGAGGCTTCCTACAATTATATGGAGTCTTTGTGTTGCACACTACTTGGACTTATTGTTAGAGGACATTGGGAAGATTGGATGGGTGAAAAGGGTGGTTGAAGATGTTAAAAGTGTCATAAATTTCATCTACAACCATACTTGGGTCCTCTCTTTGATGAGAAAACACACAAATGGAAAGGATCTTGTGTGACCATGAGTAACACAATTTTCTAGCCATTTCCTCACATTTTAAAGCATTCTTGGTGTCATTCATCATTTTAAGCAAATATTTTTATAAGGTGCTTGGATGGAGTCTACATACTTCAAAACACATGAACTGAAGAAGATAGTAAGTGTTATTTTTTTATGATGGGTTTAAAAAAGTGGAGATGAGTTGATTAAGATAAGTGACAAACATAGATATAAACTTTATACAAGATAATCTACTACTTTATTTTTGAGGGGTTAATTTTGTAATAATTTAAAATTTTCTTTCATTCTTTTAGGTGACAAAACCTTTGGTAAGGGTTCTTTGTATGGTCTAGATGTGTAGGAAATAGGTAGGAAGAAACTAAGATGAGGGGTGAATCAGTTGCTACCAAAATACTTAAATTTTCAAACCCTTAAAACCTTAAAGCATAAAACCCTTAATCACATAAACTATTATTTTTTATTTGCAAGATGTAAAAGATGTAAACACAAATCAGAAAACATCAACACACATTATGCAAAGATTTTTATCTTGGAAACCCAAACTAGGGTGAAAACCACTATGCGGCTGATACCCATAATAAGACTAATACCTTGTTATAAGTATAGCTTATTACAATATGAGGAATACACTTGTATTCATGCACATTGCCTAGAGTTCACTACTCAATTGACCTTGAGCATCCACCCTAAGGAAGTCACACTGACTTACAATTATAATTCAGAAGCCTCACTTACTTACAAACACTTTTCAGACACCAATCTAATAATTCATGAATTGAATCATAGCATCTAACTATGCCTTAGTCAGTTCCTATTTTGTACAGTTAGAGTCTCTCTAATTCTTCTCTAATTCATCCTCTCTACTTTGTGTCTACTCCCCTTGGAAACTTTCTTGCCTTGGTTCTAATTTGATTATACACTCTTCTCTCAATCAATTCTTCCCCTTGGTTGCACAACACTCTTCTTAAAAAACTCTCTTTCTTATGTGCAAGTATATACAAACATACTTCTCTCTTCTAATCTTCTCTTCATTCATCTTTTCTTCTGATCTCCACTTCTGCAAACTTTGATATGATCCTCTCTTCTAATCTCTTCTTTGATCTGATCTCCACTTCTACAAATTGTGATATGATCCTCTCTTATAATTTCTTCTTTGATACAATCTTTATTATTTTTCAAATCTTCTTCTCTCCCCCTTTGACATCAATGAAAAAGGTGTATCATATTCTCTTATACAACTGGCTTTGTCATATCAATGTATGCTTCCTTTTCCTTCTCTTTTTCTACATTTTCAAGCTCTTGTTTCCTTCTTTTACATATCTTTGAGATACTAAACACATCCAACTTTTGATCAAACATCAAAGACTTAACTCATTGATTCCTTCAATTCTTTTAATTTCTCTTTCTAGATGCTCAACTTTGGATTAGACAAATTTTTCTTACATGCTTACTACTCTCACTGAGTAGTAGCCTCCATACATCAATCCAATTGTAAGATTTATCTTTCAAGCATAATGCACTGCTATGATCCTTCACATCTTAGTTATGATTGGGAGGGGTAATGACCACTAACTTGTCTGGAAGATTAGGCTCTTTTCTGACAACATCCTTTTTTTCACACTCCAGTATCTTTTCTTTTGCACTTCTATCTCTTTTCAACATTCTCCTCCTTCACCTTTCCTTTGTCCTCTTCCTATATGTCTCTGTCATTTTCTTGCATATCTCTTTCATCTCTACCAGATCAAACTCATCCCTTTGTATGTCTCTACAATGTTCAATTTTTTTGTAGATATATTGCATCTGAGACATATGACAATCTTCTACTTACTATCATCATTTCTCATCATAGTACATGAACATCTACTTATTTTCCTTATGAAATATCATTTATCCTTCCCACACCATTGAATCTAGTTGAGACATGATTATTTCTCTTACCTCTAGGAAAATGATCTGTGTTTTTGTAATGTAAAGCCTATATCCATGCTTCCCACAATCAAAACAACTACCAATAAAATTCTAAGGTTTAGGACGTCTTGCCACAATATTCTTGTTATTGTTCCCCTTTCTGTCCTTGCACTTCTTCTGACTCTTCTTCTTCTTGTTTACCTTGTCTTTGTTCTTCTTACCCTTAACCTTTAGCTTGGCTTTGTCTTTATGTTCTTTATATTTTTTATTCTTCTTTGACTTGTTCTTATCTTGACATGACTTGGAGCATTATCCTTTCACATATCTGACATTTTTTTCTTCCTTGGACTTTTTCACTGTGACAATGGATGCTAGAGCTGCCATAAGTTTTGAATATCCTATAGGTGAGAGAAGAAAACATTAGTACATATTATATAAGAACATAGTAAGAAAACATTTGTACATATTATATAAGAACATAGTTTTACCTTTGCATTATCTATTAAGTATTCCTAGTCACCTGATGTAGGAGCATCCTAGGATTCTTGGCAATCCTGTATCAACCAAAAATATGTTTGTCTCTGAAGGTAGGTTGTTAGTTTTGATCTTGATTTGGTGGAGTACTTGCTCAGTTTGGGAGATTGGTTGCTCGGTTTGGTGGTTACCGAGGTGCTCGGTCTTTGAAGAATGCTCAGTAATTGAAGGCATCAGTTGCTTCTGGCATTCGGTGATAACTGTGTTGCTTGGTCATGCTTAGCGTGGTCAGTTGACAGGCACTCGATTATTTCCTCTATTGCTCGGTGTTCTTGCTTACTGACTTGGTTTGTTTGGATGGTTCAGCATGGCCGACTGGTTCCGTTGATTTGGGTCAAGCTCCTTGAGTTATGGATTGACCGTTGGACTTGTGGGGACCTTGATCTGGCATGTTCCATTCTTCTATGCAGATCTAATGACCAATTGGGGCCATCTTGGAGAGTTTATTTTATTTGTAAGGCTATTTGAGATCTGACTGATGTTTGGGGATTTAATATTTGTTTGTAAAGGTTAATTGTTTCATTAACTGACTTGTGGCTAGGAATCAGTATTTATAGGATTCTTGGGTAGTTGTTTGGAGGGGATTAGAGAGCGTAGTAGTGGAAGTTAGTAGCCTGGGAGCTTAGAAACAGGAAGATTGCTTGGAAGTTTTTGAGTACAAGTTTAGATCTTTCCTGGGTGCCTACCAGTGTGTTGTGTGTTGCAGACTTGGGCTAGTTGAATACTGATATTGTGGAAAAGATTTGGATCCTACAAGATCTTGTAGACTATTCTTTCTTTGTATTTGGCCGTAATTGGGAAGGTCTTATAGCCTAGAACATTGCATGTAATCGGTGATTTGATGAATAAAGATTAATGTTCTATATCAGATATGTTGTTGTTGTTATGTATTTTCACTGCGTATTGGTTTGGCTGCAAGGTCAGTCAGTCCTTAATTGGATCCACCAATCTTGACTACGTCATCACCCCAAGGCTAGGTATGGGCATTCTCATAAGGAGGGGAATTTGGGGATACCAACGTCCAACATACCCTTTTGTTAAGCTATGACTTTGGGGAGATGGGTTTGAAATATAAGGTTTGAGATTTCCTAAAAGTGAATCCTAAGTTGGTCGTGCAAAGGATGGATTTATGAACATACAATCCTTGATGTGTTCTTCATTACCTTAGGGATTTGGTTTCAAGAATTCGTAACTGAACATCTAAGTTTGAGCTTACTAGAAGCGTCATGCTAATTGAGTAAGATAAAAAGAGGAATTTTTTATCTGAAGTTCTGGGATAGCTTCCATGTTGGTCCCTAGTTTCTGTGAAAGGAAATGTCATTGTACTTGGGTTAATACATGAGAGATGCCTAGCAAAAGGCTTTGGGAAGATGGAGTTTGGGATGAAGGGTTCAGGATTCCTTGGACATGAATATTAAATTGGAATTGTTTAGCATGGAATTTGAACTATCTAGATAATAAAGAACTTTGATTACTAATCATCTTGAAAACACGGACAAGGTCATGGATACCTTAGCTATCAAGGGACATAATTTCTAAGACAGATGATGACATTAGATTTGGTAAGGCTAGGAAGCCATTGCATTAAAAGTTTTCCTTGGGGTTGGTAAGGTTTGTTCTACTTCATCCATACAACTTGGGGCATGCAGAAAGGACATTGAGAAAGAAAAAATTTATAAATTTTAAAGGTAATTCTAAGGGGCATTAGATTCTAGGACTCATGTGAGTGTACATAATATAAAATTGGATTGACCCAAGGCGCATAAGACATGGATTTTACTAAGAAATCCTTATTTATAACCTAAATCCAAAATTTTTAACCTATGGAATACAAGGAACAGTAAATGAAATAATGTGAATGGAAGGAAACAAATGAAAAAAATGGAGGAAAGAAGAAATCCTACCTCAAAAGAGAATTTATGGTGAAAATGGGTAAAAACCATCAAGGGAATGCAAGTGTAAGCTTGAATTTGATCACTCAAGTTGCTCGGCTGAAAGGTCAGTTTGCAAGAAGGCTTAGCTCTTTTGTGAATTATTGGTATGTGTAAATGAGCCTTTTTGGCCCATTTTTAGCTAGTTGATTAGGTGCATTGAATGTGTATTGTACTTTATTATCCAAGAGCACAACTCAATCTCACCAAGGACCGAGATCCTTAATGCAGAGAAAGAGTAGTTATGGCCTCATTGGTACCAAATTTCACAATTTGGATATCTTCCAAACCCACAATGAAATTTGTAAACTCTCCAATGGTGGATTTCAATTATTTAGGCTTCCAACTCCTAGTTATACTCTTAAATGGGTATTTCAATCCTATCTTTCCAAGAATGTCCCATATTCAAAAATTAGTTATCTTTGAGATACCCTTTATGCCCCTCTATAATATATCTGAAACTTAGGTATAGTTGTTTTGGAGAAACCCTCTCAACAATCAATTGGCAATCAACAAATAGGCCTAATTAGGTCACTTTTACAAAGAAAGTGTATGTTTTCTTGTCTCCCACTGTTAAATCCTCATTTGAGGGCTGTAGTCATGTCTCATATGATCTAAATCCATAAAAATTTCTATTGGAAACCACCCCCGAATCACCCTTCTACCAAACCCTATGGCCACTTGCTCCTTTTAAGCCTAATACATGGAGATATTAGGCTAAGGCATCACCAATTGGGTGTCAAGTACCTTCCTCTTCTCCTACAAAGTTATGGAACATAAAATACATCCTAAAATCCTCCATTCCACTGAAACATAGGAAATCAATTTTTTCTTTATAGCTTGATCACCCCAAATTACATACAATCCTCCTTTGGTCAGCGACACAAGGTGATATACATGGTTGCGTAGAATTTCAAATGGTTACCATCCAACATTTGAATTACGTCCATCAAAAACTATAATTAACCCTTTATGATAACTTTTGCAAGAAAAATTACTTGACAATGTTTCACAACATTTGCACACTTGACCCTATATGACCTCAAAATATTACAAATGGTCTAAATAGACCTTATTACATCAAAATTTTACTCAAAAACACATATCCTATCCCCCTTTACATGATCAAGGTTAGGCGCCCCTACACCATACACCCAAAGAGAATAAAATCTTAAGCTCTACTTGAGATAAGATCATGTATTGTGGTACCATGTTTCTTGATGTCTTTCTTTGTCATCCATGTTGCATCTTCATTTGGGATACCTTTCCATTTCACTAGGTACTCATGGTACACCTTATGCCTTCTTCTTTTGGCTTCCTTGGTACCCAATATGCATTTAAGCTTTAATCATTCACTTGGAGGTATGTCCTTAACTCAATATTCATCTTGATCTCCTAAGGAACCTGCACGTTCACCTATAAACAAACATCCTTTTAAAGGATAGAGGTTAGCAACATTAAAAATTAGTGATATAGCCACTTTAGGAGGGAGTTCTATCTCATAAGCATTGTCCCCAAATTTGTGGGCCACCCTACATGGTCTCTAAAACTAGATCTCCTACCTTAAATTGAGCATATCTTCTCTTCAAATCTGCATGTTGTTTTTACCTTTCACCACTCTTCTTGAGATTCTCTCTAACCTTCTCATTTATGTCCTTCAAGGGAACTACAAATTCATCTCCCTCTACACTCCTCTCTATTCTATTCAAATCTCCAAGTTCAAAGGCCCCTCTGGGCATCATGCCATAAACCACATCAAATGAGATTTTCCAATGCTTCTATTTATGGAATCATTATATGCATATTAAGCATGTGGAAGAACCAAATCCCATTGTTTTGCATGTTCTTTTGTGAGACATTTAAGTAGACTTCCAATTTATCTATTGACCACTTCAATTTTCCCATCAATTTGTCCAAATGATATGCAGAACTAAAGGTCAAGATTGTGCCCAAATTTTTCCAAAGGGTCCTCCAAAAGTGACCTACAAATTTTGAGTCCCCTCTTGAAACAATAGTCAAAGGTAAGCCATGAATCTTGACCACTTCCTTGAAAAATAAACTTGCAATGTGTGAGGCATTATTGGTGTTCCAACATGGTATGAAATGTGCCATTTTACTAAACTAGTCAACAAAAAAATACACACTATCATGTCCACTTTGATTTTTTGGCAAGCCTAACAAAAAATCCATACTAATGGACTCCCATGGCCTATTAAGGACATGTAATGATTGACAAAGTCCTTTGTTAGTACTTGAACCCTTGGCCTTTTGACAAACTACACACTTTTCTACAAACCTTCTAATGTCACTTTGCATCTTAGGTGAAAATTGATACCTTCTTACCTGCTCCAAGGTTTTTTCCACACCAAAATGACCTCCTAAACTACCATGGAATGTTTCTCTTTAATCAGATTTGTCTTCATAGAACAATTTCGAATACACAACTGAGCACCCTTAAAAAATAAGTCTTCTTGAATCAAGAAATCAAAATATGCTTCATTAAAAATGCTATGAAATTGATTACAAACAACATGTATATATTTAAAGCCATCATCACCTTCATAAATACCTTTCAAGGCATCAATACTTGCACTTTGAAGTTGGATTGCTTGAATCAACATTTTCTTGCTCAAAGCATCTACCACCTTGTTTGACTATATCTTTTTGTGCTTTATGGTGAAAGTATAACTTTGGATGTATTCCACCCACTTCACATGCCTATGGCTCAAATTTTCCTTTCTGTTTAGGAAACTCAAAGCACGATTGTGAGTAAAAACAATAAACTATTTAGGAAGTACATAGTGTCTCCACTTTTTCAAGGACTGAACCATGACCATGACAGATAATTCCAAGTCATAAGAAGAATACTTATTCTTTTCTTCATTCATGTTTCCACTAAAATATGATATATGTCTATCCTCTTAACTCAAAACTTCCCCAATTGCATACCCACTTGCATCACACTCTATGACAAAGACCTTGTTGAAATTAGGTGATGCTAAGATGGGTTATTGCACTATATTTTGTTTTAAAATTTGAAAACTTTACTCTACCTCATTAGTCCACATAAACCTCTTTATATAATCCCCTTTCATGGTGTCAATAATTGGAGAGAATATATGGCTCAAATTTTATACAAATTTCCTATAAAAGCTAGTCATTCCATGAAAACTTCTTACTTCCCCTATTGATTTTGGAGTAGGCCAACTGAGAATTTCTTCTACTTTGTTGGGGTCCATCTTCAAAGAGGCCTTAGAGATCACAAAAGAAAGGTATATTAACTCTTCCTTCATGAACTCACACTTCTTGAGGTTTATCATCAACTTTTCTTCATTCAACCTCTTCAAGACCATATCAAGGTGTTGCAAGTATTCCTCTTTAGACCTATTGAAAACAAGTATGTCATCCAAGTAAACAATCACAAACTTATGTATGAAGGGTTTGAAGACCTCATTCATTAACCTCATAAAGGTACTAGGTACATTTGAGAATCTAAATGGCATAACAAGCCATTTACATAATCCTTCATTTTTCTTGAAAGAGGTCTTCCACTCATCTCCCTCTCTAATCCTAATAATTTGATGATAGCCACTATTTAGGTCTCTCTTTAAAAATTACCAAGCCCCTCTAAGAAAATTCATCAATTCATCCATTATAGGTATAAGAAATTTCTATCTTATGGTGATTTTTTTATTGCCCTTGAATCAGTGCACATTCTCCAATATCCTCCCTTTTTAGGTGCCGAAATGGTGGGAATGCCACATGAGATTAAACTCTCCCTGATTAGGCCTTTATCTACCAAATATTGGACCTACCTCCTTAACGCTTCATTTTATTGAGGAGTCATCTTATATACATATTTTTTGGGTAGGGTTTCACCAAGTATAAGGTCTATGTGATGGCTTATATCTATCATAGGTGGTAAAGTACTAGGAATGTTATCCACAACAATATCTTGATACATGTTGAATAAAGCTTGGATCTCACTAGGTACCTCATCACCCTTGGTTTCTATCATGATTTATTTTAGTCTAATTATAATGGTATAACCCTATCCTCCTTCTTTCAAGGTTTTCAAAAACTCTTTCTCTCCTACTAGAATCACACTCGACCCAACTTCCTTGTCTATTCCCACATCTAGCAAAGGGGTAAGGATAAATGAAACTCCATCTTTTTCAATTACATATGTATTTTTATGTCCATCATGTTTTGATTTTCTGTCATACTATCGGGGTCCTCATAACAACAAATGACATACATCCATTGAGATGATGTCATACAAAATTTTGTCTTTGTACCCCCCAATATTGATCTCAACCCATATTTTCTCATTGACTAAGACTTGTTTCCCTTTGTTAAACTAGGAAACCTTATAAGGTGTGGGATGTCAAACTCTCCTCATGTTCAAATTTTCTATCATTCTACATACAAAAAAATATCAATAGAACCAAAATCAATAATGACCTTACATACCTTTCCTTGAGATTTTCACGTGGTTATGGATAATGGATTTCTTTGTAGATTCACTCTTGTTTTAGGAACCTTTATTAGGTTTCTTCTAATTATAAGAGATCCACCCATCTCTAGAGCAACATATTGGGAAGGGGAATTAATACTTTCATTGTCTTCTTCCTGCACCAATTGTGTTCTCCTATCACTCCCATGTGAAGTTGAGGGTTGTTTATTTGGGCACTTCCATTCTTGGTGACCAAATTGGTTAAATTGATAGTATTTTCCTAAGAAGGTATTTGAACCTCTACCTTTTCCACAAACTTTGCCTCTCACATTTGACCTCCTTCCTCTAAAGCTTCCTTTTTACTTATATTTTTTTCTTGTGTGCTACTTGTTTTTTCTTATTTCATTTGTGATACTCCTCTTCCTCCAAAGGTGCCTCTACCTATGAAGTTCATCTATCTTCCTCTACCTTGCTTCTTGTGTCTCCTTTTTATCTTCCCCTCAGCCTTGACTGATAGTTTATAGCAATCTTCCACTATCCTTGGTGTGGTTAGACTTAACTCATCTTGGATGTTATACCTCAGACCCTTGAGATACCTTTCCACCATTTCTTCATTTTCCTCTTCATGCCTCATCCTTAACTCATCTTGGATGTTATGCCTCAGACCATTGAGATACCTTCCCACCATTTCTTCATTTTACTCTTCATGCCTCATCCTTATAGTCAACTTATAGAATTATTCTATGTATGCTTTCTCATCCATCTCCTTTTGTTTTAAATTTTGAAGCCTCCTAGACAACTAAATATTGTAATCATTTGGTAGGAACTTCCCCTTGATTTTTTCCACCATCTTGTGCCAAGAGGTTATCTTAGACTCACATTCTCCTTTTAGTCTACACAAAGTTCCACGATAGTAGGGCATGTCATTTCAACTTTGATTTTTACACTGTCACATTCTGATCCTCTTGTACATCTTCACACTCAAAATGATTTTCCAATGCTCCTATCTACTCTAGAAGTACCTCTCCATCTAAACTTCCTCTATACATGGGAAAATCCATTTTTTCCTTATCACCATCTCCTTTGAATTCTTTTAGGACCCTAGTCATCCTCAAGTCCTCAGGGTCTATTGGTTTTTTTTCTGGCAACCCCCTTTCCTAGGTGGGAAATTGAGGACCAAATTGTGGGACTAAGAACTTGGAACACAAACTCGGCACCATCAGAAGAAAAGAGACAAGAAAATTCCAACAACACAAGGTACAAAGACATTCTTCACTTTGAGCTCCACATCACTCAGGTGGGTATACCTCATCGGCACACACATAACTCCTTATGAAAAACAACAAGCCTATAGATTCATAATTGTGGAATAGTTTTTAGACCCCTTTAGGTAACTTGTACCTCAGTGACTTTTGACCATATCTTGTGCAATATCCCTCTTTCATAGAATAAGTCTAAAAACTAGAAAATACCTCCACTATCTCCTCCTAACAAAATGAAAGGGAAAATGATTTCGTTTAAGCTTTTGGGTGGAATGGATCTCTAAAATACCCCAAATCTATCATAGACTAGTGTCTTATCCAATGGGAAACATAGTCAAATAAACATTGCAATGGAGAGCTATGAAACAAGAAGACAACATAGTCTAATATGTTGATGCCTTACATCAATCATACACCATATACCAAATTCTACTGAAGAATATCCACCTATGTACTCAAATATGCAACTACCTATTCAAAGGACTTTAACCCTCCCCTTAGAAGAGACCCTGAAATAAGAAATACATTAATCAGCTTCCACTGTAAGACAACTTTGAGATACCCTTGATATCCCAGCTCATACATATCTGATGACAAATCCTGAATACTAGTTATTCCCTTGAAATAACATCTATTGTGGTCATTCAATAGAAGAGACTAAAACACCCTTGATGTTTCAACCATGCGATTTAGGAAGCAAATGGAGACAACTTGATAATAGTATGAATATGCTGAAATCTTATACATAAGAAAGACTTATCATAATTTACATTCTTATCCAAAAACCAGAAAGGATATAAGAAACACCCTATATGAAGAGAAGATGACAATATTTATAGAAGGAACCACTCATGGAATCAAAACAAGAAAATAAACTGGAACACAAACCCCTACTAAATGATCTTGGAAATCCTTATAAAGGATTGCAACAAGCTTGGGATCATTTAGGTCAAATTTGGTCTACAACCATTAGACTCAACAAAAAGTGAAAGAAAATAGGAAAGCCTAAAAACCCAAGAGAATCGGATCAAATCTGATGTACAATTATTTGGTTTTTATCATAGGCTAACTATAGTTACAATTTAAACAGACTTCTTGTTGTAGGAAAAACTTTAATGCTGGAACCACAACAATAGACTTGCGTGTATCAAGGAAACAAATGACAATCATTAAACCATAACCTCCCTTGTCAAACACCAGTCCTCTACATTAAACACGCATGGCACCCAAGAAAACAAATCAGATCAAGCGGCTACCAAATATCTTATCATCAATTCTTCATCTGTAACCATCTTGGAGCAAAAAAAAATCTGATTTGGCACTTGTCATTTCTTATTGACTGTTACAAACCCTGCAAATAAACCCTTCAACAATCCAAATCCCCACCGTAATGGTTAATTAATCAAGTTTAAAATGCAGTTGTTGATCTCTACATTTCCCAGCACATTGGGCAGTTCTCATGAATCGATAAACAATCAATTAAGCCTTTTAAAACAATCTGGCCACATCACCATCTTGGTGACCAATTGGGAGCAAACACATCAGCAACACCTAGCACTATCTTTCTTTAACCATGAAAATCCTCTTAACCCTAAGTCATATGGAGATCACACGACTACAGGAAGTCTCCCAATCTCGCAACATTTTTCTAAACTGGGGTATCATTGGGAGATCCGGCAACAAAAACATATCTCGTAATCACTGAATTTTTATCTTAACTGGGGTTACACTTCGAGAATGAGCGACTAACGACCTCATGCAATCTCTTAACCTTTTACTTAAACCTCGTCTGATCTGGAGATCACACGATAAAGTAAATCTCACAATCTCAATTTTTTTCTTTAACTCATGGATTCATTTGGAGAATGAGCTACCATTGTCTGATCTCATCTCTATCAACAACCACTGCTGAATCGCCTGATGTTAGAAGACTTAACAATTTCATTGCGTGACTTGGAGATAACCATTGCACTAGATCTCTAAATGTTAAGCACTTAACTGCCAGAATTTGGAGAATACGAGAACACACAGTCGCCAGTTCACTGAATGCAAGACTTAACCACCATGATAGACCTTTGCTAACTTTTATTTAACCCAAGATCATCTAGAGATTATGCGACTGAAGAAAGTCTCACAATCTCATAATCTTTGTCTCAATCTTGGTTCCATCTGGAGAACAAGCGCCAGCCATCGATCTCATCCTCCATCTATGGTTATTGCCGAATCGCCAAGCTTTTGACTTAAGTCACCTTTTATCTAGCGATCAGGGGACAAAGGGAAAACTTTGACTATTCTTTAACTACGATCAGATTTGGAGATTATGCGATTGAGGTAATCTTGCACTCATTGGATGTTTCCTGTCTTGACTGTTTGATTTGGATATTCAGCGACAAAGGAAAACCTTAACTGCTCGTCGTATTGCAGAATGTTAGGCCACTAACCGCTACAATCCAGAGATCAGGAGATAACCACATTCATGCATTCACTAGATAAAAATAACTAACCACTCGGGAATTGGAGAACAAGCGAACAAAGGAAAAGAAAAGGCACATGTAGAAAGGGAACTTAAGTGGCCTGAAAAAGTAACAAAGAAATAGAATAAGTGTAGGGTTTTTCTTGGAGTTAGATAATTTTTGAAACTCTTGGACATGGATAAACCCTATTTCTCATACACCTTGTCAATGCAGGATCTCACTGGTCTTTGCACCAAAACACCTGTGATCTTGACTAGAGCTTTTATACACCCTAAACTATCCTTGACTAAGCTTGCAAGCCACAACACATCATATATTTTCTCTGCTGATCAAAACTGTGTTGCAATACGACATGGCAATTTTCAAAGGATTTTGCAGGAATAAAGGCCATTTTCTTTGGATTTGTGCAATGATAGGAAAATGGGCTAACAGTGGCTTTGTCTAGGGATGTATGCCTCTTGCAGGCATGGAAAGGATTCAAAATTACTAGATGAAGAAGACCACCCACTACACAAAAACTTACAGGGAACCTTCTCAAAAAATGGAAAATGAACTAGGAGAACAAGAAAGGAAACACACAACTAAAAGGGAAAATATTTACAAAATGTACATGATTAAAACTTCATTTGCTGGCCCTGGACCACCAAAGGAAAAGCTTGAAACCTTCTTGAATCGAAGGTCTGATTTTCATCCACATATGTGACTAGACACCTGAAAATGTCATGATAATGTTGCTCCCAACATATGTGAACATCCACGGGCTGAAGAATAGAATTACAATTATCAATGCCCATATTTTTCTAGTTACAACCACTATCATACTCATACTCCAAGAAGTATGGAATATCATTTATCTCTTCTTGCTGACTGGAAATACATAATTTATCTAGTAATGCATCATAATATAAAAAATAGTGATCATCATGCATTACAACAAACACGCCTGGCTAAGGACTTGGATCCTCAGATTTATCTTCATGAGATAATCCAACCACTGAGTAACTTGGTTCTTCCATGATATCTTCATGAACTAGACCATGAACCAAGTGAAGGTTTCTATCATAAACATTGTGACAGGGAACAACTGATCTGCATCATCATTTTCATCAAAAACTTCTCTGTCCCAATCATTGAAGACACTATCCTCAACACTATCACAATCATATTCATATTTATCAAAGGAAGGAAAAGGAAATGAACACGAAACTTGTTCATCACTAGAATCTTCATGACAAGAAAACACACTATCATAGTCTTCTTCTTCTTCTTTTGCAAAACCACTACGTGAGGGGAATTCTAGCAAACATGGATCATCGCCTCATTATCAGTGTCAAAGAAAATATCAGTAGGGTGGTGCAAAACATAGTCCATATCAGGCGCATACCTTTGATATTCATCAGCCAAGAGTGTTAAGATCTTCTCACTGCTTAATGGACCTCGAACCTTATTCTCATTTTCACTAGCCTCACCCCTGATGCTACAAACATCATCTCTGTCTGGAACAGGGAAAGACATTTCTGGCCTCAAATAATCTTGTGCAAAGAAAACACTGTAGGAATCATCATTTGCATCATAATCATTTTCTTTCCTTTCACACAAAATATCCTCAAACCGAGGCAAAAAGGTTGCCCAACTATGCTGATAAGAAGAAAAATCTGCAGATAGAATGGAAACTTTATCAACCACGGATTCATCTTCAACATCCTCATAATCATTGACCTCATTTTCGACATCATAATCATCATTTTCTACATAATGAAAATCAACATCAGAGTCACTGGCCTCTTCATTAGCAACATGAAGAATAGCCAATACCCACAACCTTTTACTTTCTTCTAACTGCCAGCACTCAACATCCTTCTCTACAATTTTCCTCTTGAGAGTAGTAATTTTGATGAGCATATTATCATAATCAATATCATTGATGGAGTGATTAATAGAGACACTAGTGTCTTGGTACTGATCTTCAACTGTTAATTCACACTCATCCTCACTAACTCTTTCATCAAAATATTCTATAAATATTGCTCTCAATACATCCCAAAAAGGGATTGAACATGAAGGAAGGGATAAGAACCAATCCCTTGCATCCTCAATAAGAGATTGAACTAATATTTTCATTACAACATCTTCATGTTCAATCAAAAACTCATACATTAAGTCAGTAAGGTCATCTAAATGTTCTCTTGCTAGACATGATCCATCACCACTAAAATCTGGCAAATATTCCCTAATCTCAGTAGGAAACCTATTTGGGGAACCTTCAATGCCACTAAAAGAAAAGGGCATGTATTCCTCCATAAGGAATGACCTGCTATTATTCATCCCTTGATAATAGTGCTAAAACACTTGATAGGGAAATATTACTTACAACTGATTTTCATAAAAAATTATGCATATGAAAATCAAAATACCTAGAATTATTTTTGTGAAACTCAACCTATTGACTGGGAAATAGGGCAGATCTAGAGCCTTCTTTGTAGCTTCAGTAGGATCTTTTCTCGTAGATTTGCCACCTCCTTGCACAAGAAAATGTTTTATTGATCTTTGTACTTCTTTCGAGCCAACACAAAACTTCACCAGGATTTTTCAAACATTGTTTATCAGAACTGCACATTCTTCATATTGTCTTTCTAAGCATGCACTAATCAAACAAAGAACTCAGAGTCACAACTCACAACTTGGTGAGATGAAATAAAAATTTTAATTTGACTCTATACAATCAACTAGACTCTGGGAACTTGAGGACCAAATTGTGGGACTAAGAACTTGGAACACAAACTTGACATCATCAGCAGAAAAGGGACAAGAAAAGTCCAACAACACAAGGTACAATGACCTTCTTCAATTTGAACTCCACATCACTTAGGCGGGTATACCTCATCTGCACACACATAACTCCTTATGACGAACAACAGGCCCACAGATACATAACTATGGAATAGTTTTTAGACCCCTTTAGGTAATTTGTACCTCGGTGACTTTTGACCATATCTTGTGTAATATCTCTCTTGCATAGAATAAGTCTGAAAACTAGAAGATACCTCCACTAACTCCTCCTAACAACATGAAAGGGAACCTGATTTCGTTTAAGTTTTTTGGGTGGAATGAATCTCTAAAATACCCCAAATCTATCATAGACCAGTGCCTTATCCAATGGGCAATAGAGTCAAATAACATTACAACAAAGAGCTATGAAATAAGAAGACAACACACTCTAATATGTTGATGCCTTACATCAAAGATACATCATACACCAAATTCTGCTTGAAATATCCACCTGTGTACTCAAATATGCTACTACCTATTCAAAGGACTTTAACCCTCACCTTAGAAGAGACCTTTTAATAAGTAATACATTAATTAGCATCCATTGAAATACAAGTTTGAGATACCCTTGATATCCCAGCTCATACATATCTGATGATAAATCTTGAATCCCCGTTATTCCCTTGAAATAACATCTATTGTGATCATTCAATAGAAGAGACTAAAACACCCTTGATGTTTCAACCATGTGATTCAAGAAGCAAATGGATATAACTTTATAATAGTATGAATATGCTGAAATCTTATACATAAGATAAACTTATCACAATTTACATTCTTACCTAAAATTAGAAAGGATACAAGAAACACCCTATATGAAGAGAAGAGGCAAATATTTATACAAGGAACCGCTCATGGAACTAGAATAGGAAAAGAAACTGGAGCACGAACCCCTACTAAATGATCTTGGAAATCCTTATAAAGGATTACAACAAGCTTGGGATCATTTAGGTCAAATTAGGTCTACAAACACTAGACTCAACAAGAAGTGAAAGCAAACAGGAAAGCCTAAAAACTCAAGAGAATCAGATCCAATCTGATATACAATTATTTGGTTTTTATCATAGGCTAACTATAGTTACAATTTAAATAGACTTCTTGTTGCAGGAAAAACTTAATTGCTGGAACCACCACAGCAGACTTGTGTGTATCAGGAAAAAATTAACAATTATTAAACCATAGCCGCCCTTGTCAAACATCATCCCTTTGCATTAAATAGATATGGCACCCAAGGAAACAAATCAGATCAGGTGGCTACCAAATATCTTATCATCAATTCTTCATCCATAACCATCCTGGAGTAGAACGAAATCTGATTTAGCACTTGTCATTTCTTATTCACTGTTACAAACCCTACAAGTAAACCCATAAACAATTCAAATCTCAGCTGCAATGGTTAATCAATCAAGTTTAAAATGCAATCGTTGATCTCTACATTTCCCAATATATCGGGCAGTTCTCGTTAATCAACAAACAGTCAATTAAGCCTTTTCAAATAATCTAGTCACATCACCATCTCGGTGACCAATCAGGAGAAAAGAGATCAGCAACACTTGGCACTGTCTTTCTTTTACCATGACAAGCCTCTTAACCCTAAGTCATCTGGAGATCACTTGATAGAAGGAAGTCTCCCAATCTCAGAACATTTTGCTAAACTGGGGTTTCATTGGGACATCCAACGACAACAACATATCTCGCAATCACTGAATTTTTATCTTAACTAGGGTTACACTTCGAGAATGAGAGGCTAAAGACCTCACAATCTCTTAACCTTTTACTTAACCCTCATCTGATCTGGAGATCACGCGACAAAGAAAATCTCACAATCTCAAAAAATTTCTTTAACTCATGGATTCAATCGGAGAATGAGCGACCACCGTCCGATCTCATCTACATCAACAACCATTACTAAATTGCCCGATGTTAGAAGACTTAACCATTTCATTACACAACTTAGAGATAACCGTTGCTCTAGATCACTGAATGTTAAGCACTTAACCGCCAGAATCTGGAGAATACAAGAACACAAAGTTGCCAGTTCGCTGAATGGAAGACTAACCGCCACAACAGACCTTTGCTAACTTTGATTTAACTCAATCTCATCTGGAGATTGCACGACCAAAGAAAGTCTCACAATCTCATAATCTTTGTCTTAACCTTGGTTCCATCTGGAGAACAAGCGCTAGCCGTCGATCTCATCCTCCATCTACAGTTATTGCCGAATCACCAAGCTTTTGACTTAACTCACCTTTTATCTGGAGATCAAGAGACAAAGGGAAAACCTTGACCAACCTTTAACTACGATCAGATTTGAAGATTACGTGATTGAGGTAATCTCGCACTCGCTAGATATTTCTTGTCTTGACTATTTGATTTGGACATCCAACGACAAAGGAAAACCTTAACCACTCACTGGATCGCTGAATGTGAGGCCACTAACCACCACAATCCAAAGATTAGGAGATAACTGCATTCACGCATTCGCTAGATAAAAACAACTAACTGCCCAAGACTTGGAGAATAAGCAAATAAAGGCAAAGAAAAGGAAA
The DNA here is from genome assembly GCA_027943335.1 of Chamaecyparis obtusa. NCBI lineage: Eukaryota > Viridiplantae > Streptophyta > Pinopsida > Cupressales > Cupressaceae > Chamaecyparis > Chamaecyparis obtusa. Next base: position 661,082 of record BSBK01006588.1, read on the forward strand.
GTGTAGAAAGAGAACTTAAATAGCTGAAAAAAGTAACAAAAAAATAGAATAAGGGTAGGGTTTTTCCTGGACTTAAAATTTTTTTGAAACCCTTGGACATGGAGAAACCTTATTTCTCATACACCTTGTTAATGTAGGATCTCACTGGTTTTTGCACCAAAACACATATGATCTTGACTGGAGCTTGTATACATCCTAAACTATCCTTGACTAAGCTCACAAGCCACACCACATCATATATTTTCTTGATTGATCAAAACTGTGTTGCAGTATGACATGGAAATTTTCAAAGGATTTTGTAGGAATGAAGGCCATTTTCTTTGGATTTGTGCAATGATAGGATAATGGGCTAACAGGGTTCATTTCTTCCACTGACCCTTCTTGGGAATCATCCTCTTCCCCTTGGTCACTTACATCTCTGGTGACCCCATCGCTTCTCTGACTTGATTCTAGGGCTTAAATCCTTGCAACCAACCTCTCTTAAAAATCTCTTATGTCCCTAACATGCTTCTAATTCTATTGATTTACTTTCCTTGCAATGGCATTTCTCTTTAGAGGTATGTTTTTTCCTTTTCTCTTCAACACAACAACCATTCTTGGTTTCCACATATAAGACCTACGCTCTAGTACAAATTGATGTAGACAAGAGGTGCTTATGACTTTGTTGATACCATATTTCATAACATAGATCTCTTCCAAACCTACAATGCAATTTGCATACTCTTCAATGGTGGATTTTACATGCTCAGGCTTCCAACATCTAGTCATACTCTAAAATAGGTACTTCAAACCGATGCTCCTAAGAATGTCACATCTTCACAAAATGGTTACCTATTTATGTACCCTTTATGCCCCTCTCAAACATATCCAAAACTTAGGTATTGTTTTTTTGGACCAACCCTCTCAACAATTGACTGGTAATTAGCAATTAGGTCTTACTAGGCCACTTTTACAAAGAAAGTGTATGGTGTCTTGTCTCCTACTATCAAAATACTCATTCCATAGCCTTAAGCATGTCTCATATGATATGAAACCACAATTTCCACCACTAGGAACCTTCTTCAACTCACCCTTCTACCAAACCTTATGGTTACTTGCCCCTTTTAAGCCTAATACATGGATATATTAGGCAAGGCCATTGCCAATTTGGCCTCTAGCACCTTCCCCTACTCCTGAAAACTTTTTGAACATAAAATATATCTTAAAATCTTCCATTCTATTGATTTATAGAATTTTTGAATGTTGGAATGGGCACAAAAACATTATTTTATGGATCAAGCCCTCACCCTTAGTGTTTTAGACCCTATCCTAGTAAAACACTTATAAAATATACAAAAATTAACAAAAACTTATGAAACAAAATACAAGTGCAAGGTGATTCAATTCTACATCTTCTACAATCATGTTCAAATCATAAATCTTCCATACATTTCTATGCAATGCACTAAAACAACATCTGGACCACTAAAACACAAGAAACCAGTGTTTTATTTATTGTTTGATCACCCTGAATTACATCCAATCCTCCATTTGTCAATAACACAAGGTTATATATATGGTTGGGTAATATTTCCTATAGTTACAAACCAACATTTGAATTACACCCACCAAAACCTATAATTGACCTGTAATGACAACTTTTGTAAGAAAAGTTACTTGACAACTTTTTTGCAACTTTTACAAGTTGTTCTGAATCTTGCAGACTTGACCCTATATAACCAAGAAACATGAAAAATGGTCTTAATAGACCATATTACATAAAAATTGGACTCAAAAACATAAATCCTATCCCCCTTTACACAATCAACATTAGGTGCCTCTTGACCAAATGTAGAATACCAAGAACTTATGAAAAGTATGACTCTTGAAGTACCCTAAGATTCTAAAATTGACAATCCCAAAGTTGACATGAAAAAAAAAATAGGGAATCTGGGGTAAAGGACTAAGGATCACGAGAAAAAGGTAAAAGAAACAAAAAATAAAATGGGACAATATTTTTCAAACAAAAATTTGGGATAGGTATTCAGGACATAAAAGGGAGCCATACTTTAGATCCAAGAATTAGATTTTAAATCATTATATATTGTTGGAAAGATTGTAAAGATGTATATGAATTTTAATTATGGAAAAAAAATTCACCCAAATTTTAAACTTGTGTAGGACTTGTAAGGGCCCAAAATTTAAATTTAAAACTGAATTGGAAAAACATGCTATAACAAAAACTTAATATCTCTTGAATACCATGAGATATTAGGATGGTTCTTTCATCATTCACTTCATATTTCATTTTCACTTATTTGGGAAATTTTTTAGGTTCATACAAAATAGTAAACAATATTTTCATGATTCAAGATTTCTCTTACACTCTTGATGCTCCAACATCACTAGAACTCCAAGCTTCTTAGGTCAACAAAACCAAGCCCAATTGACAATATACATTTTTTGAGAACCTTTACCATCTTCCAACAAATAATCTTGTGATTAGCTCTCCCACTGAATCCTATCCTCCACCATAAAATATTTAGGGCCACCAAAGTATGTCCCTCACACATCATGATACATGAATAGTAGGGAAATTTGAAGCCTTTGACCTTAGATTCAACATAAACTACATGACTGCCTTTAGTATGGGAAACTAAGAACTAGATAAGGGAAACCCAAAATATTATATACATATAGAAATAAAAGATTCATGAAATAGAAATTAAAAAATAACCATAAAGAGGATAAATACACTACATATAGAAATTAATCTTTCCGAATGAATTGGATCTTTCCAAAAAGAGGTAGAAGACGAGTCTATAATTCACTATAGTTCTTCTCTATCTTAAGATAGAACCATCCCCACATCTTTTTCAAAGAAGGAGAAAAATTAAAGGGTATGCTCAAATTTTGGATAGGTCAAGCATCATCATCACCATCATTGAAAGAGTATTTATGGAGGAATGCAAAAAAAAATTCTAGTTTCTACATTTCTTCTTCTCATGTCCCCTCTTACCATAATTCCAACACTTCAATATACTCTTTACTAGGATATTAAATTTCATTTTAGAATTTGATCTTTCTTCCTATCCCTTAAGGCCTCCCTTTTTTTATCTTCTTTGTATATACAAAATATTTTATGAGCTCTCATTGATGGATTAATTTATCAGTTCTGCTAAAAGTATAGTAGGAATAATATTATCCATTTTTGGCTCTACACCACTACTACTAATGAGAAGAATTAGATTTTTTCAAGCATTAAGTAAAGACTAAAATAATAATATGCATTGATATTCTTCTTTAAAATTAATATCTACAACAAAAAGCTAAAATTAAATCAAGTAAGACATATTAAAATGGTCTATACTATAATCACCATATTTCATTTTTTAGGAAATAGAACCATTTTTTAAGGTATAATTTTTTAATAAGACTCTTTATTTTGAAAATATCATCTATCCTCATACATCTAGATTGTAAATGTTTTTGTTCTAAAAATACTCCAACTAAAAGAATCTAGAAAACCAAATTGAATGGTTCCTATTCCTTCTTATCTAGTTTTAGTCAATATTCATTACAAATATTACATGACTTATTTTCTTACAAAACAAGAAACTATTGATTTCTCAATTTAAGAAGATCTTTCTTCTTCAACTTACACATATTGTATAAGATCTAGTTGACGCAAAGCAGGGGCCAAACAATGGCACACCCTAAGGTCCAAGCCTACTCAACAACATGTGGAAACAACAACACACAATAGTTAGAGAGAGAGAGAATGCAAGATCTTCCATTAGTTTTCATCAAATAGAATCATACATGCCAGGTTGTAAGGCCTTCTCAGTTAGGGCCAGATATTACAATGAATTACAAAAGTCCTCAAACATGCAAGGATCTGTCAACAATCTCTATTCTTCCTATCTTCTATCTTTTCTAACTGAACTACCCCTAAACTACAATTAAACAACTACATTTATACAAGAGTCTACCGAACTGAGTCGGCCTTCAGATCCATAATCAATGGAAGAAACAGTCAGATTTGGGACCACACACCTCCCAATGATGAATTCCAACATTAAATATGCCACCCATAATAAATGCACAAGTTGGCTCAACAAGAACTCAAAAGAAACTACTCGGTAAGCAAGGATGACCGAGCAACAGAGACAAACTCCAAAATATTTTTGGTGACATAAGATTGCCAAGGACCCAAGATGCTCCTGCATCAGACACCTTGGGTTATTTTAAAATGATTCTCTGAATCATTTGGTAGGTATGATCTGAGCTACATCCAACTCAGACTATGAAATCCATTAACTGTCCTCCATCGGTCTATTCTTCCACTTTACTAGATATTCCATATATTGTTTTCCTCTTGTACTTTTGCCAACTCTTTTTTTTAGGATCTGCTCAACTTCTTCATTCTACTTCTTAGGATACTCTATCGATACTGTTACTTCTTCATCAGGTTCATGGTACTCATACAAATTAGCAATATTGAAAATAGGTGATATGTCCATGTCATCAGGTAACTCAATCTCATATGCATTCCCACTGTCAAATTTCTTCAAAATCTTGCAAGGTCCAAACTTCTTCATTTTCAGCTTCCCATATGTTCCAACAGGAAATCGGTCTTTCTTTAAATGAACCATTACTTCATCACCAAAATCAAAAGTCTTATGTCTCCTTGATCTATTAGCTCTATCTTTGTATTTTTGATTACTCTCTTCCACCTTTAGCTTCACATCTTCATGCAATGTCTTCATATACTCAGAAAATTTTACTCCTTCAGCACTTCTCTTACTTTCATCAACATAGTCTCTCAAATCAGATATACCTCTCAGTTGTGTGTCATTCACAATCTCAATTGGTGTTTTTCCAGTACTCCTATTCACTAAATTATTGTATGCAAACTCTTCTTGTGCCAATACAAAATCTCAATTACTCGATGTGTCTCCAACTAAACATCTCTAAAGATTTCCCAAACTTTTGTTCACAACTTTAGTCTATCCATCAGTTTATGGGTGAAATGTAGAACTATATTTCAACTCAGTGCCAAATTTCCTCCAAAGGGTTTTCCAAAAGTATCCAAAAGTATCCAACAATTTCCTCGATAATCCATGTAATCTGACAATTTCCTTAAAGAAAAGATCTGTTATATTTACTGCATCTGATGTCTTTCTACAAGGTATAAAATGTGCCATCTTTGAAAATCTATCTACCACAACAAATATAGAATCATTACCTCTTACTATCTTCGGTAAGACAAGAACAAAATCCATGCTGATGTCAATCCAAGGTTTCTTAGGTACAATAATCGGTACATACAATCCAGTATTCTAACTTACTCCTTTTTCAACTTGACAAATTCCACAACTTTTCACAAATTTTTGAACATCTTTATACAACTGCAGCCAATAGTATTTCACCTTAAGAAAATTCCATGTTTTATCAATACCAAAATGTCCAGCCAAACCACTACTATGTTTCTCTTTTATCAAATTAGTTTTGATTACTCCTCTCGGTATACACAACTGAATACCTTTAAACAACATACCTTCCTGAATAAAATATTCATTCCATTTAATATCTTGTTGATCTTGAATAGGTGCTTTGCACTTTCTCCATGGCTTAGAAAAAATCAGGCTCAAACTCATAAGAATCTCTCATCTCATCAAAGCCAAGAACTTCAATTTTCATCTCAGTCATCAAAGGTCTTCTTCTACTCAATGCATCGGCAACTCGGTTAGTGACTCCACTCTTATGCTTTATCACAAATGTGTAACTCTACAAATACTCAAACCATTTCATATGTCTCTGATTCAACTTAGTCTAACTACCCAAATATTGTAAAGCCTTATGATCAATATACAACACAAATTCACTTGGTATCAAATAATGTCTCCATTTCTTCAGTGATTGAACAATAGCATAGAATTTTTTATCATATGCAGAATATTTCCTTCTAGCATCATTCAAACTTTCACTAAAGAAAGCAATAGGTTTTCCTTCTTGACTCAACACAGCTCCAATTTCACTTCCACTTGCATCACATTCTATTTGAAATACCTTACTGAAATCAGGTAATTGCAAAACAGGTAATTCAACAACCTTCTTCTTCAGAGTCTCAAATATTTTGTTAACTCCATGTGTCCATTTGAATTCTCTTTTGTATCCTCTCATAGTCTCAGTCATAACATTACAAATTGAAATTAAATTCCTTATGAACTTTTGGTAAAAATTTGCCAAACCATGAAATGATCTTACCTCACTAGCATTCTCAAGTCTAGGCCAATTCAAAATAGCTTCAACCTTTTCAGGATCCATCTTCAAACCATCAGCTGAGATCACAAATCCTAAATACACAATCTCTTTCATGAATGAACACTTTTTCAAATTTATCAACAACTTTTCCTCTTTCAATCTCTACAAAACTTGTCTAATATGCAACAAATGTTCTTCTTTGGTCTTACTAAATATCAGTATGTCATCAAGATATAAAATCACAAACTTACCCAAGAATTTCTTCAAAACTTCATTCATCAGCCTCATATAAGTACTCGGTGCATTAGTTAAACCAAAGGGCATAACCAACCACTCATACAAACATTCTTTTGTCTTGAAAGAAGTCTTCCATTCATCACCTTCTCTGATTCTGATATGATGATAACCACTTTTCAAATCAATTTTGGTGAAATATTTTTCTTCAGTCAAACTGTCTGTTATATCATCCATTCTCGGTATAGGAAACCTATACTTCACTATTATTTTATTGATTGCTCTAGAATCAGTACACATTCTCCATTCTCCATTCTTTTTTGGTGCCAATACAATAGGTAATGCACAAGGACTCATACTTTCTCTGATCAAACCTTTCTACAACAACTCTTGAATCTGTTGGTTCAATTCCTGATTCTCAGTAGGTGTCAACCGATGAGGTGCCTTATTCAATAAACTAGCTCCAGGGATTAGATCCATACAATGATCAATGCTTCTTTTCGGTGGAAAACCATCAAGTACATTATCAAAAATGATATCACTGTACTCGGTGAGTAACTTACCAATCTCCTCAGACACATTGTCCTCTATTTTCTTACTTGATTTATTGGGAATCACAGCAAAACATACATCATTCTTCTTCAAAGAGTTAACAAACTTTCTTCCTTCCATCAAACAAACTTTCACAGATGTGCAAACATTACTAATAGGTTCTTCCATCAATGGTAACAAGATTTGTTTCTTTCCATCAGCCACAATAGTATACTTATGCAATCTTCAATCATATATAGCATATCTATCATATTGCCAAGGTCTACCCAAAAACATATGACAACAATCCATAGGCATGATATCACATAACACCTTATCATAGTACTTTCCAATCTTCAAATTCACATAACATTGTTCACTTACCAGGAGTGTATGTTCATCTTTGATCCATGAAATCTAATAGGGCTTTGAATGTACCAACGTTTCCAACTGCAACTTTGTGACCATCTCTTCAGATGCCAGATTCTCTGAGATACCACTGTCAATGATTACCTTCCAAACTTTGTCAGAAACTCTACATTTGGTCTTGAATAGACTTTTCCTTACCATATCTTCCTTCTTTCTTTCATTCCATAGTGCTCTCCTTACCATCAAGTTATTCTCTTTCTCAAGTTCATTCGGTGACTCTTCTTTCACCAAGGCATTTCTACTACTACCAGCTTTCTTACTAGCACATGTACATTCAAAAGATCTATTTCCTTACTCTCCATAATTGTAACAAGTTCCACAGAAACTTCGTCTGCTATAACCACCTCGATAGTTACTACCTCTACCTCTAGATGAACTTTCACCTTTCCACTCGGTCTTGCCTTTGTCCAGATTTGTCTTTTCAGGTTTTGATCTACCATTTTTACCATTAGATCTACCTCTTCCTCTAGGGAATCTACCACCTCGATCTCTTTCTCTTTACTCATGTTTTTTGGTCAATTTCTCCTCGGCCTTCAATGCAAATTGATAAGCCTCTTCAATGTTCTCCAACTTGACCAAACTAATTTTCTCTTGGATGGAAACTCTCAAACCATTCAGGTATCTAGCAATTCTTTCCACATCATCTTCATCATGTCCAAATTTGATATCTAATCTATAGAATTCCTCAGTATACTCTTTTACCAAGCTATCTTTCTACCTCAAACTTTACATTTGCCGAACTAGATTAATCTGATAATCACAAGGTAAGAACTTTCCTTTCAACTTATTCACCATTTTATTCCATACCTTGATTTTGTCTGTGCCTGTCCTCTTCCTATCCAATTGCAGATGTTCCCACCATAAGGATGCATGGCTTTTCAACTTTTTGCTTGCATTATTCACTTTCTTGTCTTCAGGAATGTTTTCATACTCAAAATACTTTTCCATCTCGGTGATCCAGTTCACCAATTCATCAGAATCTAACTTTCCACCATACTCAGGAGAATTGAAATGTGGTGTAGACTTCAGACTTGTCAAAGCCTTCAAAAATCTTTCTTCGCCTTGATCCATAATAGGTGTAGGTTTTGCATTCGCCTTTTCTTCCTCAATTTCATCATCACTAACATCTTCAAGATGTCTGCCTCTTCTTTGGGCTATTTCAATAGCTTCTAACCTAGCAGCAATCTACCTTAGCATATCTGCCAATCCTATATTTGCATCTCACCTCCCACGAACCATCTTGACAACCCTCTGCAATTGCAGGCCAGATCGTAATCTTCTACCCCACAACAATCAACTAAGGCTTCAAGAGGAACCTACAAACTTAGATCCGCAGACCTAGACCAAGATCTCACCTTGTTCTAATACCACCTAATGCAAGGAAGGGGCCAAGAGGGGCCAAACAATGACACACCCTAAGGTCCAAGCCTGCTCAACAACATGCAAAAATAACAACACACAAGAGTGAGAGAGAGAATGCAAGATCTTCCATTAGTTTTCATCAAATAGAATCATACATGTCAAGTTGTAAGGCCTTCCCGGTTAGGGGTAGATATTACAATGAATTGCAAAAGTCCTCAAACATGCCAAGATCTTCCAACAATCTCTATTCTTCCTATCTTCTATCTTTTCTAACTAAACTTCCCCTAAACTACAACCAAACAACTACATTTATACAAGAGTCTATCGAATTGAGTCAGCCTTCAGATCCACAATCAACGGAAGGAACGGTTAGATCTGGGACCACACTCCTCCCAATGATGGATTCCAACATTAAATCTGTGACCCATAATAAATGCACAAGTCAGCTCAACATGAACTCAAAAGAAACTACTCAATAAGAAAGGATGACCGAGCAATAGACAAGCACCATCGAGTGCCAATGAAACAATTGACCGCCCAGGAGATAATCGACCACACTCGGTAACCAAAGGAAACTGACCAACTATCGAACAACTCGGTCAAAGAAGAAACTAAGAAACACAAATAAACTCCAAAATATTTTTGGTGACACAAGATTTCCAAGGACCCAAGATGCTCTTGCATCACTAGTACCACTTAAACCCTCAATTTACATAGAATATACATAAGATTTCATGGTGAGTTGTAGCTTAATCCTAACAACTTTTAATTCTTGATAAGTGAAACTTATTTATTTCTTTTTCCCTAAATATTAGAAATTTCAAGATGGAATACATTTTTAGCATGATATAATAAAATGAGACTCAACTTAACTTTATTGATTATGTGAGTCTAAATATGTAATTTCTTGTTAACAACTTATTTTCTCTAACATATATCCTCATAGTAGCTCATAATTAGGTCAACTTATTTTCTCTAACATATATCCTCATAAGTAGCTCATAATTAGGTCATGTACATTCTTTTCAGAAAATATAATCAAATTCTAATCTATATCCCTCCTCACACATCCAAAGGCTCTAGATTCAATTTTCATTCTCAATCTTACACCATACACCATAAATTCTCATAAAAAAATATGAACATTATTTATATCTTTGAATGAAAACTTGACCCTTGAACTTATACAATTCAACCTTTAAATATGACCAACCCATAGCCGTCCTTTCTAACTAGTCAGTAAGATCCAATGAAAGTGTAAATATTTCAATTTGAATGTTTGAATGTTTTATAAATTAATAAACTTATTTCATAATTAGGATTTATAAATTAAGAGGGATCATTGAACATACTTAGAACAAGAATCTATAAACACCAAATCATAATCTTGTGACATAAATATTACCCTAGAGCCCTAGGTGTATTGCATAGCTATTAGTTATCTTTTATCATCATTTCATATTGTTGACATAGTAACTAAAGTTTGATACGAGGATGACAAACATAGACTCAAAAACTCCTAATGTGTGTATATCAACATCACACCTTTCTACACACAAGTTGTGGGCATAAGAGAGTATCATCTTAAAAATTTAGCACCTATAATTGGAGGCTCTAAGACCTATTAGACCCCATTTTGGTGAATTTGAGGTCTGAATGTGCATTATGGTTGATCATAGCAACCTGCATTTTCTCCTCGTGCATTTTATCCCATGCCTTGTTGACATCTCGACAAAATCTATGTTTATTCTACATAGGAAAACTCTACCTCTTACCTTGTCCAAGGGGTACAATTCGAGATGTCAACATTTTCCCTCAGGTACAAGTTGGTTCTCGAGTTATCTTTTGGTTTTTGAGCCCAAATTTGACCCAGGGCCTAATAGCAAGTTTTCAATAGAGGTCCATATTTTAGGTCAGCCTTGATCAAATTTGAATCCCTAAATGAGTATAAAGGACATCCCCTCCCCTCATTTTGGCATTTATAATTCATTGCTGCAATCCATTATTGTCGTTCAAGCATTCAAGCAATTCAGGATTTGGATTAAAGATTTGAAGGCAAGCATTCAATTCAACATCTCCAAGTCTCCATTTCTTCAAGATCCATTCAAGAAAAGGGAATATTCTCTAGTTTCTACAAGTTTCTCTCCCATGATGGCAAAGTAGAGGAATTCACAATCAAGCAAGAAGATTCATCCATCCATTCTTCCTTCTTTCTCTCCTCCAAGTGGTTATCAAGCACACATACATTCAAGATATAGAAGTGGAAATCTATGACCATCTTCCACCAATCTTCTGCCATCCTTGATCCAAATCCAATCATCTCACCAAACCTTGCATTACATTCTAGAAATCCACCATCCTTAGAAGTTTCTTAGGCTTTCATCCATCATTCTTTAGAGTCTTTTAGGAACATCTTGCATCCATCTAGCATCTGCATCTTTAGATCTCCACTCCATGCTTGTCGAGATAAGATCTAGAAAATGAAGGAACATGGATCCTTATCAAGTCCCTAGCTTGTCTGATCCCAACATTTCTACTAGCGCGACGGTATCTTACGATCCCCAAATCCAACAAACTGGTAATGCATGGGATAATCCCAATATCCCCCCGGCTTCTTTTGCGATAGAAACATTCATGAATCATCCGAGGAATGCACAAATAGTTAGTGCACTCACTGCTCAGAATCAATGAAGCATGTTGGCTAACTTCACACAAGAGGGTACTCCCATTCCACCATATCTCCAACCTCGCATCCCCATGAACAACATCCAAATCCCAGTAGAAGTATACACCCCCATCATCCAACAAATCCCTGATCCACTTCTCCACATATCACAAGTAGCTTCGCCCATCCCTCCTCTTTTTCAAAGCAGTTTCACAGGCCCTACAACACAAGCGACACAATCCACTCCATTTACTCTCATAGGCACACCATCATCTTCCATAGTAGCTCAATCCATCATCCCTACCCAAACCTTTTTGTAAAACCCAATGCCACCTCCCACACAAGCCTTTACACAATCAGTTCTACCACCTTCCATGAGCCAAGCAAAATAGTTGTTTCCAGGGGATACACAATCATTTCCCTCATCTTTCCAGCAAGCCTCTACTTCAACACCATTCTTCCCGAGGGGGATGCAATCATCCTTCCCCTTCACTTCACAAGATTCTACACCCATGCCATCATTTTCGGGGGCAACGCAATCGTTCTCCTCTTTCTCCCAGCAAACTCCCACATCAGCACCACCCTTTTCATGGGGAATGTAGGCATCTTCATTCACCTCCCAGCAAACATCTACCAAGACACAAGCCCAACAAAATGCCTTCACCATAGGTATGCCTTCCATGGGTTTTTCAAATCCACCATCGTGTCCCAAACTCCCATCACATCTACCTTTCTAGTATCATTTGCATCAAAGTTCCCACCACACATTGGTTCTCGATGAGGCCTCACTAAAGAAAAAATGTGAGCCTTTGGAATACCAACCCACTTCACCACATCCATGCCAGCAAACAACCAAGCCACCTTCTCCCAAGCAGCATAGGGTAAAATTACAAAGTTGTGTCACACTTTTATTTAAAGGAAAATTTCAACAACACACAAACTTTTTAACTTTAACGACATAAAATGGCATTTATGTTTACAATTTGGTGATGATGTAAAATAATGAAATGTGTAGAAGTGGATGAAGTTTATGCCTATAATTTTTTTTAAAAAATTGAACAAGAATTCACATAGTTTTTTAATTTTTGAAGTCCATTTTTTACTTGCTGAAAAATGCTGAAAAACGGCGGTCTTGTTCCCACCAAAAAAGTATACGAAAATATTTTTTTTTTCATTTGATTTAAAAATATGTTGTAGATGAAATGTATAGCTAGTGCAGAAAAGAAGAAAAAATAGTTTTCAATGTATATTTTCTCCATTATAACTACTCAAAGTCAAACATATCTGAAATTGACAGTTTTCATCTCCCACCAAATTTCCCCTATCAAATCTACACCATTCAGAAAAAAATTATACATTCTTGAAGATAACTCTCTCCTCTAGTGTTAAATATAAAATTTCAATTTTTTGATAAGCTTTACTATTTTTTTCTATTTTTAAAGCATCTTGTTCTCAAATGTTAAAATACCTACTTGTAGTATTTTGAAATTATAATATATTAGATCTAATTAAAATACTAAAAAATTATATGATGATAATCTTGACTTTGTGCTATAAAAAAGGGTATTTTTATATTTGTAAATAAATATCATTAAAAAGAGTAGGAGTTATTGAAACATTATTTTTCTGAAATAATTTTATTTCTTTAGTAATTAGTATAAAACATGCATTTAATAGATATTTCCATGCACTTATCTAACTTAGCTAGAATGAATCTAGATAGACCATATGTTTGACACAAAATAATTTTAGGTAGAAATAATTAAATTCAGTTGTGCTGATAAGTTGTCCTGAAACGTGACACAACTTTGTGCTTTTACCCCACAACAACAACCATCTCAACCTCCGCCAGCTTCATCCTTTTCCCATTCACAAACCATCCATTCACACCACCCAATGCGTCTCAGCAAGTTCCACCACCTCAGCAGCAAAGTTCTTCCCATCTCACAAGCTACCTTGCCTAGCTACCTCCTACTTTTGGCTTCCCTACATCAGTTCCACCCTTAAGCAATGTGAGAATGCATCCATCCTACATCAACCAAACACAAAGACAAGTTCAGCAAGGGCCATGTTATCACCAAGCTGCATCATTCCACCAGCCTCCTTCGCAACAAAAATACTTCCAATCGCAGCAACAAACTCCCATCATTCCCCAACAACAACAAGCATCATCCTATGCATCACAACAACAACATCCCATCATCCCCCAACAACACTAGCAAGTAGTTTCATATCCTCCACTATAATACACCCCCACACCGCATCAACAATATCCTCCCTAGCAGTCATCACTCCAAAATCCATTCTAATCTCCTTATTTTGCTAAAAAATCTCCATATCCCACTCCACAATATCCACCTCAAAATCACCCTTATTCACTAGCACACTAGATCCTTTCCAAATGGGAGTACCCGCTCCAGCACCAATCAATGCCAAGTGGGAAGCCATGAAGAATGCTCTTAAAGAGCTCCAAATGGGCACAACAAATAAAACCTTCAAGTTTGAAGAGGTGTGTCCCTACCCATTTGAGAGACCAATCACAACTATTCCTTTCCCTAAGAACTTTGAGACACCCAAGTTTGATAAATATCGAGGAAAAGGAGACCCAGTAAATCACATCAAAGAGTTCTATATGGCATGCCAAGAAGTGGTTTACAGTGATAATTATCTTTTGCGCCTATTCCCCAAAAGCTTGGGAGGAATTGTTGTTGAGTGGTTTTACAAAATACCATCTGGGACCATCAAAACTTTTGTCGAGCTCTCTGAGAAGTTTGTTGCCCAATATGCCCACAATGTCAAGAATGAGTTAACCTTACTAGACCTTTGCAACTCCAAGTAGAAAGAAGGAGAAATCCTATCAGACTACTTGCAATGATGGTAGAACCTCATGACCAGGTTATCATACCAACCGCTCGAGAAACATCTAACCAAAATCTTCATCAATAACCTACACCCCAAACTAGCCCACTTCATGAGAATAAATTATATCCAAACGTATTAGGATATAAAAAGAAAAAGAATAGATATTGAATGAGGTCTCCTAGACAAAGGTGCAATCTGACATTACAAAAATAATTCCCAAAGTAAACGCAGCAATGATAAACCCCGCTACTAGAATCGTAACAAAAACACAGTCACTAATGGAGCTATGGACACCAAGCATGTCCAAATCATTGTGGCCAATCCTACACCTATTCCTGCATATCAAAAATAGCCTTAAACTCATCGGCAACCTATGTAGCAATATCAGCCTCAAAAAAATTAGCAGAACTATCAGCAGCAAGAACATCAAGCCCATCAAGGAAATCCAACCAATCAGGTTAATGCCATTAATACTACTCCCAATCAGAATAGACCCAGAGGCTAGAATTATCAAAAGAGGATCTTCACACCACTTGGTGAGCCTCTAGATGTTATCTTTCACTGAATGGCCAAGGCCAACTTGATTATGTACCCACCAGTCCAGCAGTTTGATGATGCCACTCCTAAACCCAACTGGTATAAAGATCATGAGTATTGTGATTATCATTGTGTCAAAGGACACACTACCCTAAGGTGTATGAAACTCAAGCATTACATCCAAGATCTCATTGACCGAAAGGAGATCCAAGTAGACACACTTGCGCAAGCCTCGCCTAATGCCAATTTGCAGATCTATCAAAACGTGTTCCCTCAACACAATGCTGGGAAGAACCAAGCCAATAATAATCCTCCTAATCAGAACCAAGGAAAAGGAAAACAAAGAGATCATGTTGATCACAAAGACTACACTACTACTTATATCAATTACAACAAATTTGTTGGATGTATAAACCAAGTCAAACCCATAGTCAATGTCATCCATGTCAAAGGAGAAAATAGTCAATGTGTCATTACCACCCGTAGAGGCCAGATAACTGTCACCGGTGCACATCCAAGACTAGTACACAATGCACAATACAACCTTATAGAACATCTTGGGAACACACCAGCACAAATCTCCACCCTCAACCTTCTCCACACTTCGCCCCTCCATCAAGAAATCCTTGACCGAGCCCTCCATGAAGCACAAGTCCCCACAAATATAAACACTGTCCAGTTTGAAAACCTTATGTGACATCTATCCACACCATGTGCTCTTTCCTTCAAGCCATCTAACATACCAGTTGTTGCACCTAACCATAATCTCCCTCTCCCCATCACCATCATGGTCAGAGATTTTTCTATCAAAAGGGTCATGATAGATAATGGCTCAGACCTAAGCTTGTGTACTCTAAAATTCATTCAGTAGATAGGGTTCACGGAGGCTGACATATCACATGAAGTCATCACCATCAAGGCATATGACAACTTGGAGTGTACCTCTAAAGGTACTATTATTTTGCCTATCTGACTATGCCCAGCAACACAAGACACCATTTTCCACGTTGTTGATCTTGACCTACCATTCAACATCCTCCTCGGCTGACCATGGATCCATTCCATCAAGGTTTTACCATCTACTTACAATCAGTGTGTCAAATTTATACATCAAGGCATTGAGGTTACCATCCATGCCGACCCCCAACCCTTCCCATACTATTGTGCGATGGAAGAATCATTCCCTCATTCCATTCATTGTCCTGGAATGGATATTGGCACTTTTGTTGCCAGCTCATCCCGATCCCATAGCGATCCAAAGACTATTCTCGCTTCCACTCTCTCTTCTGTCAAGATCAACAATCAGGGTTGTGGCAAATACACCCTGAATGATGCATTTTTAGTTGGGGCCCTCCCACTTGATCCACATACACAAGGGCACCCAAATCACCAAAGTGAACCCATTGAAGAAAATCATGAAATCAACAAAATTGGACCTATGATGTTTGTCTCCCATGGAAACATAAATAGTTAAGAGATGGATCTTGACATCAATAGGTGGTTATACAGAGATCCCCACCACCTACAACTTAACTTCTTGGCTACTTCAAAGACAAGTATCCCCAATCGTACAAGTATGCCACTGCGAAATGGAAATATCAAGGCGGTGGTCTAGGACCACAAGAAGGCAGAAGAAAAGACCCTATCACAACATCAAAGAATGCACAACATCAAGGTCTTGGCTTTAATACCCCTCACCTGCGTATACAAGAGCTCAATACCGCAACTAGGGGCACTAACATGACCAATGTTCCCTTCTTGAATAGCAAGGATGACCTCATAGAGATCAAAGACATCCCTAAAGAGGAAGAAAATAAATATTATGATGACATCTTCGATGATGATACCCTCCTGGGCACTTTTTTCCTCCAACAACTCGCCATTAACATCATAGAACTTCCCCTCATTCACCCTGAATTCATAGACTGGGACCAACCAAGTGTTACACATATCGATGAGTTCCAAAGTATGAAAGCACTCGTAGAGTTCATGGGGGCATCAGGCACACAATTCACCCTCATTCACCCTGAATTCATAGACTGGGACCAACCAAGTGTCACACATATCGATGAGTTCCAAAGTATGAAAGCACTCGTAGAGTTCATGGGGGCATCAGGCACACAATTAGATCAAGATTTAGAGTTAACTCACATCTGCAAGCTCAACCCTAAAGGATATTTCAGGGAGGAGGCAAGCTTTAGCCGCAAAAGTAAAAAAGAAAGAGAAAAGCATGAGTCCTTATGTGGAAACCCCTCTGGGGTACATTCTGATTCCCAAAAAGTAAAAATAAAGGGCATATCTTCTAGTGAAAACTTGGAAATTCAAGCCCTAGAAGATGGAGACTTGCCTCTTCCTCCTATCCAGGATTATAGACTCGAGCAGTCGCCTATCATCATAGAGGAAAATAAACCAGTCAACTTGGGCACATAAGAATGTTCGAGAATCACCTACATTCTAGAATCTTTAACAGAGGGTGAAGAAATGGTTCTCACTGCACTACTCCAAGAAGCCACCATAAAATTTGCATGGTCATATGCACATATGCTTGGGCTCGATCCAAATCTCATTGTGCACAATCTTGTGGTGGACCCTAATGTCAAGCCAGTTAAGAAGAAGCTAAGAAAAATGCATCCAAAAGTGGCCTTACTAGTAAAAGCAGAATTAGAAAAGGTTCTCCAAGAAAAAATCATCAGAGCCATTGATTAATCAGATTGGATCTCCAACATGGTACCAGTCACAAAGCCTTCAGGTGACATCAAAATCTGCACAGATTTTAGGGACCTAAACAAGGCATGTCCTAAGGATGATTTCCTGCTACCCAACATAGACATGATCATAGATATTATAGCGGGCCATGAGATGTTGTCACTCATGGATGACATTTCAAGCTATAATCAGATTCAGATAGCAGAAGCAGATCAACATAAAACAACATCCACAACTCCATAGGGTACCTTCTATTACAACATGATGCCATTTAGACTAAAGAATGTAGAAGCTACATATGAAAGAGCAATGACAGCCATATTCCAAGACATGATCCACAAGATCTTGGGAGACTATGTGGATGACATTCTTGCAAAATCTAAAACATGGGGTGAACACCTAAGCATTCTTGAGAGTGTGTTCGATCGCTTGTAGCATTATGGTTTGAAGCTAAATCCAAATAAATGTGTCTTTGGTATAACATCTGGAAAGCTATTAGGCTTTATAGTATCACGGTGTGGCATAGAGATCAGTCATAAAAAGGATAAAGCTATAACAGAATGCCTCCACCAAGAACACTCAGGTAGCTCTGAAGTCTACAAGGAAAGCTCCAAGTAGTGCGTCGGTTCATATCCCAGTTGGTAGACAAGTGCCAACTATTCACGCATCTGCTTCGCAAAGACACAAGCTTCAAATGGGATCCCATCTGTCAGAAAAGCTTTGACAAGCTCAAGGAATGTCTAGCTAACTCTCCAATCCTTGTACCACCAATTTCAGGATGCCCACTCATACTCTACATCTCGGCAACCACTACTGCACTGTGGGCACTCTTAGCTCAGCATGATGAGGACAACAAAGAGAGAGCCATCAACTATATCAGCTGAACGCTTGTCGGCTATGAGCTTAACTATTCACCCATGGAGAAAGCATGCCTCACAGTGGTCTTCACCACTCAAAAGCTTAGACACTATATGCTCAACCACACAATCAAGCTCATTTCAAAGGTAGATCCACTCAAGTATCTATTATCAAGAACAACTCTCACAAGCTGTATGGAAAAATGGGTCATGCTACTCAGTGAGCTTGACATCTAGTACATAGATCAGAAAGCAATCAAAGGGCAAGTTATTGTCAATCAGCTAGCAAAAGCACTACTAGTGGATGGTTATCCACTAATCATGGAATTCCTTGATGAGCACCTATGTATGATTTGAGAACAACCCATGTGGAAGTTATACTTCGATGGCTCCTACACATCACATGGATCAAGGGCCAGAATCCTATTCATCACATCTCAAAGTGACTATATTCCAAAATCATTCAAATTAGGATTCCCATGTACTAATAACATTGCAGAATATGAGGCACTCATCTTAGGTCTCAAAAAAAATATCCAATGGAATATAACAGAACTGCAAGTGTTTGGAGACTCCCAGTTGATTATCAAGTAGGTCCTAGATGAATTCCAGACAAAGGATGACAAGCTGCTACCCTACAAAGAACTAGTGGAAAAACTCAAAGAGCATTTTCCTAAATCTACAGTTCACTCAGATACCAAGGCTTCAGAACAAAGCATCCAACGCAATGGAAACCATCGGATCCTTATTGGAAATCCCACCTGACTCATCAC
Source organism: Chamaecyparis obtusa (assembly GCA_027943335.1). Classification (NCBI taxonomy): domain Eukaryota; kingdom Viridiplantae; phylum Streptophyta; class Pinopsida; order Cupressales; family Cupressaceae; genus Chamaecyparis; species Chamaecyparis obtusa. The sequence goes on from BSBK01006588.1 coordinate 680,284, forward strand.
AATATGAATTCTTAGTTGAGTAGCTACACACGCTTGCTTATGAGAACGCCGATGCAGAAATGGTGTGTCTTGGTTGGTCCTCAGTCCCCATGGTACCATGACATCCATGCATATCTAAAGAATAGTATCATATCTCCCCATCTCACCAATAACCAACGCCAAAACCTAATTTGAAGAGCTTCTCGCTACAGTCTTTTAGCCAACACCCTTTATCATCGAGTATATCACAATATCCTCTCTAGGTGTTTAGATTCAAACGAGGCCATCCTATCTTTACAAGAGGTCCACGCTAGAATTTGCAATGCCCACACAAGTGGCATGGCTCTAGAAAAGAAGTTCTTAGAGTTGGGTATTATTGGCCAACCATGGAACATGATACTTGTGAATTCGTCAGAAAATGTCTACCATGTCAGCAGGATGCAAATTTGATTCATGCACTAGCACAAGACTTGCAGCCCATTGTGCCACCTTGGCCATTTTCATGTTGGGGCTTCGACCTCATTGGGTTAATCACTCCCCTTTCCTCAAATGGACATAAGTACATAATAACTACCACAAAGTACTTCACAAAATGGATTGAAGCGATTCTACTCACCCTAACTACTAGCATCCAAATATCCAAGTTCATCGTTTACCATATCATTTGCCTCGTTGGCATACCATCTACCATCTTCATAGACCATGACACACCTTTTGAAAACCAACATGTGGATGATCTATGTCAGACTCCACATCCATCACTGTTTCTCTAGTCCATATTTTCCCCAAGGAAATGGCCAAGCTGAGGCAACCAACAAAACAATCCTCAAAATCCTCAAGAAGGTTGTTAATGATTTTGGTCGTGACTGGCACCTCCAAATAAATCCCACCCTCTAGGCCTATTATACTTCTTATCGCACTCCCACAGGCACAACCCCATATTCCCTTGTATATGGTGCCGAAGTCATACTACCGATTGAGGTTGAGTTCCCATCATTACAAGTCTCCATGAGAAATCATACCATAGATGGAGACTTTTGAGTGGCATGTCTCACACAGCTGGATATGTTAGATGAAAAGAGACAACAAGCATACGATCACCTAGTTGCATACCAAAATTGACTCAAAAGGAGTTATAACAAAAAGGTCCATCCTAGACAGTTCCAGGTCTGCAACATGGTCCTAAAGGAAAATCAGAAGGTCTAAGCACATAGAGAAAAGAAAGGCAAGTTTGAGCCTACTTGGTTGGGCCCCTATGTTGTCACAACATGCTTCAGTTCTAGAGCCTATCAGCTATCTACACCAAAAGGTGAGCCCTTGAATGATCCTATCAACATCATCCATCTGAAGAGGTTCTATGTCTAAACCAGGTCCTACATATTCAAAAAATCCATAAAAATTTGAAAAAGTAAAAAAGAAAAGAAAAAATCTTTTGTCCAGTGGTGAAAACTTAGCAATTCAAGCGCCTTGGACAAGTATGTTGGTGAAAACCTAGCAATTAGGCACCATACATAGTGGACCAGGTCATTATCTATCAAACTCCCATCCCCATCCCCACCACCATCCCCCAACATTCCTCTTTTTTTAATCTTCAAGCAAATCTGCACTCTAGCCTATCCATATCTTGTATCCTCTCTTGTACCATATCTTGTATAGCGCAATCCTTCCTGTATATATCTTGTATAGAGAGATCCTCCTATCCCCAATCCTGAGCTTTTGTACATAGCCATTGTAAATAATCTCCCTATTTGTGTACATAATCATTGCGTCCTATTGTACATATCCTCATCAATCCTGCAACAACATTTGATCAAAAATCTTGTCCTACACAGCCTTGTACTTCAACAACATCCATTGTCGACTATTCTTGTTCACACCAATTATCCTTGAACTTCATCATTTTCCAATGAACAAAAACACTCATTCTCTCATCAATCAGCAGGTCCTTGAGGATGTATCCTTCCTCCTGTCAGACCTAATCTTCCACCAATCACACCAGGTTCATGTCGATGTATCCTTCCACACGTTCAGACCAATCTTCCCACCATCAGTCAAATCAATCTCTCTCCTTGGCAAAGGATGTCTTTTGGAGTTATCATTTTGGTCTTGGATCTTGTTAATCTCTTACGGCTTCTTGTTGTTCCTCTACTCAAAGTCACCACAATCCTTTATATCATGGTTCATTGCGAATAAGGGCAATCTGGGGCAAGGTCTTTTGATCTTTCACTTCTGCCTATGAGTCAGTCCGACATGACCCTTGCATGGTTCACATGTGATCTTATGGGTTACATGGCGCACTTGGGAAATGTCATTTGTTTGTGGTTTCTCTCACATCATTTCCACCATGCTTCCTCTTCGGTTCATGTGTGATGCTGGGGTAGCCTTGTGTGTGTTTTTAGCATCAGTCCTATGCAGCACTGGTGACAAAGCCATGTGATCCCAATATCCTTAGCAGGTCTCTAATGTTTCTATATTAAACTAGGTTGTGGTCTCCACATTTACACTCAGAGCTCCCCAAAATCCCCCTCATTTTGTATCATATAGATTAATTTTGCATCTTGCATCTTTCATATAGCTGCATTCTGCATTCCATATCATTTTTGCATTTATCCATCTTTTCTCTTGGAAGCTTGGTTATTTATCCTCCCTTCTTCCTTCATTCTTTCCCTTCCTTTCTATTTCCTTTCGAGAAAATTCCACAATGTTTGCTCTTTGCGTTATTTTCTCGAGAGGGTACAACCCCTTATTCCTCTAAAATTCTAGCATGGGGCATCTTATTTTATGGTCATTGACACCATGCCACTTGTGGTATCACATCAAAGAGGGGCAAAATGTAGTCACCTAAAAATCCATTAGAAAATAAAAGTATTTTTATTTTCCAAAAACCCCCGATGACATTATCATTTATTAATTAATTAATTATTTAATTAATTAATTACTTTTTATGTTATAAATCCCTTCTCCTATTATAATTAAACATCTTTAATTAAAGAATCCCTTCCCAAAATCATTTAAATCAAGTTTAAATGATTTTCCCCTATTTATTGATATTAATTGATAAATAAAGTCAAAAATCCTTTTAATAAGTAAAATATTTATTAAAAACTTAAAACCTTAAAAATATCCTAGAGATCCCTAACCTCTTTTAGAAATTCCTAATCTCACTTTTAAACCTACTTAAAAAGTCAATCCTTATCCCTTTGACTCAACCCCTAACCAAACCCCAAACTCTAACTCTCCTCCTAATCCAAGCCCTTCCCAAATCCTATAAATACCCCTCTCTTCCAAGAGCAAAAGACAATTAGCTAGCTCTCATTTTATGCATTGTTATCAGGCTAAATTCATCCTAGATCTTTAAGCTTTTGATAATAATTGTTAGAATTCATGTTTTATAACTCATCTTAGCTTAGAATAATGGAATGAACTAGTTTTGTTCAAGCTTTTCTTAGCATTTATGCATCATATCCATCATCCTTAGTATGCATTAGAACCAAGCTCGTTGTGCTTAGACATACAAGGTGAATCAACCATTTATATTTTTACTTTACATGTTACTTTCCTTTATGGAATTTGAATTCAATTGCAAGGTTAATTTATAAACAAGGGTTTGACCAAGGAAAATGCCTTTGCACAACCTTAACCCCATTTTTCTGTGTGCAAGAATAGGTTATGAAGTTGCAATCTTGGATCTAATAAGTATAAGTGTAGACACATGATCTTAGAAAGTTTCATCACATTTGGCACTACTGGGAACAAGTTGAATTCTCAACTAGTTCCTAGGTATAAGTCAACTTCTCAACTTGTCCCTAGGGTCAACTTCTCAACTTGTCCCTAGGTACAAGTCAACTTCTTGAATTGTGATGCAAGGGAGATAGGGAAGAGGGGCCAAAGTCACACCCTAATCCAAATCTACCTTGTAGAGATCACACACATAAGCAATAACTCACAAAGTGAGAGAGAGAATGCAAAATAGATCCTTTTATTCATCAATTTGGTTCATACATGATGAGCTATAAGGCCTTCTTGATTAGGGCCAGATATAACAATTCAATTATAACAGTCCTCCAACATGCGAGGATTCATAAACTATCTTCAATCTTCTAACTCCTAACTGCTACCAAAAATTCTCTTAAAACTACAACCAACGACTACATTATATACAAGAGGCTACCGAAACAAGTCGGCCTTCAGATCCACCATTAGCCGAGTGCCAGGAAATTAACAGACCAACTTGATTAAAAAAGGAACCCGAGCAACTATCGAGCCAACTTGATCAAAGAAGGAACCAAGCAACACAGAAAACTCAAACTTGTTTTTGGTGACACAAAATTTCCAAGGACCCGAGATGCCCCTGCATCAAATTGTCCCTTCACTTTTTGCCTAAAAATTGCAAAAAAGATAGTTAGAGTTCCCAATTTCTTGGATTTGGATTTACAGTGGATTTTGATTTTCTGGCGAAGGTCAAATTCAGATTCAAAGTTCAAATCTCGTCTTCTTGTTTCAAGGTACATACATTCTCTCCTTTTCCTTGCATTTACTTTCAAAGATCATATTTTATATCATTTACTTTACCATATCACATATCATTGTCCCCTTTAAAGGAATATTGAATCCCCTTTTGGTCTAGATCATGCATTAGCACACTTCCCCATTTGGTTGTGCTAATCAAGATTTTCTTAAGGGTTGGGTTTATATTCCTAATTTATATGAACAAATGAATTTAGTGAGTGATCTACATCCTAACATTGCTCACTATTTTCCTCTATACACAAAGTACAAATAAGTTCTAAACAAAAAAGAAAAGTTTAGATCTACAAACAAGGTTCCAATTAGTAAAGGAAGAGGTTAATTTAATATTTATAAAAGTGAACCACAATAACCAACATTATTTTTGAGCTTAGAGAAAGTGGTTAACTTCTTTAATTTTCTATCATATTAATAAGTTAATTGAAAACATAAATATTATAGTTAAATATAAATCATACTTAAAGCTAAATGTCATATTTATATTAAATAAAATTATAAATATAATGTAACATGATTAATTTAATGTGAATAACATGATTTGCCTCAACTTTTTATTTTAAAATAAATGGTTGTTTATTTTTCATAAGAAGTTGGACACGTGGTCCATAGCCATATGCAAAATAACAGTAAAAGAAAGAATCACATCAACCCTCTAATAGAGATGCATCATGCACATTGCTCCCTAGCAACTAGAGATTGAGCCTTAATTTTTAAAATATTATTTTCATTCATAAGTTTTTACGTATTCATGGCTTATTCTTGTATCATTTAACTGCTTCATGTAAGATCATAGGCTTCATATGATTTAAATATCTAGCTTGTGGATGAGTGTGCCACATGTCAGCATGGTGTGGGTTTAGTAAGACTAGGGCCATTTATTTCCATAAAGGTGCATAAAGGTGCCACATGATGATTTTGCACAATGATAATTGGAAGTTTTTAACTTTAGGAGCATTCGTTGTGGAACATGCCATGTGTTGCCACCATGGAACTTTTGATGACCAAGAAAAATAAAAACTTCAAAAAAACTCCACCAGCGTGTCTTGCCCAATGGATGGGTCGACTAAGAAAGAAACACAAAGATCACAACACACATGGATAATCCCACATGTTGGCACCATAGGATTTTAGAGAGAAGAAAAAGAAATCTTTGTTGAGGTGTTTTCAGAATGTCCCATGTATAAGACATGAGATCTGTAAAAAGAATAGATAAAGAGCCTCACAAAAGAGTAGAGGATGCCACTTAGCAGTATGATGGGAATTCCAATAAGTTTAGAGCCTAGAGATAAATTTAAGACATACTATATTGGTGATTGCAAAATCATAAAGGTATTGGGAAGTGTCATGTGGAAAAACCAAAGGGCACAAACAAAAATAAAATGGAATGATTATGCCAAGGTAGTTATAAGAAAAGGTAGTGGATGATCTAGGCGGTAACTACATTGTGCACATGGAAGATAAATTATGATGCAAAGACCAATTTCTCATGAGTAATTACAATACCGTCTTCGTCGCACATAGTAGGAAAAAGAACATTGGAATCTTTCTATTAGAATGCTTCCTCCAGTTTTGGGTTGTCGATTGTATATAGGGTTGAGCTCCATCTTAGGGTTTAACAAAATTTCTTTAGAAGACTTAGAAGATAACAAAATTAGTAGTTTCATACTTCTCGAATCTTAATATTGTAATTAGGCTCTTAATAGATTCTTTCTTGTGAGCCTTTTCCGTATGTTCTTTTTCCATATTCTATAGCTAATTAAATTACTTTACTCCATATCACCTTATGAATATTTCTATATGCTATTAAGTTTTTATTTTTTTGTGATTTCAGCACAGTAGGTATATTGTGGAATCACATTTATACTCCTATTGTCTATGACAGTTATGACCTAAAAAAAAAATTATATTTTATAGTGAATGAAATATTAATGTGTTACAAGAGATTTGTATCTAGTGAACCACTATAAAATAGGCTAATTTCATATTTTGTTATTTTTCTTTTTTCAATACACACTAGAAAAAAAGAAAATTCAACTTCTAAATTTATGCAGGTCATTCAAAAAAGTACAAATTGTCCCATAGTCAATGAAATTCCCATAAGGTTATTTCTCATAGACACAAGCTTTTGAGATCAACGCATTTGAAAGATATGATTAGGGATAATCACAAAAAATGAGTCATTCTCTGCCAAATACAAAACTTTATTATTGCCACTAATAGTAACATAATATGTACTTAGGTGCAAGCAAGCAAAATGCTTGTTGCCGCTAATTTTTTTCCTTCCAGCCCATATGGATTAACTATAATTATTTACTTTCCATATTTATCTCTTTCTTGGAGTATCTAAAAATTATTTGATGCTAAGAACTCAATTTCCTTCTCTTTATTCTATCCATTCATTATATTTTGGATTGGAGCTCTAAAATTTTATATATTCCTATCTACATATTAAAATATTCTCTAGTGACTCTAAAGGGCTCACCGCTTCCATGTGATCTAAGAGCTCATTGCCAAGACATTCTCAAGATGGAAATACATTGACTTGAATGATGAGTTCTAGATGGATGGGAGAAAGCCTTAGTATCCTAGGAAGGAACATGAAGTTTGTTCAAAACTTGAAGGGCCTTAGGAGGAATGATGTAAAATGTTGAGGTCCAACCATAGCTAATACGTTTCCTCTATCCCCCATTAAACACCTTAAATAGTATCTCTACATGGAGATCATTAGATAAATCCATCTTAACACATCTTAGAGCATAACAAAAATTTTAAATGATAGGTTACTATTATACACTAAGTTTGCACCTTTGTTTCAAGCTCTCTTGGTCTTGATAACTTAGTATAACATGGGAATCATTTCCAGCTTGTGGGACCTATGCTAACTGAGATGAGACCTCCAGGTTCTAGACTAGTTCCTCTTGGATAATCACCCTAATTTGCTTCTTGACATGCAAAGTAAATCTTTTGAGGCAAAGGGATAGGAGTGCTTGAAAGGGAAATGACTTGAAAGCAAACTACCTACTAGGTGATACACCGAAATTAGGGTGTGAATTGTAGCATAGAGGGGTGAGACCAATGAAGGAATTAGGTTTAGGAGATCACAACTCACTGAATAGGCTTGCATAAGTAATTCATAGGAGGGCTTGAACATACGACACAACCTATGACCTGCAAACAGACATTCACTTCTGCAACTTGGTGTAGGATTGAGACAAGATGGTCAAGGGGTTGAAGTATACCCACGAGAGCCTTCAAATCAAATCAAACATAGTAACACACACAATTACAGAAAATGAGAGGGATCAGGAACCCTAAATATCACTAAAAACAAACATATACTTCAGTTCACTAAGAGAGAATTCAGATAAGGAAGCATAGGGATAGAGAATATGTCACAAAATACCTTTGCAATATCTAAATTATCAATGGGAGGTTACAGAATGTAGAAAACCAGAGGATAGAAAAAATGTCACAGATAGCCTTCTAAGAAAAGATATTTTTCTTTTTTACAAAATGTCAACTCTTAGAGCTCTAAAGCTCAAAAAATTAACTATATACATCTCCCTTTAGCACACAGGCTGGAGTAAAAACCTAATTAGGGTTACATAATTTTTACATTAGAATAATCAAAACCCTAATTCTGTCAAATTCGGTCATAAATGTATCTTTGCAGCATCATGGTTGATCAGATTTCTATGTTTGCGTGCCCAGCCCTATACTGAAATCAACCTATAGACAAGAAACCTTGATCATCAACTTTCCTGCACAAAGTCTCACCATGAATGCTTAGAATGGTACTTTTTAGGGACAAGAAATGACCCATGATGGCCACCCAGACTTCCTCATCATTCTTCTCAACTGCAAATGTCCTGAAGACATAAATTTCTTAGCTACCTTGCCAGCTGCAGCTTGTTTGAATCAGTCGTTGGCAAAAAATCCTCTACAGAGATATTCAAATTTGAGTTATAACGGCCAGCCGGTCATTTTAAAACATGACCGTCAATTTCATTCCTTCTCGGTAGATCAAATGGTCCAGATCATCCTCGACATAGTCGTAAACCTCTTTGAAAAGTCAATGTCCACCTTGGCATGTTTGGACCAATGAGAATTGAGCATATCGGCACATCAACATGTTTGGACCCACCTCGAACTTTTCTTCCTTTAAGTCATTCAGCGACTATCCGACTGAAGACCTGTTTTAATTCGCGAAATCCTTCTCTTAACCTCAGTCTGGTCAAGCAATTCAGCGAACAAGGCATTTCATTGAATCACTGGGGCTTTTTGCTAACCCTGGTTTCATTAAGCGAACAAGAGAAATCCTTATTTGCCAATTTGTAGAACATCTTTCAAACCCTGGGCCCATTCTACCACATGTCAATCTTCTATTCATTCTAAACTGCTTCATCAGCAAACACCTCGGTAGACTCTGACATCGGACCCACTGCAACCAAGATTCCAATCTAACGGTAGGCGCATGATCTCATAGCCTCCAAATATTCCTTCCGATCACACACCAGCCGTTGATCCTCATTAAATCGGGACCCCAACACATGGGTCCACCTATAAATCCTTGTCATTGTTATGTGGACCAATGAGAAATGAGCATGTCAGCATGCGATGACCCACCATCAGAGCTTCAACAATAAAGCAAGATCGACGGTCGGTGCATAATCTCACATGTCAGAGAAACCCCATGAGATTATACGCCAATCGTCAATCTAAAAGAGACACAGTCTACCGGGCTCACTCTGACAAAGTTACACATCACAATCCTTCGGCCAATAAGGAGCCTCCAAGTTAGACAACGTGGCAATGGACCCACACAAAGGTTGAAGAGCTACATCAAAAGGGAAGATCAATGGTTGTCATGATATCACAAGCCTCTAATAGACCCTATGAGATCCTACGATGGTCGTTGATCTCCTGAACTGAGACCCTCACAAATCTGAGACCACCGAATCATTTAGCGACTACGCGACTGAAGGAAGAATAGACCGCTTGTTGAATCATTGACTAAGATATTTAACCTTGGTTAGGTCTAGATATTACGTGAACAAAGAGATTTGCGAGGTCACTGAATAAAGGATTAACCCAGGGTTTGATCACTAGAATACGTGACTGAAGGTTTAGTCACTGAATCATAGAACGGGAAGAATGACCGCTGGGAAAACTTAGAGAACTGGCGACCGAAGGAAATTAAAGCACATGTGGGTATTGGGATTTTTAAGTGGTTGATAAAGTAACAAAGAATTATAACAAGGCTTAGGGTTTTTGAGGTTTTGGCCTGCAATGACTACTTTTATGAATTTTTAGAACTGCAAACCAAGGAGTTAGAAAATTTGCAGAGGCCAGAAGACAAGTCATAAAGCCATGAAACTTTCACAGATGCTCGGCAAGGCAAAAATGCAGACCTTGAGATAGAATTAGCCAAATTTGTATAGAATAGGAAAATTATTGTAATAGTTACTTGGAAGAGAAATGACACTTCCTTGGAAACCTCTCAATGGCCTAAAGGAAATAAAGTTCCTAGAATTATAAATATACGATAACTGAAGCCAAAAATATGTTGTGGGAGCCATGATTCAATACGTAGGAAATTACCTTGAAAGATCTAAGGACCATTCTTTTGTTGGAAATCTAATATGGGAAAGTGAGATACTGAGAGCGGGGGGTGAATCAGATATCTACTATTAATTCCACTTTGACATAAATTCAACTTACTTATCATACACATCAAATTCAATATTGAAATAGATCTAACAATCTAATCTACATCCATAAAATGAAATACATAACATAAAATTTTTGGTTACACAGAAATCCTTGAAATGTAAAACTGGGGTGGGGATGACACCCACAAATATTCACTACTGTAGTATTAAAGTTTTCCTATTAGGGATACAAAATTTGATCATAAAATGATGATCTACCTTGTGAGGGATCTACCCTGTTAAGAGCTTACAGACTTGTACAATCTACCGTGGTTAAAGGATTTAAAACTTACAACAAAGTAAGCACTGAGTTAAGAGATTTACATATGCATGTGAAGACCACTATGTTAAGATATTTACCCTAATTCACCTACTAAAATGTATCAGTACTTGATCCTTCAGTTTGCACTGCAATGCTGATAATAGATCTTCTTCTTCCAATACTTGTGTGATCTCCTCAATCAAATATAGCTTTGTTCTGCCCCTCACTACTTTTCTCGGTCACTCTGACTGATCTTTGCCTATATCAAATTACTTCTATGTTTTGTATATGAGATTCCCTTCATTCCATACATACACATGCATACTACATTTTAGGGTTTAAGATCTCATCTTATATAGACAACAAATCAACATCCTAGATCAAGATCAAAGATCTTGATTCTCTACTTATGCTGCTTAAGCATTCCCTTAATCAGATAGGCTACATAGATTACATAGGGATTAATGATTATAATTATAAGGTATAATCACCTCTGAGATTCCCTCAACAAATATTAAATATTACATAGATGTTGGCCAAAATGGTTTACCTAAGTGTTTGTGCCATTACAAACACATATGTCAAAACTAGCTTGGTCACAGTGATGGCCAACCAATATTACCTAGAAAATGACTAAGTGCTAGACACTAATAGAAAATAAAACTTAGGGATCCACAATCTCCCCATTTGACATTACTAGAAAAACCACTTTGTCATGACATTTACATTACAACAAGAGTACTTAGTAATATATGAATACTCCCTCGAAGACTTTGACTCGGTCTCCAAAAGATTCTACATATACTCTTTGACATACAACTGAATATGTACATTACAAAATAGTATGTCATACCTTGATGTACATTTCTCACTATATTTTCTCTGTATGTGTCATTTCATTTCCCTTAATCTTCCTTCATTTCCTCTATTCTTGTCATTCTCTTGTCATTTCTTGTTATTCCTATCACTATCATGGCATGTCATTTCCCCCTTGTTTTTGTCACTTGAAGTTGCTGGGGTGGAGGGGTGAGAAAATACTTATCAAAAAATTGTTTATGAAGTTGCATTATCATACCTCATGCATTGCCCCATCCTGAACTGACAGACTCCAAAACCTATATCTTTATTTCTAGCTGGGCAACTAGATCAACTAAGATCTTGGCAATAGAGAGATGATAATCTCTTTGTACAACCTGCTTTGTTGTTGCAAATTCCTTCTACATAACCTTCAGATGAGGTGTTAACATTGTATGTATAGAATTATCTTAGCTCTTATTCGCCCATCATTAGCCATCAACTCAGCTAATCGACCTTGTGCATGAAATAACCTAGTGAAGTGAATAGAGCTGGATCTTGCATCCATGCTCAGTGAATGACCGGTAGACTTCAAGTCTAGTTGTAGTTTGTCAATAAACTCTTGATTGTCCTTAGTAAAGTCTTATACATTATAGAATTTCTTATACAAAGAATGAACATTCCGCACAACTTCTTCTAAATTAGTCACTAAGGCAGAAAGTTCTACCTGTTTTACTATTATTTTAGTGTAGACCTTTTCAAGTGCCTTGGTCTTGAACTTTCTCTCAGACCACTGCATGATTTTTTCACTTGCCTCATAGTCATCACTATTCACCTTCTTAACAATTTGAATTAGTTGCTCCAATATAGGTGCAGTGCTGTGAACACATCATCCATTTCAAAAGCTTCAATAAATATAGCTTTAATTTCATGCAAAACTTGTTTTTGATGATGCTCTCTTCTTAACTCTTCCTGCTTTCTTTTCTTCCTCAAAATATCTTGCAAGATTTGCATTTTCTCATAAGTTAAGTTATCAATGTCCCACTTCAAAATCACTATAACTTCATCGAGTGTAACTTGTATTCCTGGAGATTTCTCCTTTTTCCTCTGTGATTTCTTTTTAGGTGTATTACCACTCAACATATGTATAAGAGATTTAATAGCCTTGTATTCCTTAGGCTCTGAATTTTTCTCATTTGCCTCCTTTATTTTCTTCTATTCCTCCATATGAGGACTTGCTATTACTAATGCAGATTTGTCTGCTTGATCTTTTAGGATTTCCTCTCCTTGTTATTTCTTACCTTCCTCAATAGATGCACTATCTATTGTTATTCTCAGCTTGTCCTATTTCTCAACACTGATACTCTGTGAGACTTGTGGTTCAACTGTGACCATATGAGAGCTTATAGGTGCATTGTCCATAGTTGATGTATTCTCAATCCTTGGATAGTCATGTACCTAAATTAAAATGGGATTGCTGCTCGGTAGAAACTGATCTGAGGCTCCCTTGACAAGTATTTGACTCTTAATTCCTTCCTTAGTTAATATGTTACCTTTGATTGGGGTATCCTCAGTGATAGCCATAATTGTGATCACATCCTATGATCCACTCACTTCTGCATTTTTTTCTTCTTCTTCCTCTTGATTCTGAGGTTTATCAATATCTTCCTTATTATCGAGCTCCACTTGATTGGATGCACCTTCACCCGGTTGTGAACTCTTTTCAATGATCAGTCCAAAAATAATCTTCCACAACCTAGTGCTTTGTTGAACAACATCTTCAACCTTATGCTGTAAAATAGAATAGGCCCAGATCATGGCATACTATCATTTCTAATCAATTATTTTATATAGCTCTTCAGGGATGAGATTCCTCATTTGTAAAGAAATCATCTTGAATGTGCACAAAATCTCGAGCATTTCCTCTTCCACTTTCTCTTTGTCATCATTGTTTAACTTTTCAAATTTGATTTTCTTGAAACTTGCTAATCCAACACTTCTTTTGATATTGTGGCATATTTCATCCATAGTCAATTGATGTCTTTGTGATGATACTTTCACCTTTTTATTCTCATCTATATCTGTCTCTTCATCATCATCATCTTTCTCCAAGACTAACTTCTTTCTTGGTTTCATCCTGAAATTACTCGGCATAGCCTTAGTTTGAACTGGTTTTCTTTTTCATGATGTTGGTGTCTTTCTTTGGGTCTCGACATCTATGGCAATAGAATGTGGCTTGGTTCTCAATCTAAGTATTGCAAGAGGAGTGGGATTTTATTTCAATTGTCTTTTGCTAGGCTCGACAACTAAACCCTCTTGGCCCTTCTTTCAAATTCCAGTATCCTCCTCATCACTTTCTTCAGGCTCACTAGGCTTATCTTCTCCTAGCCCTTCTGTTAGTTCAAGAGGTGCATTTTCATCTTCTCCTTCTCCTAGCATCTTTTCTAGGTTCTTAACTAGTTTCTTCCTCTTTCTCTCCATGGTTGCTAACTTTAACCCCATAGTTATCTTAGACTTAACTTCCTCATAAGTCCGAAAAGGTTTAGATTTCCTATCAATTTCCTCAGTTAGTAAAGAGGCTATGGTTGTTGTTGTCTCATCTGCATTAACCTCATAAGATAATGGCCTAAACCATGTTATTCTCGGTATAACAACCTGAGCATAAGTATAGTTAGTTTCCACTAGGAAGCATATGGCACTGTAGTGCCTCTCTACTAGGGATACATGGATCCTACTCCTCTTTCTCATTTTATTTTTGAATTCTACAAAGTAACTATCCATAACACTCTCAAAATTTTCTCCTAACTGATCAACAAACTCATTTATCTATTGGGAGACTGGTTGGTCCTTATTCCATACAACATCTCCAATCATAGGGAAACTATTCTGAACATAAAAGAATAAATAAGTGACTAGAGAACAAAACTTACACATTGAATTCTCTTCTTTTATGATTGAAGTGATGTTCTCGGTAAGCTAGGTCAATTGCAACTCGATAAGATCATAAGTGTGATATTTCTTCACCATCTTCTATGCTTGATCGACCGCAATACATGGAACATTATCTAACCTACTAGACTGATAGAATTTGTGAACAATCACTCTCACTGAAAAATCTATTTCCAGATCAGTGATTATGGATATAGTCATCCCTTTCTTATTCCACAATGCCTGAGTGTTTGTATTATTTCTTTACTCTGGCATCTCATTGTTTTCTTCCCTATTGGACTACGGTAACCGGTGCCTCAGTGTATCATGTCCTTAGTAATCTTGACCGACCCATCCTATAACCATATCTTCATGTCATGAACTCTTCTAAAAATAATCTTGATCCATTCAACTTTAAAGTTTTGCAGGAAATAGAGGGCACACACTAACCCTTTCTCAGCAATTTGTTGATGTTCAACCCTCAACAACATAACTTGTTATATGCCTCCCTTAGATCATAATCTCCTATTTCCATGATTTTACACATGTAGCATGAGTGTACATCATTACTCATTAAGACTTTAGGTGGGATCAATGAAAGGGAACCCTTGAGATCTCCCTTCATCGCACTTTCTGGAACTGCTTGAATTTTTTGTAGTTTGCATGCATCACTCCTCACAAGTTAAACATTCGAAACTTCCTTTCCTTGCTTCCTAGCTGTTGTAGATGAAGTAGATGCCATATCTATGATATCTAGGGTTCAAATTATGAATTCAAGTTACTTAGTAATACCTTGTTCCAATAGTCCTTTTCATCTTTGCCGATGAAACGTTGTATAGATCTTCACAAATTTCACTTAGTACAAATAGCTCTTTGTTAATCGCTCTGCAAGTTCTCAAATCACTTGGTGAAATGAGAATAAATAGTAACATTCTACTTTATAGACACCAAACAGTCAAATTAGGGCTTCATTAAATGATTCATACATTAGATAGGTGATTACAACCGTCTCGACCTTCTCATGTCAACTGGGTTAACATGTACTTGGTCAGTACTACTATTTACTATCTTCTCAGTAGATATCACATATCATCTATCATAGGAGTTTGGCATACACTGAGTGACTCGATCACTATGTACTTAAATACTCATGCTCGACATCAAATGTGCAATATAACTTCTTTCTCAAATCTATCCTAATACATCTCAATTTATAAAGATATGGACTTTAACATATCAAATGTGAGGAATTGATGTAAAATAAATCATTAGAAAATTCAGCTCCGCACATAGCTTCTTTGCTTAGTTTTTTGTAGTGTGATCACCTGATCCATTGGATTGGGTGACCTTTGGTTCACTGGCTCCACTACTAGTTTCTTTTTCTTTCTTTGTCCATGTCTTATTCATCTGGTTCCTTATTTGTTCAATAATTTCTTTATTCCTGAATTGTTCATTGCTCAGTGCATGTTCTTTGCAGTCTCTTTTTATGTGACCAATCTTGAGGAATTTGTAACAGACAAGACTTCCACTCATCCAACTCTTGGATTTACCTCTAAAATGTGTCTTCATATATTTTACTCTAATATAACCATATTCTCCACAATAATGATAACTATACCATGTGTTGTAGTCCCAATTGAATGTGTTACCTTTCCCAGGTGCTTTATTCTGCTTATTGGATGTCCACTTAGCTTTGGATGTACATTCTTGTCCTCTATGACCATATTTCTGATACTTAAAATAATACCCTTTAAATCTAGGTGTAGTAGGTGGATTATTGACCTTTGACCTACATTCATGTGTCTGATGTCCATGTTTCTTACAATTAAAACAATTTCCATTGAACTTTTGTTTAGGATTGGACTTACCATTCTTGCTTATGCAGATGTTCCTTGTGTGTCCTAGCATTCCATAATGATGACATGTGGGTTTCTTGTTATTTAAATTTGCATTCTTTTGTTCTCCACTTTTTTATGATTCGCCTTCTTTAGTGGATGAAAAGTGCTCATAATGTCTAAGTCTATAAGTATCATTGGATCTTCTTGGTGACATTAAGAGTTCTTCAAAATATTTCACAGCTTCATTTGGCTTGTTCATCCTTTCATTAAGTTCCTTCTCAGATCTCAATTTATTCTTCAGTTGACTATTTTTTGATCTTAGATTTGTGATTTCCATATCTTTCCTGCTCAACTCTTGATTAGAAACTAGCAATTGATTCACCATGTCAAAATGATTGTTTCTCAGCCTTTGCATGTCACATGTCCTTTCATCAAGTCTTATAGAAATTTTTCTTTTATCTTCTTCAACCATTGTCTTGTCTTCTTTAGCTTTCTTTATCTATTCAATTACTTCACATAAGCTTACTGATTGACTTTCCTTTTCTCTCTTTAGATTTCTGATATCTTCATTTAGTATGTTGTTTTTCTATAACAATTTTTTTATAGCTACATCACTTTCAGTGGGATTTCCATTGTCAAATAGACCTTTAGTATCATTTTCTTGATATAGTGTATCATTCTATTGAATTGCCAATTCTTTCCATCTACTTAAGGATTTGTTCAATTCACCTCTAGCTGCTTCAACCTGATGAAGTGCAAGCTAAACTTCAATCTTCTGATTCTCTATGATCTTTCCCAACTTATAAACCTCCATCTCCAAGACCTTAACTTACAAGTGATTAGACTTCTTTAGCTCTAATACCAATTATTGGAAATATAATATGGGAAAGTGAGATACTGAGGGGGGGGGAGGGGCTGGGGTGAATCAGATATCTACTATTAATTCTACTTTGACATAAATTCAACTTACTTATCATAAACATCAAATTCAATACTAAAATAGATCTAACAATCTAATCTTCATCCATGAAATGAAATACATAACACAAAGATTTTGGTTACATAGAATTCCTTGAAAGGTAAAACTGGGTTGGGAATGACACCCACAAATCTTCACTACTGCAATATTAAAGTTTTCCTATTAGGGATATAAAATTTGATCATAAACTAATGATCTACCCTATGATGGGTCTGCCCTATTAGGATCTTACAGACTTATACAATCTACCTTAGTTAAAGGATTTAAAAATTACAACAAAGTAAGCACTTGGTTAAGAGATTTACATAGTCCTCTTAGGACCACTCTATTAAGAGATTTACCTTGATTCACCTACTAAAATATATCAGTACCTGATCCTTCAGTTTGCACTGTGATGCTGAAAATAGATCTCCTTCCAATACTTTTGTGATCTCCTTAATCAAATATAGCTTTGTTATGCCCTTCACTGCTTTTCCCAGTCACTCTGACTGATCTCTACCTTTATCAAAATAATTATCTATTCTATATATGAGATCCCCTTCATTCCATACATACACATGCATACTATGTTTTAGGGTTTAAGATCTCATCTTATATAGATAACAAATCAACCTCCTAGATCAAGATAACTGATCTAGATTCTCTACTTATGTCGCTTAAGCATTCCCTTAATCTGATAGGATACATAGCTTACATAGGGATTAATGATTACAATTATTTAAGGCATAATCACCTCTTTGATTCCCTCAAAAAATATTAAATATTGCATAGATGTCGGCCCAAGCAGTTTACCTAAGTGTTTATTCCATTGCAAACACATATGTCAAAACTGGCTTTCTCAGCATATGAAGTCTCTGATACTTGGTATTAACTGTTCTTCATATACTATTGCTTGACATTGACACTTCCATACAACTCGATATAATCTCCTCCACTATTACTAAAGTACTCGATGACCTCTGACTTTCTTGGTAGTAACTACTGCTCGGTAATTATACAAGTTTATCCTTGACTTGGCCTTTACAAAATGGCTCAGTCACAGTGATGACCAACCAAAATTGCCTAGAAAATGACTAAGTGCTAGACACTAATGGATAAAAAAATATAGGGATGAACAATCTCCCCCTTGGACATTAGAGGCAAAAATAATTTGTCATGACATTTAAATTACAACAAGAGTACTTAGTAATATGAATACTCCATTGTAAGACTTTGACCTAGTCTCCAAATGATTCTACATATATATACATAAGACTCATTGACATACAATTGAATATATATATATTACAAAATAGTATGTCATACCTTGATACATATTCCTCATTGTATTTTCTCTGTATGTGTCATTTCAGTTAATCTTCCTTCATTTCCCCTATTCTTGTCATTCTCGTGTCATTTCCTATTATTCCTATCACTGTCATGGCATGTCATTTCCCCCTTGTTTTTGTCACTTGAAGCTACTGGTGTGTAGAGGTGAGAAAATACTTATCCAAAAATGGTTTATAAAGTTACATTATCATACCTAATGCATTGTCCCATCCTAACTTGATAGACTCCAAAAATTGTATCTTTATTTCTAATTGGGTAGCTAGATAAACTAAGCTCTCAGAAATTGAGAGATGAGGATCTCTTTGTACTAACTCCTTTGTCATTGCTAATTCATTCTACATAACCTCCAGATGAGGTGTTACCATTCTATGTATAGAAATGATCTTAGCTCTTATTTGCCCATTATTAGCCATCGACTCGGCTAATCGCCCTTGTGCATGAAGTAACCTAGTGAAGTGAATGAAATTGGAGCTTACATCCATGCTCAATGAATGACTGGTAGACTTCAAGTCTAGTTGCAGTTTGTCAATCAACTCTTGATTGTCCTCAGTAAAGTCTTCTACATTACATAATTTTTTGTATAGAGAATGAACATTCTCCACAACTTCTAAATTAGTCACTAAGGCAGAAAGTTCTACCTGTTTTACTGCTATTTTGATGTAGACCTTTTGAAGTACCTTGGTCTCAAACTTTCTCTCAGACTACTGCATAATTTTTTCATTTTTCTCACTGTCATCACTATTCACCTTCTTAATAATTTGAACTATCTATTGTTATTTCCATTTTTCTTACCTTCCTCAGCAGATGCACTATCTATTATTATTGCGAGCTTGTCCTATTTCTCGGCACTGATACTCTATGAGACTTGTGGTTCAACTGTGACCGTAGAAGAGCTTATAGGTGTAGTGTCCACACTTGATGTATTCTCAATCCTTGGATAGTCATGTACCTGAATTAAAAAAGGATTGGTCCTCAGTAGAAACTGATCTGAGGATTCCTCGACAAGTATTTGACTCTTAAATTCTTCCTTAGTTAATATGTTAGCTTTGATTGGGGTATCCTTAATGATATCCCCAATTGTGATCACATCCTGTGATCCACTCACTTCTACCTTTTGTCCTTCTTCTTCCTCTTCATTCTGAGGTTCATCAATGTCTTCCTTATTATCTAGCTCCACTTGATTGGATGTACCTTCACCCAATTGTGAACTCTTCTCAATGATCAGTCCAAAAATAACCTTCCACAACCTAGTGCTTTGTTGAACAACATCTTAAACCTTATACTATAAAATAGAATAGGCTCGAAGATTGGGTACAAGCCTATTTATGTACTACTCCATATATGTCTTTATGTACTCTAGGAATAGATCTAGCATGACTTGAGCTAGTCTACTCTCCCTTATCTATTTTTATGTCATCATGGAATACTACCATTTCTAATTAATTATTTTATATAGCTCTTTAGGGATGACATTCCCCATTTGTAAAGGTGTCATCTTGAACATGCACAACATATCTAGCATTTCCTCTTCCACTTTCTCTTTGTCATCATTGTTTAACTTTTCAAATTTGATTTTCTTAAAGCCTGCTTATACAACACTGCTTTTGTTATTGTGGCATATTTCATTCATAGTCAACTGACGTCTTTGTGATGATACTTTCACCTTTGTATTCTCATATGTATCTGTCTCTTCATCATCATCATCTTTCTCCAAGACTAACTTCCTTCTTTGTTTGTTCCTAAGATTACTCAGCATGACCTTAGTTTGCACTGGTTTTTTCTTTCCTGATATTGGTGTCTTTCTTTGTGGCTTGGTAGCTATGACAATAGAAGCTGCCCTGGTTCTCAGTCTAAGTACTACAGGAGTAGTGGGCTTTTGTTTCTGCAGTTATCTTTTTCTAGACTCAACAACTAATGCCTTCTTCCCCTTCTTTGGAATTTCAATATCCTCCTCATCACTTTCTTTAGACTTAGTAGACTTATCTTCTCCTAGCCCTTGTGTTAGTTCAAGAGTTCCAATTTCCTCTTCTCCTTCTCCTGGTAGATTTTCTAGGTTCTTAACTAGTTCCTTCCTCTTTCTTTCCATGGTTACTGACTTTAGCCCCATAGTTATCTTAGACTTAGCTTCCTCATAAGTCCCAAAAGGTTTATCTTTCCTATCAATTTCCTCATTTAGTAAAGCGGTTATGGCTTCTCTTATCTAATCTACATTAACCTCATAAGGTAATGGCCTAAGCCATGCTATTCTCGATATAATTACCTGAGAAAAAGTATAGCCGGTATCCACTAGGAAGCATATGTCATTGTAGTGCTTCTCTACTAAGGATACATGGATCCTACTCATCTTTCTCATTTTCTTTTTGAATTCTACAAAGTAACTATCCATAACACTCTCAAAATTTTCTCCTAACTGATCAACAAACTCATTTATTTATTGGGTGACTAGTCAGTTCTTATTCCATACACCCTCTCTAATTGTAGGGAAACTATTATGAACATGTAGAAGAATAAACAAGTGATCAGAGAACCAAACTTACACATTGAATTCTTGGCTTTTTCGATTGAAGTAATGTTCTTGGCAAGATGGATCAATTACAGCTCGCCAAGATCATAAGTGTGATCTTTCTTAACCATCTTCCATGCTTGATTGACCACAATACAAGGAACACTATCTAACCTGCTAGATTGATAGAATTTGTGAGCAATCACTCTCATTGCAAAATCTATTTCTGGATCAATGATTGTCGATATAGTCATCCCTCTCTTATTCCACACTGCCTGAGTGTTTGTTTGTATTATTTCTTTACTCTGGCATCTTATTATTTTCTTCCATGTTAGACTAGGGTAACTGGTGACTCGGTGTATCATGTCCTTAGTAATCTTGACCAGACCATCCTCCAGCCATATGTTCATGTCATGAACTCTTCTTAACACAATCGTGATCCATTCAACTTTAAAGTTTTGCGGGAAATCAAGGGCACACACTAACCCTTTTGCGGCAATTTGTCGATGTTCATCCTTCAACACTCCATTGTTGCATAACTGGTTATATGCCTCCCTTAGATCACAATCTCCTAGTTCTCTAATTTTACACATGTACCATGAGTGTGCATCATTAATCATTAAGACTTTAGGTGGGATCGATGATAGGGCACTTGTGAGATCTCCCTTCACTGCACTTTCTGGAACTACTTGAAATTTTTATGGTTTGCATGCATCATTCCTCACAAGTTGAACATTCAAAACTTCCTTTCCTTTCTTCTTAGTTGTTGTAGATGAAGTAGATTCCATATCTCTAATCTAGGGTTCAAATAACGAATTCAAGTTACTCGGTAATACCTTGTTGTAACAGTCCTTTTGATGTTTTCCCACTATACACTCTAAAGATCTTTGCAAATTTCACTTAGCACAAATAGCTCTTTATTAATCTCCTTGAAATCGCTCTACAAGTTCTCAAATCATTGGGTGATATGAGAATAAATGGTAACATTCTACTTTATAGAGACCGAACGACCGGATTAGCGCTTCAATAAATGATCCATACATTGGGTAGGTTATTACAACTATCTCAGCCTTCTCATGTCGACTCGGTTAAGATGTACTTGGTCAATACTACCATTTAGTATCTTCTCGATAGACATCACATCTCGGCTATCATAGGAGCTTGACATACACTGAGTGACTCGGTCAATATGTACTAAAATACTGATGCTCGACATCAAATGTGCAATATAACTTCTTTCTCAGATCTGTCCTAATGCATCTCAATTTATGCAGATATGGAATTTAAGATATCAAATGTCAAGAACTAATGTAACATAAATCATTATAAAATTCAACTTCTCACATACCTTCTTTTCTTAGTTTGATGTAGAGTGATCACCTGATCCATTGGATTGGGTGACCTCTAGTTCACTAGCTCCACTACTGCTTGCTTCTTCTTTCTTTTTCCATTTCTTATTCATTTGGTTCCATATTTGTTCAATAGTTTCTTCATTCTTGAATTGTTCATTACTCAATGCATGTGCTCTACAGTCTCTTTCTATGTGAAAAATCTTGTGGCTTTTGTAATAGACCAGACTTCCACTCATCTAACTCTTAGATTTACCTCTAAAATGTGTCTTCACATAGTTTACTCCAATAGGACCATATTCTCCACAATAATGATAACTATACCATGTTTTGCAGTCCCAATTGAATGTGTTACCTTTCCTAGGTGCTTTATTCTACTTACTGGATGTCCACTTAGCTTTGGATCTACATTCTTGTGCTCTATGACCATATTTTTTACAATTCCATATTTTTGACAATTAAAAAAATTTCCTTGAAATCTAGGTGTAGTAGGTCGATTATTGACCTTTGACCTACATTCATGTGCCTAATGTCCACGTTTCTTATGTAATTAAAGCAATTTCCATTGAAATTTTGTTTAGGATTGGACTTACCATTCTTGCTTCTATAGATGTTCATTGTGTGTCCTAGCTTTCCACAATGATGACATTTGGGTTTCTTGTTCTTTGACTTTGCATTCCTTTGTTCTCATCTTTTTGATGATTCTCCTTCTTCAGTGGATGATAAGTGCTCATCATGTCCAAGTCTAGAAGTATCACTTGATCTTCTTCGTGACCTTAACAGTTCTTCAAAATATTTCACAACTTTATTTGGCTTGTTCATCCATTCATTAAGTTCATTTGCAAATCTCAATTCATTCTTTAGTTGACTATTTTTTTATCTCAAATTTGTGATTTCCATATCTTTCCTACTCAACTCTTGATTAGCAAGTAGTAGATGATTCACCATGTCCAATTGATTATTTTTCAGTATTTGCATGTCACATGTCCTTTCATCAAGTCTTATAAACATTTGTCTTTTATCTTCTTTAGCTTTTGTCTTGTCTTCTTCAGCTTTCTTTTTCTGTTCAATTACTTCACATAATCTTACTAATTGACTTCCTTTTCTCTCTTCAGATTTCTAATATCTTCATTCAGTATGTTGTTTTTCTCTAACAAGTCTATTATAGATGCATCACTTTCAGTAGGGTTACCATTGCCAAATAGACCTTTAGTATCCTCTTCTTGATATAGTGTATCATTCTGTTGAATTGTCAATTCTTTTCTTTTGCTTAAGGATTTCTTCAATTCATCTATTGCTGCTTCAAGCTAATGAAGTGCATGTTGAATGTCAATCTTTTGATTCTCTATGATCTTTCCCAACTTCTAAACTTCCATCTCCAAGACCATAACTCACAAGTGATCAGACTTATTTAGCTCTGATACCAATTGTTTGAAATCTAATATGGAAATGTGCGAAACTAAGAGGGGGGAGTGAATCAAATATCGACTATTAATTCCACGTTGACATAAATTCAACTTATCATAAACATCAATTTCAATACTAAAATAGATCTAACAATCTAATATGTATCCATGAAATGAAATACATAACACAAAGATTTTGGTTACCCATAAACCCTTGAAAGGTAAAACTAGGGTGGGGATGACACCCATAAATATTCACTATTGCAGTATTAAAGTTTTCCTGTTAGAGATAAAAAATTTGATCATAAAATGATGATCTACCTTGTGAGGGGTCTATCCTATTAAGAGCTTACAAACTTATACAATCTACCTTGGTTAAAGGATTTAAAATTTACAACAAAGTAAGCACCCGGTTAAGAGATTTACATAGGCCCATGAGGACCACTCTGTTAAGAGATTTACCCTTACTCACCTACTAAAATGTATCAGTACCTGATCCTTCGATTTGCACTCTGATGCTAATAACAAATCTTCTCCTTCCAATACTTGTGTGATCTCCTCAATCAAATATAGCTTTGTTCTGCCCTTCACTGCTTTGCTCAGTCAGTTTGACTGATCTCTACCTATATCAAAATACTTCTCTGTTCTATATAAGATCCCCTTCATTCCATCCATACACATGCATACTATGTTTAGGGTTTAAGATCTCATCTTATATAGACAACAAATCAACCTCCTAGATCAAGATCAACAATCTAGATTCTCTACTTATGCCACTTGAGCATTCCCTTAATCTGATAGGCTACATAGCTTACATAGGGATTAATGATTACAATTATAAGGCATAATCACCTCTGTGATTCCATTAAGAAATATTAAATATTTTATAGATGTCGGCCAAAACAATTTACCTAAGTATTTGTGCCATTACAAATACATATGTCAAAACTAGCTTGCTCGGTATATGAAGTCTCTGATACTCGACATTAACTGTTCTTCATAGACTAGTGCTTGACATTGATACTTCCATACAACTCGGTATAAAATCCTCAGCTATTACTGAAGTACTTAGTGACATCTGAATTTCTCAACAATAACTATTGCTCGGTAATTATACAAGTTTATCCTTGACTTGGCCTTTCCAAGATGGCTTGGTCATAGTGATGACCGACCAACATTTCCTAGAAAATGACTAAGTGCTAGACACTAATGGACAACAAAACTTATGGATCAAAAGTGGGGAGCTATGATTCAATACATAGGAAATTACCTTGGAAGATCTAAGGACAATTCTTTAATAAAAATTCCTTGTCCTCTTGAGAAGAAAATTCCAAGAGAAAGAAACTTTTGGCTTATGGTTAAATTCACACTTATCCTTTCACATATTATTTATGTTTCTTAGAAACCCATGAGAGTAGATTACATAATTTTCACCATATCTTTGTTCTTGGCATATTAAGACGTGATCCTGATCCATTTCCAAATTATTCAATCATACTTTAGGGGTTGTGGATGAGGGGAAAACAAGAAGTGGAGGGAATTCCAAGAGTTGTGGCCAAATTTGGGGGAGACCAACCCAACCCCCATATCCTCCTTTGCTAGCCTTGATACCCAAACTATGTGCCACCTTAAAATTTCAATTAACTATTTGTTGATTTGAGCACATTTTCCACTACATGGGAAGTTCTATTATTAGTCTAAAGTGATAAAGAATTCACCTCTATGAGTGGGTTTCAAGTAATTTTAGGCACTATAACAATAAGAGCTTGCTAAAGAAAGTCATGACATTAGAACCTTGCATCTTCCTAAAACATCCATACCATAGAAACCCATTTGAGGTCTCAAACCAATCTAAAATGCGTAAGGAACCAATATATCCAAGACATTGGATGGAACCAAGTATATTGACAATGAAGACCACATAAAAGAAGAGAAATAGAGGAATTACATCCCATTTTAATAAAATTGAATTATTTGTTCATTAGATGTTAATTGATTATTAATGTGTTCAAACATATTAATTTTCCTTAAAATAATATGCAGAAATATTATACCTTTGTTGATCGAATCTTATATAGCCCTACTTCCAAAGTATGTTCTAGTGTTTGTAACTCTTTTATGGTTAGGTCTTGAAGGTCCTCTCCATCCATATGTCTAAAAAACCAGTGAAAAATTATTCTTGGTCAAAAAACCTATTTATTTACAATGATAGGCAACTTCATGATTTAAAATAGCATTTATTTTTGTTTTACCTGGAAGTATGGTTGATGTTTTCCATTTCTTGTTTTATCCTTCCAAAATCTTGATTATCAAACTGAAAATACGTAGAAAAGGATTAGTAAAATATTTAAGGATAGTATATCTATAATCTTTTTATAAAATTTTATCATTTCTATTAAATATCAATATAAAAATATTTCATTTAAAAAAAATAAAAAATAAATTGTTAAAAATTTGAATTAAATAATTGATAGAATATGATAATAAAAATAAGTTATTAGAAAAACTAAGAATAAAAATTTAATTTGACAATGCTAAACAAAAATTATTTTTGCTTTAAATTATTATAGTGAAGTTGGGCTTTAATTTTTTTCTATTCATTATAATGTTTCATAAAAATATGAAGTTACATTATTAAATATAAAAGATAAAAAAGCATGGATTGTAAGATCATATTAAAGGAAGGTCCCCTAGTAGTCGCTAAACATATTTTGGCTAGCAAGTACTGCTCAACATTTTTAGTAGTGATTTGTGGAATTGGTGACCCCATGCATAGAAAAAGTTTCTACTTATTTTTAAGCATTGTTCTTAAATGATATTTTAAAAGAGAATTTCAACAATATTTGTTACAAATAAAAAAGAGAAAAAAAAATGGTAAAGACATGTGGCATTTTTCCACTAAGTAGTTGTTGCTTAATTCCAACCCTCATTTTTTTTCAAAGCTCATTTTTTGGTTTTTAAATAGTTGTTTCTCCATTAAAATAGGGAAAGATTCTAGTTTATCATTTCCCCCTAATAACAAATTTACACGGGAACACTCCAGATGCTTAAATTTAAGCAACCACATTGGGACATTGGGTGAGTATCAAGATAAAAAAAAATTATTTAACACTATTTTTCTAGTGTATTATTTAAATTCATCTCTTTTATTTGAAAAATATTGTAATGGTGCCTTTGATAATCATCTATCATATTAACACTTTTTGATGTTGTAGTATGCCTATGTTCACTTTTTTTTAATTTATAAAAGCACTCCAAGTATACCTCAATCCCTAATATATATGCACCCTAGAAATCATTTAATTTGTATTTTTGTTTTTTAGATACAACCACAAGAGTCATGACATGTGCAACATTAAAAACATACTTTTTCCCATTTCAATGTTAGATTTATTACTCATTTTTTTATCTCTATCATGTCCCACATCTAAAGCACCATAAACAATTAAAAAAAAAATTATAGAAAGAAATTTGCATGAATATGCACAACAATATATAATAAGAAAACTCACATAAATTAAAGAAAATGTCTATTAAAACAAATAGAAAATGTCATTATTATGTGTGT
The DNA here is from genome assembly GCA_027943335.1 of Chamaecyparis obtusa. Taxonomy (NCBI): domain Eukaryota; kingdom Viridiplantae; phylum Streptophyta; class Pinopsida; order Cupressales; family Cupressaceae; genus Chamaecyparis; species Chamaecyparis obtusa. The sequence goes on from BSBK01006588.1 coordinate 707,458, forward strand.
TTAACTATACATGAAAGAATCAAATTGTGTTGCTTCAACATAAGGAAAAGACTTGAATAAATCATAAACTCCATTATTGGTTGTTCATTAGAGTCTTTTCCTCTTAAGTATCTTGGTTTCCCTTCATTAGTTATAAAAGACTAAAGTCTCCATTTTGATTGAGATAATTGAAAATATACAAAATAAACTGGTAGGGTGAAAATTTAAGTTGTTAACTCATGATAGAAAATTATTTATTCTTGATTCCTACCTCCAAAGAGCCCCCACCTTATACCTTACCCTTCTTAAAATTCTTGCATGTCAAGATGAAAGGATAGAACATGTCAAAAAGAAGTTCCTACGATTGAGCATCAAGGAGTATAGAAGGTTGATACTAGTTAGTTGAGATGAAGTATATAAAACTAAAACAAACTATAGGCTTGGACTAAAAAAATAGACTTGTTAATAAAGCTCACTTTGACTATATAGGTTGCAAGGTAATTAATTATAAGAAATATTCGTAAATAGCTCTAAATTGCCAATACCTTCATTACATGGATTTCTGATTTGGTAACTCATTTCCTAAGAGCTCAACCTTCTGGAATTTCCTTCTCAAATCTAGAGGGCTTCTTACATTTAGCATATCCATTGGAAACTTGGGAGTGGTGATACAAAATTTTTTTAGAAAGATGAATGGTTGGTGGATTTGTATCTCTCTTTAGTTGACTTCTATTCTAATCTACAAGTCTATTTATCCAGGCATTTTTAGATATAATATAGAAAATAATTTACCCAAAGAAAAAATTTCAAGATTTGTAAAAATGTATATGTACCCAAACTACTATGAAAAAGGTTCTACTACTTTGTTGACGTCTTAGAAAAGGAACTACAATTAAATCTTCCCTCGAATAAAAATAATGGATAGGAAAATCTATAAGCTCCAATCTTATTGGTATCACTTTATTGCTTTAGGTTGTTCGTTATGAAAATATACGTTAATTTTATATTTTAATTAGTGACATGCTTGGAATCCTCATTTGATTCTAAATTAACCTCTTAAAGTGGACAACTCTACATGAGAGAATTCTCACCCTACACTATTTTAATCACATAGGATTCTATAATCCCAATAGATGTATTCTTTGTACAAAAATAGTGAATAAGACATCAATTTCCTTCTAATTCACTAATCTTCTACTACAGTTCGGAGATGGATCTTAGACCGATTTACAATTTTTTGGGTTTATTTAGAAGATCTCAAAGATTTTCTTCTAAGATGGACATCATACAAACTTACTTTGTTGAAGGAATTAGAGCATCCTATTGTCCCTAATGTTGTGTGGCATCTACAAAAGGAAAAGATTAATTTTTTATAAATAAATAGCTAAATCAATTTTAACTTTGATTAATTTCCAGAAAAAAATTACCAAAAAACTAAGTTTTCTTTGATATTAATAGAAAATATAATCTAGACAAGGAAACGGAAGAGGTTTTAATAGAATTGGGAGTTCCTTAGAATGAACTAAAGGATGAAATATATGTGCTTGCTCACTAGATGAAAAAAGCCTAACTTGGGTAGGACAAAGTTAAACATTGATGGAGTGACTTAGAGAAACCTTCCAGTGAGGAGGTTGTAGGTAGCTTCTTGAGAAATGATAAGGTTTTGTTAATTGAGTATTTGAAAACCTAATTAACATTTACTACCTAGTGTGGCGTTAAGGAAGCACTACACAAAAAATTGAAAAACTTCACCTAGACAAAAACTTTAAACTACCTATAACCCTAATTAAGGGCACTTAACCCTCTCTTTGCTTAGGGACTACGAGATTATATAACTAATTATCACAACTTATAAAATGAAACATATCAAGTAGACATGAAAAAGATCAGGAATATATTTTTTTTTGCAACCGGTAAAAACTGGTCATAGTGGGACTACATCACATTAAATACGGTCGGGGGCATTTATTTTGGGGTTATATTTTAAATATAATTAAGTCATTTCTTATTCTTCATAAATAAAATCATAATTTTTGAAAGAGCTAAGGATGAGAAAAAGTGATAGTGAATTAGGGTTTATAGTTTGAATCAGAGGCATTTTCCCAATACTTTTCATTTACATAATTCTACAGTTTAGCTAGTCCATCTAAGTTCTCATTTTGGTTGATGCCTCCACCAAACCACGACCCATCTTCAAACCATTCCTAGATATTTCAACCAAAAATGATTTAACAAAATGTCTATCTTGAATCCATAATGGTGTCATCCCTACCAAAGATGTACAAATCCATTTACACTACAAATTAGATGAGTTTGATCACTCTACACTAATGGATTTGTGGATTAAAGAATTATCTAGCAATGACCTAAAGGTCAAGGTAGAATATAGGGTTTTGGTTCAGAGAAAGTTGGATGTTTGGAATTAATTTTGAAACTTTACTATTGAAGACAAGTGGGTCAAAATTGCTATGAGCCATTTTCATGATACTTTTCTATGGTTAGATGATTAACACTTGATAGGTAAGGGAGTGATGAAGACATTGCTTGGTCTCAATGATACCAACATTCTACCAAAGATAGAGGCTATGAAGACCAAGAAAGTTGAAGAAGTCACCCAGGTCATGCATGATGGAAGGTCGCTGGTAATTAATCCTATTCTAGAATCTGTGTTGAGGTAAGTCGCTATAGTAATTAGAAATAAAGAATATTATTTAAATAGGGAAAATTTGATTTCTGCTACGATGGTGTTCACTACACATGATATGATATTGAGCTCATTAACATGTAGTTCATTGAGAATTTACACAAAATCAAGACAAGTAGGAAGAATGCTATTTTTTTGTTCAAAACCCTAGTACTGTGCTTGTTGTTCTATTTTTCAAACACAATACTTGGTCAAGGACAAGTTCTCTAGTCCCTAGATAGACCAATTGTACACCAAATTGCTTAAAGAATGAGAAGGTACAAAGATGATCTTGATAGAGATGTGCAATTTACTCAATTTTTCTTTCTATTACAATTTAAGATGCATAATAGGGATAGGATCCCTAATTCTATTATTGAGAAATATAAGAATTCTATCACTTTCATTGTGATAGTGGACAAATGCATAATACAAGTTGTTGAACCGAAGACACAATGGATATTGATACTTGGTTATGAAATTTCAAAAGAGTGTGTTGAAAATTATGATAAGGTTCTCTTGGCATGTTTGATTGATATTTCCAAGAGGTTTGGTACTATAGAAGATAAGAACATGGAAATACATGGATAAATAATTGTCAATGATATCAAGAGAAAGGATGACAAATACATAAAGAACATCAAGGAACAAGGAGGATTCAGAAGAGGAATACTCTATTCTTTAAATAATTACATAAGAGTTCTATCAGTAGTCCCTCCAGGGCCACTCCCTAGGCTACTATTGATCTAGTTGTAAAGATAGAAAATGAAAGCCCCCCTAGTAAGAGATAGAAAATCACTTCTGCTTTGACAACTACAAAGAAGGTAAAGATAGGTAAATTGAGGGTCACCAAGGTTGATCCAATTCTCATTGAATTTGAATGAGATGTTTAGTTTAAATCTAAAGATTAATTAGTTAATGTATATTTCCAAGTTAGTGTTTGTGAGAAGAAAAGAAAAGGAGAAAAGCAAAGAGGTGAGTGCAAAACCCCTTAATGTAAAAACTTTGTTTAATATATTGTCAAATGGTGGCAGAGATGAAGTTGGTGAACTATATGATTTTGCAACTCCTGAAGAAAAATAAATTATTATAGAAGATTTTGTACATTACATCACTGAGTTAGATGTAGATATTGATTGTTTTCAAAGAAAAACTCCTAAAACTATGTGCGATAACTTAAATAAGATTCGTATGGAAAAAAATAATTCATCATGATATTCTCAAAATTTTCATAGATGAAGTCTCCAAGATTCCAAATAATCAATTTTTGTCATCTTTTTTGTCTATTGCTAAAGATACAGTTTGAAGAACAAGAAAGAGAGTTCATGTTCCTATGGAAAGGAAACTTGAAGCAATACAATTCAAGGAAGAACTACTTAGTGAACTAACTAGCATGGCTAGTAAGTTGAACATGTTGTCCTATAATGAGCCTATTCATTTATCTGAGGCTCCTTCATCATCAAAGAATTAGAGAAACAACAACAATATGCAAGAACAGAAAATTGGCATCTTATTATCTCCACAAATGTGGAATTACAAACTTTCAGAATTACAATATGCAAAGCCACATGGGCATTCCCTTACAATATTCTATAGGACAAAGCCTTGAACTATTACCCAGATCTACTACCCAGAACTATTCTGAACTGCCTAAGACAATAATACAGCCTTCCTTATATAGGCAATTTTCCACCGCCTGGGAAGGTTCCAGAATTTTAGCCAATAAGGCCGACCAAACTTAGAATTATTTTATTTTACATTTTATTACATCATAGTCGGCTCAAGATAACCTTTGAAACCCGAACAGAAATTTTGAAGAAAATTATTTTCTGCAATTTCAGGTGGCCCAACTTCCGAAGACCATAAGTCATCACCAGTTGACCCGATCGGCTATTATAACCCCATTTCAGAAATGCCACGAAGCGCTCTATAGGCTTGACCTATGCAAGCACTCGTCACTCAAATATTTGATCTCATCCGGGGCCTCTAAAGCCTTCAAAACTAAGTTCAAAGTTTCTGCACCCTGCTGCCAATACTGAAAATCTTCAATATCTTCCAATATACACTTGATATGGCAATGAAACTTTACTAGCAGACTTTTATGACCAAAATGAACCTCCAAGAAAGAAATCAGATCATTCTGAGCACATACAAAAATTACCAAAAATAGTAACTTTCCATAAATAACAGCTCTGCACAAAATAGCCCTTATTGAATATAAAAATAGAAATATTTTTTTTTTTGGGTGATGCAAGATTGCTCTTACACCCAGGATGCTCCTGCATCAGACACCCAAGGTAATTTGAGAAGTGACCCTGTCACAACTCAGGTGTGCAGAGGAAAACCAAGATGGCTAACCTCCTCCTTTGTCAGCCATGATGAATCTTCAACAGGTCGTCCTTTCCACTTGACTAGATATTCTTCATATGTCCTATTCCTTGTGCTTCTGCCAACACGACTGTCCAGTATATCTTCAATCTCCTTAGTGTCTGAACTAGTTGCTGGAATACTCCACTGTGCTGTTGTGATCTCATCTTCAACACCTCCTTCATGATACTCTGTCAGATTTGAAATGTTAAACACTGGTGAAATATTTAGCTCAGTAGGCAATTCTACCTCATATGCATTTCTTGAATCATGTTTCTTCAGTATCCTACATGGTCCAAACTTCTTCATTTTCAGCTTGTTATATATACCAACTGGAAACCGCTCCTTCCGCAAATGAACCATGACTTCATCACCAACCTGAAATTCCTTATACCTCCTTTTCTCATCTGCCTTAGCCTTATACTGTGCATTCATCTTGGTAATATGCTTCCTCACCTCCCCATGGATGTTCTTCAAGTGTTCTGCAAAATCCTCAGCTTCAGCACTACTTATTTCTCCTTTATCTATCTTCCTCAATTCAGATGCATTTCTTAGAATACTTCCATATACAATCTGGAATGGTGATTTACCAGTGCTCCTACTAACAGAATTATTGTATGCAAATTTCGCTTGTGGTAAAATCAAATCCCATCCTGTTGGCTTATCTCCAACCAAACATCTTAGCAAATTTCCCAAACTCCTATTCACCACCTTTGTCTGTCCATCAGTCTGTGGATGATGTGATGAACTGAACTTCAAATCTATCTTTAACTTCTTCCATAATATACGCCAGAAATATCCAACAAACTTAGTGTCCCGATCTGAAACTATGGTCTTTGGCAAACCATGAAGTCTCACTACTTCTCTGAAAAACAATTCTGCTACATGAACAACATCATTAGTCTTCTTGCAGGGAATGAAATGTGTCATCTTTGAAAATCTGTCAACTACCACAAAAATTGAATCATGTCCCCGCTGAGTCCTCGGTAAACCAAGAACAAAGTCCATGCTGATATCCTCCCAAGGCTTCTTTGGTACGGGTAATGGCTAATACAACCCTGTATTCTGCTTCACTCCTTTCGCCATCTGACATACTCTACAACTCTGTACAAACTTCTTCACATCTTGCTGCAACTGTGGCCAATAATAATTCTCACTAACCAAACCAAAGGTTTTATCAGGACCAAAATGTCCAGCCAATCCTCCGCTATGCTTCTCCTTGATGAGATTCTCCCTCATAGAACTTCGTGGAATGCACAACTGACTCCCTCTAAATAGCATATCATCCTGGATGATGAAATCCAACCATTTCGTCCTGTCTAGAGTAACAGGTTCTATACAAGCTTTCCAAGCTTCACCAAAATCAGGATCCTCTAGATATAAATTCTTGAGTTCCTTGAACCCAACCACTTCAATCTGCATTTCTATCAGCAATAGTTTCCTTCTGCTAAGAGCATCTGCAACCCTATTAGACTTTCCACTCCTGTGTTTCAAAACAAATGTATAACTCTGCAAAAACTCAACCCATTTAAAATGCCTTTGATTCAATTTTCCTTGACTATTCAAATATTGCAAAGCTTGATGATCAGTATACAAAACAAACTCCTTAGGAAGTAGATAATGTCTCCACTTCTTTAATGCCTAAACTATAGCATAAAATTCCTGATCATAAACAGAATATTTCCTCTTGGCATCATTTAACTTCTCACTAAAATAAGCAACAGGTTTACCTTCTTGGCTCATAACAGCTCCTATTGCAGTACCACTAGCATCACAATCTACTTGAAACACCTTATTAAAATTTGGAAGTGCTAAAACAGGTTGTTCTGTAACTTTTTGTTTCAACAATTGAAAACTCTTTTCTGCCCCATTAGTCCACTTAAACTCTTTTCTATCCCCTCTCATTGTTTCAGTAAAGGGTCCACAAATACTGCTAAAATTTTTGATAAACTTTCTGTAAAAGCTAGCTAGACCATAAAAAGATCTTACCTCAGTAGCACTCCTTGGAGTAGGCCATTCAAGGATAGCCTGTACCTTCTCTGAGTCCCATTTTTAGACCTTCTCCTGAAACTACAAACCCCAAATACACCAACTCTTTCTTCACAAAACTGCACTTCTTCAAATTAATCAGCAATTTCTCTTCTCTCAACTTCTCAAATACCATACAAATATGCATCATATGCTCATCCAATGTCTTACTAAAGATCAAAATATCATCTAGGTAAACAATGACAAACTTACCCAGAAATTCTTTTAGAACCTCGTTCATGAGCCGCATAAAACTGCTCGGTGCATTGGTTAGCCCAAAAGGCATGACTAACCACTCATATAGTCCTTCCTTTGTCTTGAAGGCAGTCTTCTATTCATCTCCTTCTCTGATCTGAATCTGATGATATCCACTCTTCAAATCTATCTTTGAGAAATACACACCTCCACTCAAACAGTCCATAATATCATCCATTCGTGGCAATGGAAACCTGTACTTAATTGTGATCTTGTTTATTGCCCTAGAATCTGTACACATCCTCCATTCTCCATTCTTCTTTGGTGCTAATACCGCAGGTACAACATAGGGACTCAGACTCTCACGGATCAATCTTTTCTGTAACAGTTCATGTACTTGTCTGTTCAACTCCTCACTTTCTGCAGGTGTCATTCTGTGTGCTGCCTTATTCAGAAAACTCGCTCTTGGGATCAAGTCCATCTGATGACTGATCTTCCTGACTGGTGGTAATCCATCAAGCACCTTATCGGATACAATATCCTGAAACTCATTCAACAAATCTGCAACTTCTACAGGAACATCTTCTACTTCCTCTTTACCAACTTTTGGAATTAAAGAAAAACATACATGCTCATGCCTCATACCATCTAGGAAATTTCTTCCATCAACAAAAGTTATCCTTGCATTACCACATACATTTTCTTCAATCTCCTTCAATGGTTTTAGCTTATGTCGCACTCCATCCTTTGTTAGGGAATAGGTATTCGCATGACCATCATGTACAGCACATCTCTCAAACTACCATGGTCTACCCAACAACATATGACATGCATCCATAGATATGATATCACACAATACCTCATCTTGGTATCCGCCAATCTTGAACTTCACCAAGCATTGTTCATTGACCATGACCTTGTGGTCATCCTGTACCCAGGCAATCCGATATGGATGTGGGTGTTTCTGTCTCTTGAGCTTCAACTTTGTCACCATCTCTTCTGACACCAAATTGTCAGTGCTTCCACTATCAATAATCACATCACAACATTTACTTTCACACTTGCACCTGGTGCGAAACAGGCTCCTCCTTTGCTTAGGTTCATTCTCACCACTCAACAAGACTCTTCTGTTAATCAACATTTCTCCTCTTTCAGCATTTTCAGAATTTGATGATCTGGCATCTTCATCTACATGTGCAACTCTGGCCTGGCCTTCATTTCTCCTGTCTATTCTGCCTTGGCGCTGAGGACATTCAAATGCCCTATGACCTTCTTCTCCACAGTGAAAACATGTTCCATGGAAGCCACCTCTTCCAGATCCTTGTCCTCTTCCTCTTTCTCTCTGATCTCTATTATTCTGATCCTGGAAGTGATTGGAATTATTTCCTCGCTGATTCTGACTACTACTGGCCTCATCTTTCTTTTTCGGATCTTCATTTTGGCCACCATATGCCCATCCACCAGATCATCCACCGTGACCTCTTCCATTTTGTCTGCTCTCAAACTTCTTGTTCAGCTTTTCCTCTAATTTTAGGGCAAATTGGTATGCCTCTTCAATACTGTTCATTCGAACCAGATTCAGCTCCTCCTGAATGCTTGGCCTTAACCCATTAAGGTATCAGGCAACTTTCTCCTTATCAGCTTCTGCATGGCCTATTCTGATGAGAAGTCGATAGAACTCCTTTGTATACTCCTGAACAGATCTTCCTGCTTGCTTCAAACTCTGCATTTTTTTCAGTAGGTCAAGCTCATAATCAACAGGAATGAATTGTCGCTTCAATTTATCCACCATCCGATCCCATCTCGTGATTTTCTCCTTTCCCCTTCTATTTCCCTCCAACTGAATCTCTTGCCACCATATCTTCGCATGACCTTTCAGTTTGGCCTTCGCAAATTTGACCCTATCAGGATCCTCAACATCTTCATACTCAAAATATTCTTCACATTCATTGATCTAGTCAATCAATTCTTCTGGGTTAAGATTTCCAGAAAATGTAGGAACCTCAATCTTAGGTCTTTTCCCAATCTTAGAAATGGCCAGAAAAAGTCTTTCTTGCTCCTGGTTCACAATTTTGACTTCTCCTTCTTGATATTCTTCTTTAGCTTCATCCTCACTTCATCTCTGACATTAAGATTCCTTCCTCTATGAATCTCTTCTTGCAATGCTCGCACTTGTCTCTGCATTGCCCTAACCTCAGGTGTTACAACACTAGCTCTTCCGCCACGTTCCCTTCGTGGAGGCATTTTTGCGATGCGCGCTGAAACCCTAACCACAGTCCTGGTGCAAACTGCCTCATAGTCGGTGATCTGTTTAAACACTCAGGAACTCCTGCTCTGATACCACTTGGTGAAGGGTGCTCCCCTTAATACCACAAACACATATCAGAAATAGAGAAACAACAACAATATGCAAGAACAGAAAATTGGCTTCTTATTATCTCCACAAATGTGGAATTAAAAACTTTCAGAATTACAATATGAAAAGCCACATGGGCATTCCCTTACAATATTCTGTAGGACAAAGCCTCGAACTATTACCTAGATCTACTACCCAGAACTATTCTGAACTGCCTAAGACAATAATACAGCCTTCCTTATATAGGCAATTTTCCACCGCCTGGGAAGGTTCCAGAATTTTAGCCAATAAGGCCGACCAAACTTAGAATTATTTTATTTTACATTTTATTACATCATAGTCGGCTCAAGATAACCTTTGAAACCCGAACATAAATTTTGAAAAAAATTATTTTCTGCAATTTCAGGTGGCCCAACTTCCGAAGACCATAAGTCATCACCAGTTGACCCGATCAGCTATTATAACCCCATTTCTACAAGCCTGACCCGCGCAGGCACCCGTCACCCAAATTTTTGACCTCATCCGGAGCCTCTTAAGCCTTCAAAACTAAGTTCAAAGTTTCTGTACCCTGCTGCCAATATCGAAAATCTTCAATATCTTCCAATATACACTTCATCTGGCAATGAAACTTTACTGGTAGACTTATATGACCAAAATGAACCTCCAAGAAAGAAATCAGATCATTCTGAGCACATACGAAAATTACCAAAAATAGTAACTTTCCATAAATAGCAGCTCTACAAAAAATAGCCTTTATTGAATATAAAAATAGAAATATTTTTTTTTTTGGTGATGCAAGATTGCTCTTACACCCAGGATACTCTTGCATCAAAAAATTTGGTAAATTTTGTAAAAGAATTGACCACATCCATAGATAAGCAGGTTCAGCTTAGAGAAGATGTCATAAGGAATAAGATACTATAGGAATTATAAGACAGATGTGAAAAGGCTTTCGTCCATCTTCAGTTGCTTATTCAAGAACGTCAAGAACTACTAGAAGATGAAAATTCTTTATATGAGTATAGTTGGCAATAGCCCGAGGCCACTAATCAAATTTCAAAAGAAATTAAAGCTATTGAACTTTCTATCTAGAAGACAGGCCATTCTTTAAAACTTTCAAAAGATCTAATAGGTATCGATAGATCCACTCTTGAAAAGTTATACCAAATTTTTTTTAATTTGCAGCAACAATGAAAAAATATCATCGTGCCACTAAGAAATATTCAGGATCTTTGTGCCACCTATATCACCTCACTAAGTCATGATATTCTTACGACACAACAAATCAATTTGTTTGATCCTAGTACTATTGTAGAAGGAGAAAATTTGGTTGAATCAACTTGGGTGCATATCTATCTTCCGGAACATGTAGTGCAATAGTAGAACTCTAATAAGGACAAGTGTATTGCAGACCTTCATGATCTAAAGGATACCTTTTAGCAAGCTAAAATTGGTAAAACAAATGTGTTCTAAGTTTTTCAAATTTTCTTTATTTTGAAGATGTACATAGTATTTGGTATGGTACCCCTTTTTCATTGATTTAAAAGGGGGAGTAATAAGTAGAAAAAAAATATGGTGTTAGAAAATATTTTAAAAATTGAATAGGGTTATCCCTCGTAAGTGGGGTTTTGAAGTTTTGAAGTTTTGGAGTTTTGGGCATTCTAGTAATTTTGGTTTGCCATCAATGACAAAGGGGTAGATTTTTGTTTACCCTATTTTTTGGTTGTCATTGACGCCATCTTTCTAGACATTTTGGTACAACTCTTGAATACTTATATCTTAAGATATGGTGTAACAGTCTCACTAACAATGTCATTAATGAAATACATTTTAACTCTACTGTGGTGTATGATTGTTTTGGGTCCACACTGATATTAATCAGTATAAGAAATATTTTTGTTAAGGCGAATTACAACTACACATTTTGGTTGCATGCTCATGGGATTTATCCTTTTGATCTCAGTCGACATAATTGGTACAACCTACATGGAAGGATGGTATACTAATGGTAGTATATAATACAATCTATCTTAGTATATGATATATGTGTCTATAATGATATGATATATGTATTATAATCTACACATGCAAACTATTTATGTATATAGCAAATTGTTATGTGTAATTGATGGTATAGGAGGACATATGTACTTCAACAAGAATTGTACTTTATGCATATACTGATGCATTCATAATAAGCTCCTGTAGGTGGGTGACCTCAAGAGCCACCTTATTCTCCTGTACTTGAATCTCCATAATAACATTATTGCATATGGAAGATTTAGTGTACATAGATACATTTATATCAAGAAAGTTCTGAGTGAAAAGAACAATATTTCTATCTTTACAAAGAGAAAATAGGATCTTCATCCTGAAAGCATGCCAAATATGGGAGTATTTGAAGAGGATTCTAGGCGAATCACCCAGAAAAATCATATGACAAGAAAAAGGCTTAGGCCAAAATGGTTTGAAAAAATCATGAATCCAGCTCTAGTATTGTTCAACTCTTTGACAAAACCATAAAATATGAAGAAAAGTTTATGGTTTCCCACAAAAGGGACATTTGGGATCGGGAACTCCCAAATGCTTGAGCTGAGAACCTAGGGGAAAGCATTGCAAAAGAAAACACCAAGCAAAGCGTGTAATCTTAGGCTCATTAATGGCAGTCCAAATAGCATGAAATCTTAGTCTCTAGTTTTGAAGACTACAAATACCAACACTGGTTGAGGGTGGTGACCATGGGGAAATGTGGCACTAACCAATAGTATCTATCTTGGGCTTATAACTAGCAAGATGAGTGTAAGGATACCATTTATAGTCCTTCCACCATGGTTTAATAGGTTGAACACCCAACTTATAAAGCATGTGAGGAGGCAAGGTAGAAACTAGCAAGTCAAAATTATGTCAATCTAGGTCAGATAAATGAAACTAAACTTACACATGTCTTCCCACGTTCTGAGGCTCATGGTAGCTCTAGAAAATAAATACTTGGGTGTCTTGATGCTATGTTTATGGAAACATGACACAATAAAACCCTGAACCTTACAAAGTGAGGCCCCTTGCAAAGAAAAATGGGGAGACCACCAGATATTGTGTTGGTTCATAGAAAACCCATCACGAAACCCATCTCCAGCCCAAAAAAGCCATGACTTAATCGCTTCCAAGGCTTTCCAAATTCTTTTGAGAACAAAATTCCCCTAGATTTGAATTAGTTCTAACATGATGAGAAGGGTTTGAAAACCAATCCCCTTCCAAGTTGGTTTGTTAACAAGAAAACTTGTAGAAATACAAAAGCCTAAGAAGAATTTTCTAGGCCTCATTTCCAGTCAAAGCACAAATGATCCACTTAGCACATAAAGAAATTCCCTTCTTTTGAGTAGAAAGAAGGTCGAGGCCTCCAGACTCCTTGGGAAGGCAACAATACTCCTAGATGACTATGGAATCCATGATGATCAGCTCTAGAAGCCCAAAGGAAATCCCTAAGGATTTTCTCCAGCTTCATATAGGAATTTTTTGAAGGATACCAACAAGAAGAATAGTAAACACGGGTGGCTACCAGCATTATAGAATAAATCTAGAATTTACTAGCCAGGGAAAGCATCTTGGTAATCCACTATACAAGATTTTTCTCAATCTTGGCAAGAACCGCAATCCAAAAATCCATAGGCAAAGATTGGAAGGCAAAAGGAATGCCCAGGAAGCGGAAAACCTCTTTGTGTTGAATCATCTTCCAGCCATATTGAGAAAGCCAAGGAGGAGGAGGAAGGAAAGACTGTATATTGCAAAGAGTCTTCTGTCATTGAATAGGTGAACTAGATGCAAGACAAAAAAGTACCAAGACATTAGAGAGCATTGGAAAAATTTTCCTCATCCTCAACGAGAGTGAGAAAGGAACTATCAGAGAAATAGCCATTGACAAGCTGGGTAGGTGACTGAGGTAGGGAAATTCCTCTAACAAGGCTGGAAAAAATAGCCTTGGTAAGCAAGTAGTCAAACTCCTCAGTAGCAAGCACATAAAGAGTTAGGACTAAAGGGAAACCCTGACAAATGGATCTAAAGAGGACAAAAGCTTCAAATTGTCTTCCATTAATGGTAATGCAGACAAAGGCACCACCAAAAAGAATCTGAATAGATTGAATGAAGGTAGGGCCAAATTTGAGGGCTTGAAGCATTGCAAGAACAAAGGGCTACTCAATACAGTCATAAGCTTTGGAAAAAACAATCTTGAGGAAGGTAGCTTATTGTTTGGACTTCCTAGCCCACTCCATTCCTTCCCAAACTTCAATGATATTATTAAGGGTATACCTAGACTCCAGGGATAAATCTATTCTACTTAGCGCGCATAACTAGAGGCAGGTTATGGCAAACTTTGAGAGCCAAAGCTTTAGCAATAATCTTGTAGGAGACATAAAGAAAGGTGATTGGCCTCCAGTTATAAATATCTTCAAGATCTCCTGCTTTAGGTATGAATTTAATATTCCTTTTATTAATAATACTACAGAGAGATTAGGAATGAAATACTTCCAAGTTGACCATGTACACAACCAGAGGTAGGATATGGCGAACTTTGAGAGCCAAAGCTTTATCAATAATCTTGTAGGAGACATTAAGAAAGGTGTTTGGCCTCCATTTATAAATATCTTCAAGATCTCCTCCTTTAGGTATGAATTTAATGTTCCTTTTATTGATAATACTACAGAGAGATTTGGAATGAAATGCTTCCAGGTAGACCATGTGCAGATCTGGGCCAACACGATCCCAAAGTGCTTCATAAAATTCACATAGAAAATCATCGCACGTAAGATCCTTGTCATCTACCATAGAGAAGATGACTTCCTTGAGTTCATTAACGGTGATCATTTACTCACAAAAGGTATGATGCTGAATCGAAAAGCAGTTTGGAGTAATAACAATGCAATCCTTCAAAGCTTGGTCCCTGACAAAAGAACTTCCTTATGCTCTGAACACCTTCTCATAATGCTAGACAAAATCTTGAAGAATGTCAGGAAGTTCAAAGAGAGCCTCTTGACCTTCTTAATCCTCTTAATCCTCTTAATCCCCATAGAGGTGTGGTGGTCTCTAAGAGCATGAAGGAACTCTTTGGAGGCCTGGTCACCAACCTCAAGCTGGTGAAGGCGAGCCTTAATTTGAACTCCCTTGATGGCATAGTTGCCTACAACTTGCTTCTGGTGGCAGAGATTGGCAAGCCAAAGTTATGGATCTGTATCAAATGGATTCATGGCCAAGGGCCTCATAAGAAACACAAAGATCTTTGGTAGTTACGTCATACAAACACCAATAGTATATGACAAGCTATCTTGCATAAATTTGAAGAAACCTTGTCGTACAGGTGATGGCATCATTCCACCATTGAATCTAGCCAGAGTGGTTGTGAGGTCTGGGCTCCAAATTCTAGACACGTAAAATATGTGCCATAGTCGGCTCGTGACTAAGAAGTCACGTGTTGAGGAAAAAATGAGTTTTAGAAGGATGCCTCTTAGTTGTCTACCATTCAATAGTAAAGAGGATGGGATAGTGGTCTGACAAAGTCACATCAATCAAAGGAATTACAGGTAATTCATGATCTTTAGATAAAGTAAAGAAAGATTGAGCTTTAATCATGGCACGATCAAGCCTCTTAAAGATCATGTCAGGTCCCACTCTAAAATTGGACTAAGTGTGCCAAACCCCACCAGAATGGTGGCGGTTGGCATTGTGATAAAAAATGTTGAATTTATTACGCATGTAGTACCAAACCTCTCTTTCCCCAACTATCCATTTAAAAGGCAAAATCTCATCTTTGTCAGATGCCAACTCAACCATATTGAAACCCCCACACATAACCTAGGTGGTTGGTGGAAAAGAATGCACCATCCAACACCACAGATGTGATCTTTCAACAAAATCAGTGTGAGCATAAACATTAACTATGCCCGAAGAATGATCATTAAATGACAAAAAAATTCAAATAATTCTTTGCATGGGGTCAAAACCATGTGAAATAACAGAAGAACATAAATGAGGGAAAATAAGAGTAACTACACCACCTCAACCGACTTCATGTTACGAAGGAAACACAACACCATCCGACTAAATAAAACGACAAGTAGCATAAAGCATGAAACCAATAATTTTAACTTCCTGGAGATGAAGAATATCTAGGTTACCAATCCTGTGTCGAGCATCTCGGATAAAATATTTTCTGGGGAGGTCAATGAGATCTCAAACATTCTAGGAGAGAAAATTCATGATAAAAATTCTTGCATAGCATCCTCCTCCCCAAGAGAGGAGAAGTTATTATGCAAGAAGGCTGAACTGGTTCTATATCTAGGAGGAGAATCTCCTCAAGAGATGACTCTCCACTTCTCCATGCTTCCATCTTAAATCTCAGCATGCCCAAAAGGGTTGCAAAATAATCACAAAGATTGAGACAGTATCATGGAAGCAGCTTGCGGAGTTTGGACCCATGCGGGCTGAGAAACGCTCGCAGACGCTTCCGCCCCCTGCTGAAAAGGGTTTGAAACAAGAGCTAGTGAAACCTCAACCACCAAAGTAACAAGCACCACATTGGAGATTTTCATTGATGGTAGAGTCATAGAAGCTAAAGCCTTCTTGGGAGATGAGGTATTTTTTCCTTTCCGCACCACGATGGTCCATTCTTCCTTTTTCACTGCCTCCCCAAGCTCAGAAGGAACCTCCTTAGGAGGAGACTTCCTGTAAGGCACAACTAGTGGACAATCCTTGATCTTGTGCTCGATCGATTGACACCTATAGTAAGTGTTAGGAAGGTTTAGGTAGAGCACGTTTTGGGTGAAGGTATGAGCACCAACTTGAAGATCAATAGTTTCTTTAAGGTCATGCAAAAGGTTGACCTCAACGCAAACCCTCTTCTAGGGGTGAGCGTTAAAAACATGATCAGGTTCCATGCACACCACTTTGCCAAGAGTTTGTGCAATAGTTTGCATGAACGACCAGAATGGAAGGGGAAGACTAGGAAACTCAACCCAAACTGGGACCCTTAGTTTTTTGACATTTGAGACGGTAAAGTCTCGAGACCAATGCTGGAAAACCAACAAAGAAGACCTAATTGTCTAAGGCCCATGATTGAACATCACGTTGGCCTAGGTAAGGTTTGAGAAATGAAACAGAAAAAAAATGTTGGTAAGGCTTTAAATGCCATCAAGCCAAACTCCACGAGGAGTCCAAGCTTTTGCAACCTAATCTTTCAACATGCTTTCAGGTGGAGTTCTACCCATAAAATATCCTATTAAAGTATGGTTTTCAAGCCAGTTATAGGCACTATTATATTCCTGAATATTAAGCACAATATAAGGGGAGGAGATACCTCGTGAAACACTTTTAAAACAAACTTGAGAGGGCATTTGTTCAGGGGAGGCGCCATGAGCATCCATTGTAGCAACTCCAACACCAACATCAACTATTGGGCCAAAGTTGGTTGGAACCGTTATAAACCCCTATGAATCCTGCAATAAATGCAATATAACACAACAATACACATAGATCGCTTAAAAAAAATCGTACAATTTTCAAAACCCTCTAAATTGACCAATTCAACTCTTTTTAAAACTATAAATAAAAAAGAAGTCTACGCCCCTGTAACCAAAGAATAAATTATAACCTATTCTAACATTTTTTTTCAGGACCAAAATGAATCTATAACCTAATATTTATATTTTATGTGAGAATCACAAAAATAGAGCTTACTTCTTTCTCAATATCATCAATCTGAAAAACCTTTGGAACCTCATTAAAACCCGTAAACTAGTCAAAGCAAGTAGGATTCTAAATACAAATGAAACAAGAAATCCCACTAACACTAGCGAACACTTTGATTGTGTATCCCAACATAAGAGGATTGTGGGCACCGGTATCAATAGTGGCAGCTATGACAAATTCCTTTAATATAGATTCTTTCATACGCATAATACATATTAACTATTCACATCTGAACTTTTAGAAGCAGTATGAGAAAAGAGAAATCTAACACAAAAATTCTCTATCCTCTATAGTGTGAAGCATTATGTCAAACAGGTCACATGCCTTGTTTATGGTTCAAACATTTTGCATACATGTCGATCAGGGCAGTGACAACTATAATATGTGATAACGATTCCCCTTCATTTATTCTTTTGAGAAGCTCCCATTTTGGACTGCCAATATTGCAGGATATACACAAAAGGGTTTTTTTTCGAAGGCTTTACAAACTTTCAAGCAACTGCAGTTTACAGTTGTAAAGCCAAATTCCACAATTTTTGCCAGTATACCGTATTCCAAATTCCACAACTGCAAGTGCATGTGCCCTTGTTATTAATCGCCTTAGCTTAAATTAAGCTGTCACTATACATATTAAGACAGCTTTCCCTTAAATATATTCCTTGTTTCGATCACCTTTTTTAGGTTTTTTAAGGTTGATTTTAATTTTATTTTATTCACAAAAATATCGTTAATAATGGTAATTATAATAATTAGGAAACATTTTTTATTTTGAAACTATGTAAGTAAAAAGTATTACAGAATAATATTATATTTAAAATATGGGGTTACAAGTAGAGTAGGTTTAATCATGGAAGAACCTTTGTAGTTAGCACGTTCGAGATGAAGTAGTACTAGGATGACGTTCAAGAAGTCGGGTGCTTCATCTTTGTGAGCATCACCTAGATCCAACGAGTGCTAAGTGTTTAATTCATTCTCATGTGTGATTTGTGAACCACTACTTGTGAAACATGGGTCAATGAGTTTGAATAAAAAAACTATACACTTGAATCCTAATATTTGACTCAAAAAACTATACAATTGAATCCTGATAGCAATATCACAATTTTAAACATTTTTTACTTAAAAAGATATTAATTAATATATTAGTTAAATTTTTTATATCTTTTAAATAGATAAATTTAAAATATTTATTATATTTTTATATAGATGTAAATTAATTAACATAATAAGTGATTGATATGCAATGATAATTGTTTAATGCTTAAAATCTTTTTATTATCTATTCACTCCATCATATTCTTCTATACAATGCCAGCACGGATGGTAGTAATCCGTGTAAATAAAAAAAATTTGTTGCGTCAGTTACAACTGAAGTAGTGCAACAAAGAGCGAAATAAGGATTAAGAAACATTAAAATGCGAAACGCAAGGTCATCCGTTTCCGTCCTCGTTTTGAGTTCTTCAGTCCCAGTAGCTTTAAAAGAAAGAATCTTGTCGCATTGAAATGGTTTTTGTTCAAAAGTTGCTAGGCTACCATTCTTGATTGAATGAAAAATCAAATACACTGTACATTAAGAGGCCTCTCTGCCCACCTCTGCATACAGGAAATTGGCGCGGCAGTTCGACCAGACACCGCTCAAGGAAAAAACAATACAAAAGAAACGTTTCCACAGATACAGCGTACGCCACTCTTTTCAGATACAGATCAAACTGGTGACTATTTTTTTTCTATTTCTTCGTTTGGTTTTATATTGAGCAGTGTGATTTATGAGGCAACCTGATTACTTGAAAATGTGAATGGGGACTGCCATTTCCGCTAAGCTGGAGAATTGGATTTTGATGGCGAACGCCCGCAATATCCGTCAAATTTACAATATGAAATTGTGATTATTAACTAGTCGATTAGAGTCTCTCCCGAATGCAATTTGTTAAGTAAATTTGATTTTACTTATTTTCAGGTTTCTTATTGTTAATACGACTACTAATGACAGATTTCTTCGTATCTTCAATACTTTTTTTGAGGCTTTTTGCAGTCAATATTTTGGAAAAAGAAATATCGAAGGGAATTGTGTTTGGTTGCCACCCTATTTGTAAAAATTCTCGTACATTATTTCAATTTTAAAAAGGTATTGATTTTCACCTCACTGGATATCATATGCACATGCGTACATGGACTTTGATATTTAGATATATGCTGTGCCCACATCTAGGTAATATTTAAATATTTACAAACTTTACTGCAAAAGGGGCTCCAACAGTGAAAGCGTTCTGTGCAAACGTTGATGTCTTTTTCCATCAACTCTATGCCAGCAAACTGGAGTCTACCTCTCCTGTTCATGAAATCGTATGGAAAAATCACAATATTCTTTACCTAAAGATATAGAATGACCTTACGTCTGAGCAGAGGGTTTTCATCTGACAGGAGGAACACCTACAAGAGAATGTTATTTATTCTCTAATTTTCTATTTGTAGAAAACAGCATTCACAAGAATTGAGATTTTCGTATGTAAGCTCAACAGAGTAAATTTACATGAACAAACAAACGGTCTGATTTTTGTCAAATTGCGGAAAGATTAGACCGCTTTCTATTGACTGACCATTGGCTGTCTATTAATAATGATTTCTAGTCCTCAATCTTACCCTATTCTGGATCGGATCACTTCCCTATCTTACTTGAAGTGTTTGAAGATAATATGCACAAGAAGCGATATTTTAGATTTGAACCAATGTGGTTCAGGAATGCTTCATCCCTCCCCTTACTGAAGATGTGGTGGAAGAACTGTCCTTTCTTTAAGGGCTCTCGGTTGTTTCAGGTTTCTAAAAGGCTTCATTATATGATATCTAAAACCAAAGAATGGAATATACATCATTTTAGAAATATCTTTTCTAAGAAAGCACGCATTGAATACTATCGGGAGCTGGTATTGTTATTCGAGATTGTACAGGTTCCATCTTTAAAGCAGTCTCTAAGAAACTCCCAATTGGCACTAACAGCACTGCAGAAATGGAAGCTCTTAGCTTAGTAATTGCCTCAGCTTTAGAGCTAAACATCCACAAGCTGGTAATTGAAGATGATTCGATGGTTATTTTCCACGGTTTAATTAACAAGTGGGCTCATTGCTGGACTGTTCAATATCTTCTCCATAAAGTTATATTACAACTTCAAGTTCTTTTTGAATTTGAGGTCAAGCATTGTTATAGGGAAGTTAATCGAATTGCGGACTTCCTGGCAAACAAAGGCATTAATGATGATCAGCCCATACAAGTTGTGGATCCAAAGACCCTCTCATTTCTTCTTTAAAGTTTAGTACACTGATGTTTTATTTTGACTTCATCATTGTAAGGAAGGCTACAGTGCGGAAATGCCTTTCTAATGCCAAACTTGTAGAGGAGTAAGCAACAATAATTTCAGAATATTAAGATGTGCATTTAAACAGGAAAACAAGAGCATAGAAGAACAACAAGCATACAAGACACAGAGAAACACCAAATTTTACACGGGAAAACCCTTTCGGGAAAAAAAGTCACGCACTAAAAATTAAGTGTCTTCTTTGTATTACTGTAGGAAATGTTTTTGATAGAAAAAAGCAGCAAGAGGGCGCTGGCCCGAACAAAAGACTAGTAGCACATTAACAACACATTAATGTAACCATTCATAGTAGATAAACAGTTTAACAGTATAATCACCAGTCTAAATCTGCCCCTATCAAAAAAATAAATCACAAAAATAGAGTATCTAAACCGAGTAGTAGCAAATAATGTATCAGTTGAAAGCCACACAAGGCTAAACAAAAAGCGGTAAAAATTAGCATTGACCCCATCAAAAAAATAGGGTGTCCACGGGCCAGGTCCAGACAAAGATAACCAACACATAAGAAACAAAACTAGTTTTTTCCCACCCAACTGCATAGACAATAGGGTCCTCGCCCATTCTTCCTGCAGAAACAGGAACATGTCCTTGTTGTCTTCATTCGCTTCCAGAGTGCCACCCGCCAGCTTCTCCTGCACATGACAAAGAGTAGTAGCTGAAGCATGCATCACCTTCAAGATGAATTTGTTGCTTAGCATACACTAGTTCATCAGCTCCTGCATGTTTTTCTTGATCTCTGCAATCTCTCTATCCAAGTTCGCAAACCTCCTTTTAAGAGTACCTTTGAGACTGTCCTCCGGGGCCTCAGTATTGTAAACAGAGTGGGGCTTATCCTGGGGGTTTTGAGCAGGACTCAGGGGTAGGGTAGGAATGGGGGTTTCCATGGTCTGCTTGGGGTCAGGAACAGGGTTGTTACTAGTCCTAGGGGGGCTCATTTGGTTGTCTGAGGAATCATTCATAGACTCACTGGTTTGGGAGTCTTTCTCAGTCATAGATAGTTCTTTAGAAGCCGTTTCCTGCAACCTGGTTTTACATTGCTCTTTGGCGAGTTTGTTTGACCTCCTACAGCCTGAGCCACTCAAGTCCACATCCAGACTAACTTGGATCTCCATCATTTTCCTTTTTTTGGGCCTACATTCTATCTCTGGAGTACTGTCATCCTCCTTCCCATTTTTAATATCCTCAGACTCAGAGACATAGGACACCTCTTGGCCGTCCTTCTTATTAAACAGGTTTTTGACACACTTTTTTTGATTCCTGCCTTCTTTGGTACCCAGTTCAGGCTCCTGGATGACACGGATGGACTGGGAGGAGGACTGGGTGGGATTTTCAGTTTTGGCCAGGGAATCCTCCTAGGGTATTTCTTGGATAATCGGGGGGGGTTGGGGTGCCGAGGAGATGGCTTTGTGGAACTGGTAGATGCAAAGAAGGAGGCCCTGATGGAGGATAGGAATAGGCTTATCCAGGTTATCCTTAATGTCAAGAATGTTACTTTCTAGGGAATGAAGAAGATAGAAAGGGATGGAGATTAAATGTTTGTTATGAACATGGTTCAGGAACGGTAAGTGGTAGTAGTAAAAGACAGTAAACTTACCTTCCACGTGAAGTATTTCATCACTATGAGGCAAATTTTGGGCCAGAAATCCGGTAGCTCCTCCTTGTTGAAGCCCCCCTGCTTTTTCACCGGCAGTTCTCCCTCCTTTAAGAACTGGTTGAGACTGGTAGGGTTGGGAGTTCGGCTAGTTTTTTTGTATTTTCTCCCCGTCATAGAGAGCCTAGTCACCTTGGCAATGACCTCCTCGTTCAGCTAAAAGTGGATGCCACCAAGAGAGACATTCTGGTTGTTCTAGGATGACACAAATTGTTTAGAGATATGTTTTTCATGCCCCCCCTTCATTCTCTCCATAAAGCCCCAAATGTCGCTCTCTTTGTAGTAATGTGTCACCAACGCATTAGAGGTGAAGGCCTCATCAATTCTATCAGGTTCAATGCGGAGAGTGTTGCCACCCATTTCCAAATTCAGACCTTCTGACACTAGAATACCTAGGAAAACAAAGAGCCAAATGTTATTGTAGAGCTTAAAAAATCCCTCAAAACTGCAAAGCCTTTTCAAGAATGGTTTATACTTAAAATGTAGGCTTGGTGAAATGTTTTGGAAATTGGGCCCCGTACCACTAGATCTAATAGATCTCTAGGTGCCATAAATAGTAATAATACCAGGGACACACTTGTTGTCCTCGTTCGCCAAGTAAGCCCTCATATTCAGACAGTGCCTATTCCACATGTTTAAGGAGTAATTATGAGTTTTTATGGGAATTTGGGTTCTCCTTTCCATAATCACAAAAATCATCGGAACACGCCAGCACGTGATCCAGTAAGGATTGATAATGAATAAGATGGCATGGCACATTTAAACCTTGTTATTCATTTCTCCCCCAATTATTTGTTGAGTCACCAGGGGTAAGTCACTAATTGCCCTCCAACTATTGAGTTTAGTTTGTTTTAGGTCCATTGCCGCCATTGAGTTAGCAACCGAATTCCCTTCTCTATACGTGTGGGCTATGGTGGTGCTTTGGAAGCTATTAATTAGTTCACCGATCTCCAAAATAATAGGTCTATCCCACCACCCCGCACTAGCACCCCTTTTGACAACCTCAACAACCACTTTGGAATCCCCATCGATTTCCAGTTGTCTGACGTTCATTTCTTTTATGAATTTAATCCCCTACAGAAGGGCCAATCCTTCCGCCTGGGTGACAATGCAGTTATTGATAGGGCCAGCATAAGCCAGTAGGCAATCACCTTTATAATCTCTCAGGACACCACCCCCACCTTGGCTCAAATTATTAGCCGCCCCATCAAAGTTTAACTTAGTCCATCCTCTGGGGGGGCAACTCATCTGGTAGCTTTCCTAGCTATATTTTTAGCATCGTCAAATCTGGAGAACCCATCAAGGATATTCCATCTGTCAGCAATTCTCACTTCCCAAGCAGCGGGAGGATAAGGGGGGGGCTTCCATTTAGCCATCCTAGCATTCTCACATAGGAGCTTAGTACCTATATGGAGACATGTCTTAGAACGGTTGCTCTCTTCTCTAAAGATCCTATTGTTCCTTTCCTTCCAAATGGCCCAGCAGATGTGAGGGGGTAGCATATGCCAGAGGAGTTGGAGAAGGGGATGATTGGAGCGGGATTTCTAGTTGCTAAATTGATGCACTTCTCTATCCAAGGCCCATGATATACCCAACTTGTTGATAACCTCCTGCCATATTCTAGAGGCATAATCACAGTGGATGAACAGGTGTTCCACCATTTCTTCCTCCTTCTTACATAGGATACATCTATTCGCCATGGGGATGCCCCTCTTTATTAGGTTATCATGGGTTAGGACCTTACCATGCATTAAGGTCCACCAGGAAAAAATTATTTTCAGTGTGAGTTGGGGAATCCACACCTTTTTCCAGTCCCCAAGGTTGCATTCCTCCTTCAGAAGCAGATTGTAAGCAGACTTAACAGAGAAGGTACTAGCCTGGGTGGGGGCCCAGATAATAGAGTCGTCAAGCCCAGAGATTCTAACATTAGCCATAATTTCCATGAGATCCTTGGCTAAGTGTTGCAGGTCCGGTCTGTTTCTTACCCGATTAGGTATATCCTCCCAATCCCTACCAGTGATATAGGTGGAGACTTGCTTCCCCAAGATAGGTCTGAAGTAGTCCATAAGAGGTTTGATTGAATCTACAGCCCAGATTAGGTTGGTTCACAATCTAGTGGTCATTCCAGTAACTGGTAGATCTCCGATTACCAATTTTCCAGAGAGCACCTTTAGACAGGAGGGTCTTACATTTACATATGTTCGTCTAGAGTTTGGATCCACAAGGAAGGTCTCCATCATGATACTTCCACCTATAGGGGTGTCCTTGGAGATACTCAGCTTCCATAAGTCTGCACCAATCCGCCTTCCCTTCTATAAGCTTCCAAGCTACTTTTGTGGTAAGGGCTTTGTTCATCAACCCAATTTTTCTTAGCCCCAAGCGACCCATTCTTTTTGGGAGGCATATAGTATCCCAGTTCACAAGGGACATCCTCTTCTTTTCTTCAACTCCAGCCCATAGAAAGGTTCTCTGGATCCTTTCAAGTTTGTCTGCTATGTAGCCTTTGATTTTAAAGAGGGATAGGAAGTACATAGGAATCCCTTGGAGCGTAGAGGCCACCAGCTGAAGTTTGCTAGCATTGCTTAAAAACTTCCCCTTCCAGCCAGCAAGTTTCCTCTAGGTTCTTTGAAGGATGAAATTCTAGAAATCCTAGGACACCTCTTTAACCGTAAGGGGGAGGCCCAGGTAGGTGGAAGGGAGCGAGGCCGCTAGACAACCTAGGATTCTAAGCACCTTATTTTGGAGCTCCATAGGGGTATTGAAGAAGAACAACCTACTCTTCTGATAGTTGATACACTGTCCAGATGCCCAAGCATAAGTTTCCAAAATTTGTTTCCACTACCTGGCCTCAATCACAGAAGAGTACCCAAAAAGGAAGGTGTCATCCACAAATTGTTCGAACACCACCTGAGGAAGAGTGGAAGTAGGTTTGACTCCTTTTATTCTTCCCATGGCAGAAAACATACAAAGATTCGTATTAAGCACATCAGCCACCATAATAAAGAGGTAGGGTGAGAGGGGTTCTCCCTGTCTAAGACCCTTCTCAAGTTTAAAGTAAGCCCCAGGGGAGCCATTGACTAGAATAGAAAGGCTAACACTTTGAGTACATTCTTGTATAATCTAGATAACCTTCTCATTAAACCCCATTTTAGCAAGAATTTTAATTTGAAATGACCAATTGACTTTGTCATAAGCTTTGGAGATATCCAGTTTAAAAGCCATACTTGGAGCCTTGCTTCTATCCATGGAATGGATGATTTCATGGGTGGAAATGGCCGCATCAAGGATCTACCTACCCAGCACAAAACCTTTCTGAGTAGTGCTGATAATCTTGCCCAGTAGAGGTTTGATTCTACCCACCAAGATCTTGGTAAGGATCTTGTAAAAGGTATTGCACAGGCTGATGGGCATGGAATCCATCATAGTGGTAGGATTGTCATGCTTTCGAACCAGTACAATGTAGGTTTGATTATGTTGTTTGAGGATGCACCTAGTCCTAAAGAAGTCTCTAGTAGCCCAGGTAACATCGGTCCCCACGATGTCCCAGTACTCCTGAAAGAACGCTGGAGGAAATCCATCCGGTCCGGGGGCTTTGTAAGCTCCCATGGAAAAGACCGCATTCTCTACCTCTTCATTAGAGACCCGCTCCGTAAGCATGTTATTGTCATTGAGCATTATAGCACTTTGGATTTAGTCAAGAAGTTAGTTTTTGATGCTATTCAGGCATATCGGCCCCTCGCTAGAGTACAGTCTTCTAAAGTAGTTGACCGCCACCTGGTTGATCTTAACCTTCTCCTTGACTTCATTCCCTCCTTCATCCTTAATAGCAGCAATAGTGTTTCTTCTTTTATGGATGTTGGCAGACCTATGAAATAAGGTAGTGTTCCTGTCCCCTTCAGCAAGCCACTAGACTCTGGATCTCTGCTTCCAATAGATTTCTTCTTTTTCAGAGCTTCCTACCACTTGTGTCTAGTCACCTCCTCCTCTACCTGAACCTGAGGCAGGTAGTTTCCAGTAGCCAATTGGGCCTGGAGGGAGTCTAAAGCTCCAGACAGTTCCTTCTTCTCATTGTGAAAGTCACCAAAATTATGTTTGCTCCAGCCTTTAAACTCTCTTCGGATGATTTCGAGCTTTTGGGCTATTCTGAGCATAGCAGTACCCCTAATGTTAGTCTTCCACCAGAATTTCACTTGGTCCTTGAAGGAAGGGTGAGAGCGCCACATAATTTCAAATCTGAAGGGTGCCAGGCTGACCATGGGGGTGTCGAGCCAGTTGAGGAGGGGGTTGTGATCCGATGTGGTACAAGGGAGGGAAGAAAGTGAGGAGTTTAGGCAAAGGTTCCATGAAGAGTTGGCTAGGGCCTGGTCCAGTCTCACTTTGATGAGGTTGGAACCTTTCCTATTATTAGACCAAGTGAAGGGGTTCCCTTTCAGGGTGAGGTCTGTAAGGCCCGTGAAGGAGATAAAATGAGCTAGCTCCCCCATACTATCCAAGTAATCCACAAGACCACCACACTTTTCTGAGGGGTAAAGAGGGACATTAAAGTCGCTTGCTAGCAGGAAGTTCGCAAAATAGTCCAGGTCTAGTTGATGGCCAAGCTCACCCCACAGTGAAGCTCTACCTGCCTATGTATTAGGAGCATAAATATTGAAAATAGTCCATTCAGTACCAATCTTCCTGAAGGTGGTCACAAGGAAGTTGGGAGAAGAAGCAGAAAGCTGACCAGTTATCCTGTTGGGGTTCTAGAGTGTAGCAATACCACCAGAAGCCCCTGCAGCTTCAGATTAAAGAAAGGCAGCACCCAGCCAAAGATTGGGCACCTGGGTAGCGAAATTACTAGCAGACATCTTAACCTCGTGGAGGAGCAGAACATCAAGCTTGAGATAAAAAATGTAGTGTTTGACAACGCTTTGCTTAAGGGAGCTGTTCAATCCCCTCACATTCCAAGAAAGGCAATTCATTTCTTACTTTTGAAACTAGATTCCAAGGTTTGCTCCTTACCTGCCGCAACATCCCTTGTGGTCCCCCGTGATCTTCGAGCCCTATCTGAAGGCCTTCCCCTAGGTTTTTCCATTCCCACATCAGCCTTTTTAGGCTTGGTTTTCTTTCTTTGTGTTTTCCATTCCCCTTCATCATCCTCCAAGCCATTGAGGGGGTTGGAAGGGCTCTTCTTCACAGGCTTTGGGGGGGGTTTGGCATCTTGCTTTGGGGAAAGCACCTCCAGAGCCACCACAATGGTAGGCTGTTCTATATTAGTAGGGTTATTCTTCAACTCCTATAGGGGGAGGGGGGCACTTCGAGGGGGTTTTCAATGGCTCCACTACCTGCTGAAGAACTGGTTCCTCAGTGGACTCAGGCAGCCCCAGATCAGAGCACCCAACATTCATCTCCTGGGGTGGAACTATCTCACCCTCTTCCAAGGCTAGATCTTCCATAGCTAGAATCTTCGTTTCCTTAGTCACCAAGGGTGGCCTAGATTCCATGTTCTCTTCTTCACCTATAGGGGGAGGACCCTCAGCCACTCCTTTGTCCTTGTTCCCTTTTTTTTGTCCCAGCTTTGATGACTTGCAAGTATCACTAGGATGGCCCTTGCAATCACAGTTCTGGAAAAATAGGGTAGCATTCTCATACACCAGAGCTTGGGTCCATCTACCCAGCTTAGATTTCAAAATGATAAAGTTGGGCAGGGTTTTGTTCAGAGAAACATTCACACAAAATCTAGCAAAAAAAAGCCTGGACTTTGAACGAGTCACCTAGTCCGATGTGATGAAAGAGACGAAGGAATTGCCTATCCATCTGAACACTTGTTCTTCCTAGTACTCAAGAGGGAGGCCAGGGAGGCGAACCCAAACTGGGGCCATTCTTGTTAGGTCCATTGTCGAATTGAATCTGGGTTTCCATTTTACAAGGGACAAGAAGTGCTTGCTATAAACCCATGACCCCGCTAGCACATAGGACAGGGCCTCAAGAGTGGTAAACTTGAACAAAAAATCCCCCCAGGCATAGCAG
Organism: Chamaecyparis obtusa; assembly: GCA_027943335.1. Lineage (NCBI taxonomy): Eukaryota > Viridiplantae > Streptophyta > Pinopsida > Cupressales > Cupressaceae > Chamaecyparis > Chamaecyparis obtusa. The sequence continues at coordinate 735,833 of BSBK01006588.1, forward strand.
AGGCCAGGACAGAACCCTTGATCTTCCACTGAATAGAAACCAACTTCCTAACCATTTCAATGGTGGGTCAGAAATTCAAGAAATGACCAACCGAGGACAGTTGGAAGTCCGCCATCGTTTGATTCACCACTAAGTCCGAGAGAGATAGTTTAGCACCTTCCTCAGTCTGAATAAAATCCACCAATAGTGTCTCCAGAGATTGATGAGTTTCTCCAGTAAGGGCACCTTTCTAGTTGGGCTTTGGGGGGGACAACGGGGCATCTTTTTGAGATTCCCCCGTTGACTCAACGGCTGGGCTCATGATAGAGGAGATCATGGGAGTGGTCTGGGGTCCATCAGGACCAACTGGTGGGTTAGCTTGGGGGACAGCATCTCCCACAAAGGAGGCGGGCATGGGAGACAGCAGTTCGAAAAGCGTTTTGGGCGGGAAGTTGCAGAGTGAACAATGTATGTTTTCAAAGGCTTAGATTATGTTACAATCTACCTGACTTTTTTGTCTACATTTCTAACGAATGTTGTCGTGATTTATACACACCAGAATTCATTGCAAAATTTGGTATGTCAATCATCACTTCACAAAATGGTCAACAAACTCAACCTTGTCACTCATCCAACCGACGGTCACCAAACTATGTGCGGACACCTCGGCATGGTGGATCCTACACCATAGACATCACTATAAGCCATTGTGGAACTGGGTCTCACTGTACGCCATTATGCAGGATCTCATTGTACCACATTATTTTGTGTTTCACTGTACGGTGAGAAGCCATCGTACGGTGGACTCACCGTACATGCCTCGTCAGATGGTGAGCAACAACTCTATGGTGGACTCACCATAAAGTATGTATGAGGCACACTCAACAATCTCCCACTTGACGAAGTAGATACTGATATCCAAGGAGTTACTCAACAAGGCTAATAAGAGTTAGGGGCTTTAAGCCTCATCAATCTTGCGCATCATTTGAACTTAACTATGTTCACTAGTGTTGTCAATGCATCTAAAACATTCTCCAAAGTGCCAACATTTTTTATCTTTACCTTTCGATCTTTAACCATGTCACGTACAAAGTGATATGTAAATCAATGTATTTTTTCTCTGGCATGGAAAGTAGGAATCTTCGCTAAACATATTGTACTCTGACTATCACAAAAAATTATAATTTTTCCTGCGTCATAACTAACATCAGAACACAAGAACTTAAGCCAAATAACTTATTGATATGTGGGAGTAGATGTGATGTACTCTACCTCAGTTATCGATAATGCAGCTACAGTCTACCATTTTCTCATCCAGCCGATATGAACACCATTCACCATGAACACATATCCACTGGTGGATCTTCTTTTGTCAATATCCCCAGCCCAATCAACATTCACATAACCTTGAATGATAACTAATCTGTTTGATCTAGTTGAGTTACCTTGATAGCATAATGCATATTATGACGTACCCTTCAAATATCTCAGTACTCTTTTCACAACATCCTAATGTGGCTTGCCTAAATTTTCCATAAACCGACAAAATACTGCCATTGCTTGGGCAATGTCTAGTCTAGTACTGACCATTGCATATATGAGGCTTCCAGTAACACTTCTATAAGCTATTTGTTTCATGTCTTCAAGATTTTGGACTGTCATTAACTGATAGCTTTGTTCCCTATAAAACTGGAACTACTTGATGCTTGTAATCAGTCATATTGAACCTCTTAAGAATATTGGTAATATATTTGTTCTGGCTGAGTCAAAGTTTCCTACTAGCCCTGTCCCTTCTAATTTCCATCCCAAGAATAAAGTTTTCTATTGCCAAATCTTTCATCTCAAACTTCAAGGACAACTGCGATTTTAAATCTGAGATCATTCCCTTATTATTTCCTATAAATAAAATATCATCTATATAAAGAACAATAATAAGCATATGATCATCCTCGGCTTTATAATACACACAGTAATCAGATTTAGATCTCATAAAACCCAAAGATAAAACATATGTATCATACTTTTGATACCACATTCTGGGTGATTGTTTCAAACCATAAAGAGACTTCTTAAGCTTGTAAACCAAATGTTCTTTACCTTTCTCCAAAAAGTACTTTGGTTGGGACATATATATTTCTTCTTAAAGATCACCATGAAGAAATGTTGCCAAGTCACATCCATCTACTCAATTTTAAAGTTACATTTTGGGTTGCAAGTGAGAGAAGAAACCTAATGGATGTTAGCTTAGCTACAAGAGGGAATATTTCTCCATAATCATCCCCTTCTTTCTGAGAATACCCCTTAGCAACTAGTCTTGCCTTGTAATTGTCAATGCTGCCATGTGGACCATACTTCTTTTTAAATATCCACTTACAACCTACAAGATTTCTACCTTTGGGAAAAGGTACTAGATCCTTGGTTCCATTTTTCTCTGATGATGTCATTTCATCTTTCATGGCTTCCAGCCAAGAATCTCAATCTGGCATATTAATTGCTTCTTTTACAATCCTAGGCTCATCAACATTAGTAAGAAAAGAATAGGCACATTTGACATTCAACATTGAGTCATTAAACCTCTATGTTGAATATCTATACCTATCAGGTTTTCACCTCTCCAATGTAGATCTCCTCACTTCCTATAGTGAGGCTTTACGAGGTTCATGTTCTTTTGAATTTGCAGAACTATTCAAGCTCTCCTCATCCTTAGAGATCTTCAAGTCCTCAGTCTTAGATATATTTGGGTTTTTTAATATCTCCCTTTTAGAAGTGAAAGGGATTTCAACTACTTCTTTTCCTTTTTCTATCTTTCCTAGCTATGGATTTGCTGAGACAGGTTTCATCCCATGGGACATAACATTCTTGTTGTACAATACCTTTTCAGTGAGAGGGTTCCATAATTTGTATCCCTTCACACCAATGTCATAGCCAATGAAGATACATTTCATAGCTTTTTTATCTAACTTTGACCTACTCATATCAAGCACCTGAGCATATGCCTCACAGTCGAAGATGCATAAATTTCTTAATGAGGGCTTCTTATCAGACCATGTACTTCCATAGGTTTTTTTTCAACTAACACTACAATAGCAGAATGATTTAGCAAGCAACACATTGTAGCCACTGCTTCAGCCTAGAATTTCTACTCCAAAATAGCACTACTGAACATGCTTCTCGCTCTCTCCATCAAGATCGATTCAGCCTTTCAACTACTCCATTCTGCTACCAAGTATTAGGCATAGTCTTATTGCTCTTAATACCATGATCTATGTAAAATTTATCAAAATCTGCATTGTAAAACTCGCCACCATTATCTATTCTTGAACATTTAATCTTCTCCCAGTCTGATTTTCAACAAGAATTTTATATTCCTTAAAATGACTGAACACTTCTGATTTACTCTTCAAGAAATAAATGAATAGTCTTCTTGAATAATCATCTATAAAAAACACATAATATCTTAACTTAGACAAAGACGGAACATCTGTAGGACCAAATGCATTAGAGTGAACATAGTCCAACAAACTAGAAGATTTTTGAGAACTAGAATAAAATTGAAGACAGTTTTTCTTTCCATATATGCAATGTTAGCAGAAATCAAACTCAAGATTATAGTCAATCAGTCCCTCAACCAAGTTTTTATTCTTCAAGGTTTCTAAAAACTTTCTTGCCAATATGGCCAAGCCTATAATGCCAAAGCATTGTTTTCCCTCCTAGAAGTTTAACTTCCATAGAGTTTACATCATGTGTTGCCATGAAAACTTTATCAGACTTTACAGAGACACTATTACAGTACACAAGTTTGGCATCTAATCTATATAGTGTTCGAATGCATTCACCCTTAGCTAAAACAATAGAACCTCTAGTCATCTTGCAACTATCATGCACAAATGTTACTTCAACTCCAGCATCATTCAACTTGTTGATAGATAGTAAGTTTCGAGTAAAACCAGGGATATGAAGTACTCCAACTCCCTTTAGTCTATCATTGGGGAATTAAATTATGTCTCTTCCTCTTCCAATGATCTCCAGTGTGGAATTGGTTTCCAAAAACACCTTTCCACCATTATAAAGTTCATACTATGAGAACCATGCTTTATGAGATAGCATGTGGAATGATGCTCTTTAATTGACTAGGCACACATCATCAGATGTAGGCACTACCAAGCCTTCTATAAAGGAATCAATGTCACTCTAAGAAGATTCAGTGTCAGAAATATATTTCTTATTTTTTTTTGTCTTTGCAATCCTTCTAGATATGACCTTTCTACCTACAATTCCAACATTTTTCCTTAGATATCTTTCCAGGAGTAGTGGATCTCTCCTATGACTTTGACTCTATGTTCTTCTTTCTCTTTTCCTTAGATTTTCCTCTGACTGTAAGAGCCTCTTTATCCACCTTAGATGATTTCCTTTGCATCTCCTCTAACATAAGTGGAACAACTACTTCATCCATCTTAAATTGGGTAGTAGTACTTCTGACAACCATTACCAAGTGATCCCATGAATCAGACAAAGAACTCAACAATAACATACGATGCTCTTCGTCAGTAATAGACACACCAATATATGTTAACTATGCAATCACCATATTGAACATGTTAAGGTGATCTTCCATGAATGTTTCTCCATCCATCTTCAGAGAGTACAACTTCTTTCTCAAGAAGAACTTGTCTACTAATGATTTTCCCTAATAAATGTCTCCCAACTTCTTCCACAAAGAATGTGGTTTTCTCTTCATGGATATTCAACATAACAAAATCTAGAAGACTTAATCTTATCAATCAGCCAAATCTCAATCTTCTTATTTCACTCTTGAAGGCTTGTTGGCAGACACATTGCTCCACAGATCTCGGTCAAGCAACATATCTTCAATTTTAAGTTTCCACAACTCAAAGTTTGTGCCATTGAAATTTTTAATGTCTATTCTGCCTGACATTCTAGCCATCTCAATTTACAGACTCAACAAATGAACTCTTTCCAAACTCCCACTAAAACAAATTTGACACAAAAACCAAGCTTGACCAACAACGATAACAACAACTGGCTAGGCTTTGATACCACTTGTAACAAATGCTACATCACGAAAATGCCTTCCTAACGAAAAATTTGAACAGTAGGCACCAAGAATTTTGCAATATTAAGGTGTGCATTTAAATAGGAAAAAAAGATCATAGAAGAACAAACAGCACACAATATACAGAGAAATACCAAATTTTATGTAGGAAAACCCTTTCGGGAAAAAATCCATACACCAAAAACCGAGTGTCTTCTTTGTATTATTGTAAGCAATGTTACATATAATCAACAATGGATTTTTTTAGAGGCTCAAATTGTGTTACAATCTACCCAAATTTTTCTACTATATTTCTAACGATTCTTGTTGCAATTTATACACAATGCAATTCCTTGTGAAATCTGGTTTGTCAATCGTCACTTCACAAAACAGACAAAAAAATCATTCTTGTCACTCGTCCAACTGACGGTCACCGAACTATGTGCAGATATCTCCACACGGTGGATGCTACACAACAAATATTACTCTATGCCATTATAGAACTGGATCTCACCATACGGTACTGTACTATATTTCACTGTACAATGAGCAACCAACATATGGTGGACTCACTGTATGTGCATCACCACACAGTGAGAAACCACTGTATGGTGGACTCACCGCATAGTGAGTATGAGGCACACTCAACAATCATGAGGCTTGGATTGATGGAAATGGTTCTTCACATTTTGATTCTCTTTTGGTCATGTCGAGTTGGTATGGGATCATGCTTCTTGATAAATTGGTATTGTGCTTTGCCAATTTTTTCTTTCAGCTTTAGTCTAACATTTTCTATCTCTATTTCTTTCTTGTGGTATTATTTATGCCTTTTTATTTTTTCTTTACCCCATCTCCACCATTAGGATTTGGCAGGCGTATTTCATTGAGAATTTTTCCAATGATGGGGATGAGAGAAGCTAGCTTTTTCCCACCCTTTCGGTTGGGCTGATGTTGGTATGGGGCTAAGGTTGCATTGTTAGATCAAAGACCCTTGTTATTAATGTTAGTTTGTTAGCTTTGGACAATTGTTTGTCCACATACTATTATTTAGTAAATAATAGTTTTACTAACAAATTAGTTATCTAGAGTAGGAAAAATTATTTGTTAATTAATTGACCACTTTTGGAAGCAACTAGAAACCAATTTTTGTTATTCGTTGTCAGGTTGTTTTTAATCTCAACAGTTGATTGAGAATAAATCTCGGCCATTGATTTACCAATGAGGGTAGTATAAAAGGAGGTCTAGGGGCATTTGGAGAACACAAGTTTGAGAGCATTTGCATTGTTAGCAAATGAAGTTTCCAATGATAACAACCAATCTTGCAGTGTTAGCAAGGGCGCATCGATAGCGTTGGGGATAGCAATGGAGGAATATTAGCAGGAGGAATTGGGAGACTATCGGAGTTCTGCCAATGAGAGGCAAGGAATTTTGTATCTCGTAATTTTCTGAAGTTTAATATATTCCTCATTTGTAGTACTAGTTTTCCCCTCGGGGTTTTTCTAGGGACAATTGTATGAAAATATCGTGTTCATTGTGTTGCATGTTTCTTTCCGCGTATTTTTATTGGTGAAGTTTATTTTTCAATATTAGCTGTGAATTAATTTTTGGCAGTTAAATAATCTTTATAAGATAGGAGATTAATAATCAGTGAGTGCAATAGAATTTTCACATGGTATCAGAACTAAGTTGAGGGTAGAAAAGGTTTACCCTAGGTGAAGGAAAGAAATTGAGGGTTTATAAAACCTAGTTTGACATCTTTCAAATTATTGTTTCTTTTATTTCTTTGAGACGGCCGTAGCTGGATTGAGAGATCGGGACAGATTGGATGGTGCCTCAAATTTTGGTGTTTGGAAAGCTAGAATTTCTTTATTGCTAGAAGAGAATGCTATCATCGAGTATCTTACCAGTGTTGTAACTATACCCATAGATGTAACAGAACTTGCAGCATACAAGAAGGACAATGCGAAGGTGAGGAGGATAATCATTGATGGTGTCAAGGACCATATTGTTCCACATATCATGGAGTTAGATACTACGAAGTAGATGTGGGACGCCATTCTGAATCTAGAATTCTACCACTAACCAGAAGTTGATTCTCAGAGAAAAGTTGAAGAATATCTAGATGAACAAGGGAGAAGACGTCACAAGTTACCTCACCAAGCTTAGACTTGTCAAGGATGAGTTAGCAGCTATTGGAGATATCCCCAGTGATAATGAGCTAGTCAGAATAGCCCCTAATGGGTTTACTAAATAGTGGGATGTCTTTGTTCAAGTTGTCAATGGACGAGACACCTTACCGAGTTGGGATCGACTATGGAGTGATTTCACTCAGGAGGAGTTTAGACTAAGTCTTGTCAATGGAGCCAACAACAAGAGTCAGAAAAGTGAGGTGGAACAGGAAAATATTGCCCTAGCAAGAAAGGGAAAAGCGAAGAAGGGGTCTAGCAAAGGATCAAACTCACAAGGTGAGAAGAAGAAGGACTTGTTAATCCTAACCGGATACTTAGAGAGGGGGTATAAATCAGTAAATGCAATTTCTACTTCAATTTATCCTTATAAATATATTCTTGCAGAATTAACAGAATATAATCAACACTCATAAATAGAAATAGAGATACACAGGTCAACATAACATATATACGTGGAAACCCTCGGTTAGAAGGAGAAAACCATGGTGGGACAGAACCCACAACTTTTCAACACCAATTAAGATATTATCCGGTGAAGGGAATTATACAAGAACCTGTTAGAGTTCACCCTTATTGAAGATAAGCAATTTCATCTTAGAGAATATGTCATAAGGAATAAGCTACTATAGGAATTATAGGACAGATGTGAACAGGATTTCATCGATCTTCAGTTGCTTATTCAAGAACATCAAGAACTAATGGAAGATGAAAATTCTTTATATGAGTATAGTTGGCAATGGCAAGAGGCCACTAATCAAATTTCAAAACAAATTAAAGCTATTGAACTTTCTATCTAGAAGAAACACCATTCTTAAAAACTTTCAAAAGATCTAATAGGTATTGATAGATCCGCTCTTGAAAAGTTATACCAATTTTTTTTAATTTGTAGAAACAATGAGAAAATATCATCGTGCCACTGAGAAATATTCAGGATCTTTGTGCCACCTATACCACCTCACTAAGTCATGATATTCTTACGACACAACAAATCAGTTTGTTTGATCCTAGTACTATTATAGGAGGAGAAAATTTGGTTGAATCAATTTGGGTGCATATCTATCTTCTGGAACATGTAGTGCAATAGTAGAACTCTAATAAGGACAAGTGTATTGCAGACCTTCATGATCTAAAGGATACCTTTTAGCGAGCTAAAATTGATAAAACAAATGTGTTCTAAGTTTTTCAAATTTTCTTTATTTTCAAGATGTACATAGTATTTGGTATGGTACCCCTTTTTCCTTGATTTAAAAGGGGGAGTAATAAGTAGAAAAAAAATATGGTGTTAGAAAATATTTTTAAAAATGAACAGGGTTATCCCTCATAGGTGGGGTTTTGAAGTTTTGTAGTTTTGGAGTTTTGGGCATTCTAGTAATTTTGGCTTGCCATCAATGACAAAGGGGTAGATTTTTGTTTACCCTATTTTTTGGTTGTCATTGATGCCATCTTTCTAGACATTTCGGTACAACTCTCGAATAGTTATATCTTAAGATATGGTGTAATAGTCTCACTAACAATGTCATTAACGAAATACATTTTAACTCTACTGTGGTGTATGATTGTTTTGGTTCCAAACTAATATTAATTAGTATAAGAAATATTTTTTTTAAGGCCAATTACAACTCCACATTTTGGTTGCATGCTCATAGGATTTATCCTTTTGATCTCAGTCGACATAATTGGTACAACCTACATGGAAGGATGGTATACTAATGGTAGTATATAATAGAATCTATCTTAGTATATGATATATATGTCTATAATGATATGATATAGGTATTATAATCTATACATGCAAACTATTTATGTATATAGAAATTTTTTGTGTATAATGGACGGTATAGGAGGACATATGTACTTTAGCAAGAATTGTACTTTATGCATATATTGATGCATTCATAATAAGATCCTATAGGTGGGCGACCTCAAGAGCCACCTTGTTCTCCAGTACTTGAATCTCCATAATAACATTATTGCATATGCAAGCTTTAGTGTACATAGATACATTTATATCAAGAAAGTTCTGAGTGAAAAGACCAATAGTTCTATCTTTACAAAGAGAAAATAGGATCTTCATCCTGAAAGCATGCCAAATATGGGAGTATTTGAAGGGGATTCTAGGCGAATCACCCAGAAAAACCATATGACAAGAAAAAGGCTTAGGCCAAAATGGTTTGAAAGAATCGTGAATCCAACTCTAGTATTGTTCAACTCTTTGACAAAACCATAAAATATGAAGAAAAGTTTATGGTTTCCCACAAAAGGGACATTTGGGATCAGGAACTCCCAAATGCTTGAGTTGAGAACCTAGGGGCAAGCATTGCAAAAGAAAACACCAAGAAAAGCGTGCAATCGTAGGCTCATTAATGGCAGTCCAAATAGCATGAAATCTTAGTCTCTAGTTTCGAAAACTACAAATGCCAACACTGGTTGAGGGTGGTGACCATGGGGAAATGTGGCACTAACCAATAGTATCCATCTTGGGCTTATAACTAGTAAGACGAGTGCAAGGATACCATTTACAGCCCTTCCACCATGGTTTAATAGGTTGAACACCAAACTTATGAAGCATGTGAGGAGGCAAGGCAGAAACCAACAAGTCAAAATTATGTCGATCTGGGTGAGATAGATGAAACTAAACTTACACATCTTCCCACGTTCTAAGGCTCATGGTAGCTCTGGAAAATAAATACTTGGGTGTCTTGATGCCATGTTTATGGAAACATGACATAATAAAACCCCGAACCTTACAAAGTGAGGCCCCTTGCATAGAAAAGTGGGGAGACCACCAGATGTTGTGTCGGTTCATAGAAAACCCATCTCAAGCCCAAAAAAGCCATGACTTAATCACTTCCCAGGCTTTCCAAATGCTTTTGACAAAAAAATTCCCCTAGATTTGAATTGGTTCTAACATGATGAGAAGAGTTTGAAAACCAATCCCCTTCCAAGTTGGTTTGTTAATAGGAAAACCTGTAGAAATACAAAAGCCTAAGAAGAATTTTCTAGGCCTCATTTCCAGTCAAAGCACAAATGATCCACTTAGCACATAAAGAAATTCCCTTGTTCTGAGTAGAAAGAAGGTCGAGGCCTCCAAACTCCTTGGGAAGGAAACAATATTCCTACACGACTCTGTGAAATCCATGATGATCAGCTCTAGAAGCCCAAAGGAAATCCCTAAGGATTTTCTCGAGCTTCATATAGGAATTTTTTGAAGGATACCAACAAGAAGAATAGTAAACATGGGTGGATGCCATAATTTTAGAATAAATCTAGAATTTACTAGCCAAGGAAAGCATCTTGGTAATCCACTATTCAAGATTTTTCTCAATCTTGGCAAGAATCGCAGTCCAAAAATCTAGAGGCAAAGATTGGAAGGCAAAAGGAATGCCTAGGAAGCAAAAAACCTCTTTGTGTTGAATCCTCTTCCAGCCATATTGATAAATCCAAGGAGGATGAGGAAGGAAAGACTATCTATTGGAAAGAGTCTTCTATCATTGAATAGTTGAACCAGATGCAAGACAAAAAAGTACCAAGACATTGGAGAGCATTGGAAACATTTTCCTCATCCTCAACGAGATTGAGAAAGGAATTATTAGAGAAATAGCCATTGACAAGCTAGGTAGGTGACTCAGGTAGGGAAATTCCTCTAACAAGGCTGGAAGAAATAGCCTTGGCAAGTAGGTAGTCAAACCCATCAGTAGCAAGCACATAAAGAGTTAGGAATAAAGGGAAACCCTGACAGATGGATCTGAAGATGACAAAAGCTTCAAACTATCTGCCAGTAATGGTAATGCAGGCAAAGGCACCACCAAAAATAATCTGAATAGATTGAATGAAGGTAGGGCCAAATCCGAGGGCTTGAAGCATTGCAAGAACAAAGGGCCACTCAATATAGTCATAATCTTTGGAAAAATCAATCTTGAGGAAGGTAGCTTATTGTTTGGACTTCCTGGCCCACTCCATTCCTTCCCAAACTTCAATGATATTATTAAGGGTATACCTAGAGTCTAGGGATAAATCTAGTCTACTTAGGGTGCACAACCAAAGGCAGGTTATGGCCCACTTTGAGAGCGAAAGCTTTAGCAATAATCTTGTAGGAGACATTAAGAAAGGTGATTGGCCTCCAGTTATAAATATCTTCAAGATCTCCTCCTTTAGCTATGAATTTAACATTCCTTTTATTGATAATACTAGAGAGAGATTTGGAATGAAATGCTTCTAGGTAGACCATGTACACAACCAGAGATAGGATATGGTGAACTTTGAGAGCCAAAGCTTTAGCAATAATCTTGTAGGAGACATTAAGAAAGGTGATTGGCCTCTATTTATAAATATCTTCAAGATGTCCTCCTTTAGGTATGAATTTAATATTCCTTTTATTGATAATAGTAGAGAGAGATATGGAATGAAATGCTTCCAGGTAGACCATGTATAGGTCTAGGCCAACACGATCCCAAAGTGCTTCATAAAATTCACACAGAAAGTCATTGCACCCAAGATCCTTGTCATCTTCCATAGAGAAGATGACTTCCTTGAGTTCATTAATGGTGATCATTTCCTCACAGAAGGCATGATGCTGAGCCGAAAGGTGGCTTGGAGTAATAACAATGCAATCCTTCAAAGCTTGGTCCTTGACAGAAGAACTTCCTTACACTGTGAACACCTTCTCATAATGCTAGACAAAATCTTGAAGAATGTTAGGAAGTTCAAAGAGAGCCTCTTGACCTTCTTAATCCTCTTAATCGCCAAAGTGGTGTGGTGGTCTCTAGGAGCATGAACGAACTCTTTGGAGGCCTAGTCACCAACCTCAAATAGATGAAGGCGAGCCTTAATTTGAACTCCCCTGGCGGCATAGTTGCCTACAACTTTCTTTTGGTGGCAGAGATTGGCAAGCCAAAGTTACAGATCTGTATCAAATGGATTCATGGCCAAGGCCTTATAAGAAACACAAAGATCTTTGGTATTTATGTCACACGAACACTAATGGTACATGGCAAGCTATCTTCCATAAATTCGAAGAAACCTTACCGTACAGGTGACCTAATTGTCCAGGGCCCATAATTGAACATCGCGTTGGCCTGGGTAAGGTTTGAGAAATGAAACAGAAAAAAAACCTCGGTAAGGCTTTAAATGCCATCAAGCCAAACTCCACAAGGAGTCCAAGCTTTTGCAACCTAATCTTTCAACATGCTTTCAGGTGGAGTTCTACCCATAAAATATCCTATTAATGTATCATTTTCAAGCCAGTCACAGGCACTATTATATTCCTGAATATTAAGCACAATATAAGGGGAGGGCATACCTCGTGAAACACTTTCAAAACAAACTTGAGAGGGCATTTGTTCAGGGGAGGCGCCGTGAGCATCCATTGTAGCAACTCCAACACCAACATCAACTGTTGGGCCAAAGTTGGTTGGAACCATTATAAACTCCTATGAATCCCGCAATAAATGCAATATAACACAACAATACACATAGATTGCTTAAAAAAAATCATACAATTTTCAAAACCCTCTAAATTGACCGATTCAACTCTTTTTAAAACTATAAATAAAAAAGAAGTCTACGCCCCTGGAACCAAAGAATAAATTATAACCCATTCTAACATTTTTTTTCAAGACCAAAATGAATATATAGCCTAATATTTATGTTTTATGTGAGAATCACAAAAATGGAGCTTACTTCTTTCTCGGTATCATCAATCGTGAAAAACCCTTGGAACCTCATTAAAACCCGTAAACTAATCAAAGCAAGGGAAAACACTTGGCAATACTCTCAATCTAAATTTACAATACTACATTATTGGTCAACAATAATAGGCAAGTGAAGTAATAGAAAGGGTTTATTTAAAACTCACATACTTCGTGGTTGCCATCTCTGGCTTCACCAAGAAAATACACCAAGCAGGTAGGATTCTAAATACAAATGAAACAAGAAATCCCACTAACACTAGCGAACACTTTGATTATGTATTCCAACATAAGAGGATTGTGGGCACCGGAATCAATAGTGGCAGCTATGACAAATTCCTTTAATATAGATTCTTTCATACGCATAATACATATTAACTATTCACATCTGAACTTTTAGAAGCAGTATGAGGAAAGAGAAATCTAACACAAAAATTCTCTATCCTCTATAGTGTGAAGCATTATGTCAAACAGGTCACATGCCTTGTTTATGGTTCAAACATTTTGCATACATGTCGATCAGGGCAGTGACAACTATAATATGTGATAACGATTCCCCTTCATTTATTCTTTTGAGAAGCTCCCATTTTGGACTGCCAATATTGCAGGATATACACAAAAGGGTTTTCTTTCGAAGGCTTTACAAACTTTCAAGCAACAGCAGTTTACAGTTGTAAAGCCAAATTCCACAATTTTTGCCTATATACCGTACTCCAAATTCCACAACTGCAAGTGCATGTACCCTTGTTATTAATCGCCTTAGCTTAAATTAATCTATCACTATACATATTAAGACAGCTTTCCCTTAAATATATTCCTTGTTTCGATCACTTTTTTTTAGGTTTTTTATGGTTGATTTTAATTTTATTTTTTTAACAAAAATATCGTTAATAATGGTAATTATAATAATTAAGAAACATTTTATATTTTGAAATTATGTAAATAAAAAGTATTACAGAATAATAAGATATTTAAAATATGGGGTTACAAGTAGAGAAGGTTTAATCATGGAAGAACTTTTGTAGTTAGTGCGTTCTAGATGAAGTAGTACTGGAATGACCTCCAAGAAGTCGGGTCCTGCACTTCTCTAAGCATCACCTAGATCCAATGAGTGCTAAGTGTTTAATTCATTCTCATGTGTGATGTGTGAACCACTACTTGTGAAACATGGGTCAATGAGTTTGACTAAAAAAACTATACACTTGAATTCTAATATTTGACTCAAAAAACTATTCAGTTGAATCCTAATAGCAATATCACAATTTTAAAAATTTTTTACCTAAAAAAATATTAATTAATATATTAGATAGGTTTTTCATATCTTTTAAATAGATATATTTAAAATATTTATTATATTTTTATATAGATGTAAATAAATTAACATAATAAGTGATTGATATGCAATGATAATTGTTTAATGCTTAAATTCTTTTTATTATCTATTCACTCCATCATATTCTTCTATACAATGCCAGCACGGATGGTAGTAATCCGTGTAAATAAAAAAGATTCGTTGCGTCAGTTACAACTGAAGTAGTGCAACAAAGAGCGAAATAAGGATTAAGAAACATTAAAATGCGAAACGCAAGGTCATCCGTTTCCTTCCTCGTTTTGAGTTCTTGAGTCCCAGTAGCTTTAAAAGAAAGAATCTTGTCGCATTGAAATGGTTTTTGTTCAAAAGTTGCTAGGGTACCATTCTTGATCGAATGAAGAAATCAAATACACTGGACATTCTCTCTGCCCATCTCTGCATACAGGAAATTGGCGCGGCAGTTCGACCAGACACCGCTCAAGGAAAAAACAATGGAAAATAAATGTTTCCACAGATACAGCGTACGCCACTCTTTTCAGATAGAGATCAAATTGGTGAGTTTTTTTTTTTATTTCTTCGTTTGGTTTTATATTGAGCAGTGTGATTTTGATGGAGGCAGAGGAACAGTAAAAATCACACACAGCTGCAAATATAAAGTTCAATAGAGATTCTTTCTCACATTAAAATAAAATTTTATATTAATCGTCAGTTTTTTTTATTTACAGAGGCAGCGAAAAAGCTCACATTGTCATCTATGTTTTTTAGAGAGACTAAAAATATTTCCTACATTCACTACTGAGAAAAATATTCTCGCTAATATTCGGAAAACTCTAGAAGATGCCTGAATTAAATCCGATTGGAGGAAAGACAAAGAAAAATAATAAAATAAAATTATATTTAATGCGATACGGCTAAAAAAGGTACTGGTCGCATGATCTCATGAATGAGAGAAGAGCCTTGAGATCATGTGACAAAGGCAAAAAGAAGGGAAAAAATTAAATGCTGTTGTTTGGTAGTTGAGCGGACATTGCAAAAGGAGAGAGGTCGCATGGTCGCAAGAGAGGAAAGAAAGCCTTGAGATCATGCGAGAATGCATAAAAAAAGCGCAGTAAAAAATAATTAATGCTGATTTAACAACTTACAGAAGTAAGGAACTTTTGAAAAGATTTTAACTTAAAATATTAAAAGTTGTTCTGTTGCGTGAGGGAATAATACGAAAGTATTAATTGAGGCAGTTGGGATTAATTTCCAACACTCCCCCTTAATCACAACTGCTACTGTCTTTGATGCCCAATTGATCTCTTTGATAAACAAAACTCTCTTTTCCTAGTGTCTTGGCGAAGATGTCCGCTAATTGATCTTCAGACCTGCAATGTTCCAAGTAGATTTCTCCATTGTTGATCATCTCTCTGATGAAATGATACCTCATGTCTATAAATCTTTGTTGATTCTTCTTGTTCTTGTCTGAGATCTTTCAAAATTCTTCTCATCCAAACTGCTTGACATGATGCACTTGTGGCTGCTACATACTCTGCTTCAGCAGATGAAAGAGTAACAATCGATTGTTTCTTTGATGCCCATGATACTACACCTGATCCAAAATGAAAAACATAACCTGAAGTGCTTTTTCTATCATCAATACTTCCAACACAGTCACTGTCTGTATATCCTATGAGTTTGAATTCATTTGAGCTTGAGTATTGAATCTCATAGTTCTTTGTTCCACTCACATATCTTAAAATATTTTTTCTAGCATTCCAATGTGTAACTTTTGGAATCTCCATGAACCTTGAAATCAAGCTTATAGAAAACATTAAGTCTAGCCTTGTGGCTGTTATATACATAAGGCTGCCAACAAGTCTTTTATATAATGTTGGATTTACGTCATCTCCTTTGTCATCTTTACTCAATTTCAAACCTATGACCATAGGTGTTGGAGCTGATTTGCAGTTCATCATATTAAACCTTTTCAAGATGTCATTTGCATACTTAGATTGAGAAATAAAAATACCTTTATCATTTTGATTCACTTCAATGCCAAGAAAAAATTTTATTAATCCTAAATCAGTCATCTCAAATTCTTTCTTCATTGCTGATTTGAACATATCAATTGATAAATCACCGGTGAAGATCAAGTCATCAACATATAAACAAACAATTAAGATTTCACCATTTTCATTCATCTTGGTATATAATGTGGGCTCACTATTGCACCTATTGAAACCATTTTGCAAAAGATAAGAATCAATTCTACTATATCATGCTCTTGGGGCTTGTTTGAGTCCATAAAGAGCCTTCTTGAGTTTGTAAACTTTGTTTTCATGACCCAAAATCTCATACCCAGGTGGCTGCTCCACATAGACTTCTTCTAAAATGTCATTGAAAAAAATTGATTTCACATCCATTTGATATACTGCCCACTTGTTTTGAGCTGCTATGGCTAATATTATTCTCACGGTGTCCAAACGAGCCACTGGTGCAAATGTCTCATTGTAATCAACCCCAGGCTGTTGTGAGTAACCTTTTGCTATGAGTCTTGCCTTGTGTCTTTGCACATCACCATTTGCATTTAATTTAGTTTTGTAAACCCACTTTACTCCTATGACTTCTTTTCTTTTTGGAAGACTAACCAACTCCCATGTTTCATTCTTTTCAATTGCATCAATTTCTTCATCCATTGCATTTATTCATTTTTCTTCTTTAACTACTTCTTCAAAATAAATTGGATCATCAGCATGTGAATACAATGCAAAAAGAGAATTCTGATCTGTGTTATCCTCACCATCATTTTGCTCATAAATCTCTCTTAAATTTCTGATTTTATGTCTTCTCATGCTTACCAATGTGGGATTGGACATGTCACTCGAATTTGTTGAATGTGGACTTGATGGACCTGCACTATGTGTTCCTCGTGATATTGGTGTTTGTTGTCCACTTGAAGGTGTGGTTGCTTGAATATGTGAGGTTGTTCTCATACTTGATGATGGTGTCCTTTGAGCACTTTGTTGTCCTTGTATAAGAGTGGGAGGAGTCACATTTTAAGGGATATTTGCTGGTATAATTTTTTCATTTTCTTCTTGTGGTAAATTTGTTACAATATTGACTGTTTTATCCAAAGTTCCATCCCATGCTTCATTTTCTACAAATTGCACATCTCTGCTGATTATAACTTTCTTGCTGATTGGATTATATAATTTGTATGCTTTTGATTCATCACTATATCCCACAAATATACATTTTTCTCCTTTGCTGTCCAATTTTCTTCTCAACTCATCTGGCACATGTGCATATGTCACACATCCAAATACTCTCATATGAAAAACACTATGTTTTCTTCCACTCCATGCTTCTTCAGGAATCATATTCTTGACACTTTTTGTTGGACATCTATTCATAATGTATGCTGCACATGATATGGCTTCAGCCCATTACTCATTTGGCAAATGTTTGGCTTTCAACATACTTCTAGCCATTTCCATTATTGTCCTATTCTTCCGTTCAGCTACACCATTTTGTTGAGGGGTATATCTTGTGGTAAATTGCTTATGAATTTCATGCTCTTTGCAAAATCTCATGAAGTCATTTGAAATATATTCACCACCCCTATCCATTCTCAATACTTTGATGTAATAACCACTTTTTTTTTTAGCAAGTGCTTTGAATTGACAAAAGTATTCAAACACCTCACTCTTATGCTTTAGAAAATAAACCCATGTTTTCCTTGTATAGTCATCAATGAATGTCAAAAAATAGAATCTTCCACCTATTGAAGGTGTTTGCATTGGCCCACACAAATATGAGTGAATTATCTCCAAAGGTGCCTTAGCTCTCATTGACATACCGGCTGTAAATGATTCTCTATGTTGCTTTCCTAAGATGCACCCTTCACATACTCTTTCTGATTTTTCAATTAGAGGTAAACCCTTCACCATGCTTTTCTTATAAAGTAGATTTAGATCTGCAAAATTTAAATGTCCAAATCTTGAATGCCAAAGCCAGTTTTCATCTTTAATCTTTGCTTGGAAGATGACTTGAGTGACTGCTACAACTTTTCTTTAATTCATTTGTGAGTTCATTAAGTTGTCTAGTTGAGAGAACTCTACATTCAAATTTGGCCTTATCCTTAAGGGAAACATCCTATTGTTTGTCATTTGAACCTTTTCTATGAGCTGATTGTTTGGGTATTTGTCTAAAATTGTGCACTTTTTATTTTTGAAAGATACTCTATAACCATTTTGAACAAGCTGCCCAATGCTCATTAGATTATGTTTTAAACCGGAAATAAAATAGACATCAGTCATATGTTTCTTCTCCCCTATTTTGGTTAGAATGTTGATGTTCCCTTTTCCTTTGACTTCTACTTTGTTGTCATTACCCAAAGTTACATCAGATTTTACACTCTCATCCAAACTAGAAAATATTTCTAAATTCCCTGTCATATGATTGCTGCAACCTGAATCTAAAAACCATAAATCTTTTTCATTTGCTTCTGCAACATTGCATGCCAAAAACATAGTACCCTGTTCTGATTTTTGATTTTGGGTTTCTTTCATGAAATTCACATTTTGTTGTCTAAAATCATATTGTTTCTTTCTACATTCATTCATATAATGCTCAAATTTTTTGCAATAATGACATTGGACTGAGGATTTGTCATATCTTTGGCTTTGAGGCTGATTTTGTGATGAGTATCGACTTGGGTTTTGGCTGTTACCTCTTCCACTTGAGCTTGACAGATTGTTGCCCCTTCCACTTGTGTTTCTTCCACCTCTATAAAAATTTCTTCCTCTACCTCTAAAATTTGTTCTTCCTCTGCCTCTACCAGTGTTGGTTGAGACTTGTGTCTTGAATGCATGCTCCAAATTTGAAGTTGCTGACCTACTCAATCTATGCTCATGAGAAATGAGTGATGCATGAAGTTCACCAACTGAAAACTATGAGAGATCTTTTGTCTCTTCTATGGCTACCACAATAGATTCAAACCTTGTAGGCAAACTTCTTAGAATATTTTCAACAACTCTCCTTTCTTCAAGAATGTCACCATGTGATCTAATTTGATTTACCAAACCAATGATTTGAGTGAAGAATGTGTCTATTGTATCTGATTCTTTCATATACATTGTTTCAAAATCTCTTCTTAACATTTGTAGCTTAGCTATTTTTACCTTTTTCATTCCTTGATAAGTTGTTTGAAGAATGTCCCATGCTTGCTTGGACTTTGTTGCTGCTTGAATTCTTGAGAAAATAATTTCATTCACTCCTTGAAAGATGAAGAAGAGGGTTTTTGAATCTTTCTTTTTATCTTTCTTTAACACATCTTTCTCTGCCTGAGTCAAAGCATTATATCCTGCTGCATCTGTTGGTTCTGGGTAACCATTTTCAACAAGCTCCTATAAATCTTGAGCACAAAATAATGCCCTCATTGTGATTTCCCAATAATCATAATTTTTCCCATTGAACTATGGGATCTGTGGATTTGTCAAGCTTGTGCTTGCCATTGTTGCTTGCAAATTTTAAAAGTAAAACTTTATCTCCTTCAAAAACTTCTGAATTCTTCAACTCACCAATCTTCAACTCTTAAATCTATCTTTAATTAACCTTCAGGTCTGATAAACAACCTTCAGCTCTGCTAAACAATCTTAAGCTCTGATACCAATTTGATGGAGGCAGAGGACTAGTAAAAATCACACACAGCTGCAAATATAAAGTTCAATAGAGATCCTTTCTCACATTAAAATAAAACTTTATATTAATGCCCAATTTTTTTGATTTACAGAGGTAGCGAAAAAGCTCACACTGTCATCTATTTTTTTTACAGAGACTGAGAATATTTTCTAAATTCACTACTAAGAAAAACATTCTCGCTAATATCCGAAAAACTCTAGAAGATGCCTGAATTAAATTCGATTGGAGGAAAGACAGAGAAAAATAATAAAATAAAACTATATTTAATGCGATGCAGCTGAAAAAGGTACTAGTCGCATGATCTCATGAATGAAAGAAGAGCTTTGAGATCATGCGACAAAGGCAAAGAGAAGGGAAAAAATTATATGCTGTTGTTTGGTAGTTGAGCGGACATAGTGGAAGGAGAGAGATCGCATGATCGCAAGAGAGGAAAGAAAGTCTTGAGATCATGCGACAATACATAAAAAGAGTGCAATCAAAAATAATTAATGCTGATTTAACAACCTGCAGAAATAAAGAACTTTTGAAAAGATTTTAACTTAAAATATTAAAAGTTGTTCTGCTGCATGAGGGAATAATACGGAAGTATTAATTGAGGCAATTGGGATTAATTTCCAACAGATTTATGAGGCAATCTGATTACTTGAAAATGTGAATGGGGACTGCCATTTCAGCTAAGCTGGAGAATTGGATTTTGATGGTGAACGCCCGCAATATCCGTCAAATTTACAATATGAAATTGTGATTATTAACTAGTCGATTAGAGTCTCTCCCAAATGCTTTCACTTGTTTTCAAGTTTCTTATTGTTAATACGAGTACTAATGATAGATTTCTTTGTATCTTCAATACTTTTTTGAGGCTTTTCGCAGTCAATATTTTGGGAAAAGTTGCTAGGGTACCATTCTTGATTGAATGAAGAAATAAAATACAATGTACATTAAGAGGCCTCTCTGCCCACCTCTGCATATAGGAAATTGGCGCAGCAGTTCGACCAGACACTGCTCAAGGAAAAACCAATAGAAAAGAAACATTTCCACAGATACAGCGTACGCCACTCTTTTCACATACAAATCAAATTGGTGAGTATTTTTTTTGTATTTCTTCGTTTGGTTTTATATTGAGCAGTGTGATTTATGAGGCAACCTGATTACTTGAAAATGTGAATGGGGACCGCCATTTCCGCTAAGCTGGAGAATTGGATTTGGATGGTGAACGCCCACAATATCCGTCAAATTTACAATATGAAATTGTGATTATTAACTAGTCGATTAGAGTCTCTCCCGAATGCAATTTGTGAAGTAAATTTGATTATACTTGTTTTCAGGTTTCTTATTGTTAATACGACTACTAATGACAGATTTCTTTGTATCTTCAATACTTTTTTTGAGGCTTTTTGCAGTCAATATTTTGGAAAAAGAAATATCGAAGGGAATTGTGTTTGGTTGCCACCCTATTTGTAAAAATTCTCGTACATTATTTCAATTTTAAAAAGGTATTGATTTTCACCTCACTGGATATCATATGCCATGCGTACATGGACTTTGATTTTTAGATATATGTTGTGCCCACATCTAGGTAATATTTAAATATGTACAAACTCTACTATAAAAGGGGCTCCAACAGTGAAAGCGTTCTGTGCAAACGTTGATGTCTTTTTCCATCAAATCTATGCTAGCAAACTGGAGTCTACCTCTCCTGTTCATGAAATCGTATGGAAAAATCACAATATTCTTTACCTAAAGATATAGAATGACCTTACGTCTGAGCAGAGGGTTTTCATCTGATAGGAGGAACACCTACAAGAGAATGTTATTTATTCTCTAATTTTCTATTTGTAGAAAACAGCATTCACAAAGAATTGAGATTTTCGTATGTAAGCTCAACAGAGTAAATTTACGTGAACAAACAAACAGTCTGATTTTTGTCAAATTGCGCAAAGATTAGACCACTTTCTATTGATTGACCATTGGCTGTCTATTAATAATGATTTCTAGTCCTCAATCTTACCCTATTCGGGATCGGATCACTTCCCTATCTTACTTGAAGTGTTTGAAGATAATATGCACAAGAAGCGATCTTTTAAATTTGAACCAATGTGGTTCAGGAATGCTTCATTCCTCCCCTTACTGAAGATGTGGTGGAAGAACTGTCCTTTCTTTAAGGGCTCTCGATTGTTTCAGGTTTCTAAAAAGCTTCATTATATTATATCTAAAACCAAAGAATGGAATATACATCATTTTAGAAATATCTTTTCCAGGAAAGCACACATTGAATACTATCGAGGGCTGGTATTGTTATTCAAGATTGTACAGGTTCCATCTTTAAAGTAGTCTCTAAGAAACTCCCAATTGGCACTAACAACACTGCAGAAATGGAAGCTCTTAGCTTAGGAATTGCCTCAGTTTTAGAGTTAAACATCCACAAGCTGGTAATTGAAGGTGATTCGATGGTTATTTTCCACGCTTTAATTAACAAGTGGGCTCATTGCTGGACTGTTCAATATCTTCTCCATAAAGTTATATTACAACTTCAAGTTCTTTTTGAATTTGAGGTCAAGCATTGTTATAGGGAAGTTAATCGAATTACGGACTTCCTGGCAAACAAAGGCATTAATGATGATCAGCCCATACAAGTTGTGGATCCAAAGACCCTCTCATTTCTTCCTTAAAGTTTACTAAACTGATGTTTTATTTTGACTTCATCATTGTAAGGAAGGCTACAGTGCGGAAATGCCTTCCTAATGCCAAATTTGTAGAGGAGTAAGAAACAATAATTTCAGAATATTAAGATGTGCATTTAAATAGGAAAACAAGAGCATAGAAGAACAACAAGCACACAAGACACAGAGAAACACCAAATTTTACGTGGGAAAACCCTTTCGGGAAAAAAACTCACGCACCAAAAATTAAGCGTCTTCTTTGTTTTACTATAGGAAATGTTACATACAATGAACAATGGATGTTTTTAAAGGCTTAGATTGTGTTACAATCTACCTAACTTTTTGTCTACATTTCTAACGAATGTCTACATTTCTAACGAATGCTGCTTGGATTTATACACACCACAATTCGTTGCGAAATTTGGTATGTCAATCATCACTTCACAAAATGGTCAACAAACTCAACATTGTCACTCATCTAATCGACGGTCACCAAACTATGTGTGGACACCTCTGCATGGTGGATGCTACACCATAGACATCACTATAAGCCATTGTGGAACTGGGTTTCACTGTACACGATTATGCTGGATCTCACTATACAACACTGTATTGTGTTTCACTGTACGATGAGTAACCATCGTACAGTGGACTCGACGTACGTGCCTCGCCGGATGGTGAGAAACCACTGTATGGTGGACTCACCGTATAGTATGTACGAGGCACACTCAACAATCTCCCACTTGATGAAGTAGATACTGATATCCACGGAGTTACTCAACAAGGCTAATAAGAGTCAAGGGCTTTAAGCCTCATCAATCTTACGCACCATTTGAACTTAACTATGTTCACCAGCTTTGTCAATGCATCTGCAACATTCTCCCGAGTGTCAACCTTTTCTATCTTTACCTTTCGATATTCAACAATGTCACGTACAAAGTGATATTATAAATCAATGTATTTTTGCTCTGGCATGGAAAGTAGGATTCTTCGCTAAACATATTGTACTTTGACTATTGCAAAAAATTATAATTTTTCCTGCGTCATAACTAACATCAGAACACAAGCACTTAAGCCAAATAACTTCTTGATATGAGGGAGTAGATGCGATGTACTCTACCTCAATTGTCGATAATGTGGCTACAGTCTACCGATTTCTCATCTAGCTGATATGACCACCATTCACCATGAACACATATCCACTGGAGGATCTTCTTCTATCAATATCCCTAGCCCAATCAACATCCACATAACCTTGAATGCTAACTAAACTATTTGATCTAGTTGAGTTACCTTGGTAGCATAATGCGTACTGTGACGTAACCTTCAAATATCTCAGTACTCTTTTCACAGCATCCTAATGTGGCTTGCCCAAATTTTCCATAAACTGACACAATACTCCCATTGCTTGGGCAATGTTTGGTCTAGTATTGACCATTGCATATATGAGGCTGCTAATAACACTTCTATAAGCTATTCGTTTCATGTCTTCAATCTCATCCAAAGATTTTGGACTATCATTAACTGATAGCTTTGTTCTCTATAAAACTAGAACTACTTGATGCTTGTAATCAGTCATATTGAAACTCTTAAGAATATTGGTAATATATTTGTTTTGGCTGAGTCAAAGTTTCCTACTAGCCCTATCCCTTCTAATTTCCATCCCAAGAATAAAATTTTCTATTCCAAAATCTTTCATCTCAAACTTCAAGGACAACTGAGATTTTAAATCTGAGATCATTCCCTTATTATTTCCTATAAATAACATATCATCTATATACAGAACAATAATAAGCATATGATCATCCTTAGCTTTATAATACACACAGTAATCAGATTTAGATCTCATAAAATCCAAAGATAAAACATATGTATCATACTTTTGATACCACATTCTGGGTGATTGTTTCAAACCTTAAAGAGACTTCTTAAGCTTACAAACCAAATGTTCTTGACCTTTCTCCAAAAAATGCTTTGGCTGGGACATATATATTTCTTCTTCAAGATCACCATGAAGAAATGTTGCCAAGTCACATCCATCTGCTGAATTTTAAAGTTACATGTGCGGTTGCAAGTGAGAGAAGAAACTTAATGGATGTTAGCTTAGCTACAAGAGAGAATATTTCTCCATAATCATCCCCTTCTTTCTAAGAATACCCCTTAGCAACCAGTCTTGCCTTGTAATTGTCAATGCTGCTATGTGGACCATACTTCTTTTTAAATGTCCACTTACAACCTACAAGCTTTCTACCTTTGGGAAAAGGTACTAGATCCTTGGTTCCATTTTTCTCCAATGACTTCATTTCATCTTTCATCGATTCCAACAAATAATTTGAATCTGGCATATTAATTGCTTCTTTTACAATCCTAGGCTCATCAACATTAGTAATAAAAGCATAGGCACATTTGACATTCAACATTGAGTCATTAAACCTCTCTATTGAATAGCCATACCTATCAGGTTTTTTCCTCTCCCATGCAGATCTCCTCACTTCCTACAGTGAGGCTTTATGAGGTTCATGTTCTTCTGAATTTGTAGAACTATTCAAGCTATCCTCATCCTTAGGGACGTTCAAGTCCTCAGTCTTAGATATATTTGGGTTTTGTAATATCCCCTTTTAGAACTGAAAGGGATTTCACCTACTTTTCCTTTTTCTATCTTCCCTAGCTATGGATCTGCTGAGATAGGTTTCATCTCATGGGAGATAACGTTCTTGTTGTACAATACTTTTTCAGTGAGAGGGTTCCATAATTTGTATCCCTTCACACCAATGTCATAGCCAATGAAGATACATTTCATAGCTTTGTTATCTAACTTTGACCTACTCATATCAAGCACTTGAGCATATGCCTCACAGTCGAAGATGCATAAATTTCTTAATGAGGGCTTCTTATCAGACTACTTCCATAGGTTTTTTGTCAACTAACACTGTAATCGGAGAATGATTTAGCAAGCAACACATTCTAGTCACTGCTTTAGCCTAGAATTTCTCCTCCAAGATAGCACTACTGAACATGATTCTTGCTCTCTACATCAAAGATCAATTCAGCCTTTTAGCTACTCCATTCTACTACAAAGTATAAGGCATAGTCTTATTCCTCTTAATACCATGATCTATGTAAAATTTATCAAAATCTGCATTGTAAAACTCGCCACCATTATCTATTCTTAAACATTTAATCTTCTCCCAGTCTAATTTTCAACAAGACTTTTATATTCCTTAAAACAACTGAACACTTCTGATTTACTCTTCAAGAAATAAATGAATGCTCTTCTTGAATAATCATCTATAAAAAAGACATAATATCTTAACTTAGACAAAGAAGAAACATCCGTAGGACCAAATACATTAGAGTGAACATAGTCCAGCAAACTAGAAGATTTTTTAGAACTAGAGTAAAATTGAAGATAGTTTTGCTTTCCATATATGCAATGTTCGCAGAAATCAAACTCAAGATTATAGTCAATCAGTCCCTCAACCAAGTTTTTATTCTTCAAGGTTTTTAAAACACTTCTCGCCAATATTGCCAAGCCTATAATGCTAGAGCATTGTTTTCTCTCCTAGAAGTTTAACTTCCATAGAGCTTACATCATGTGTTGCCATGACAGCTTTATCGAAGTTTACAGAGACACTATTACAGCACACAGGTTTAGTATCTAATCTATATAGTGTTCCAATGCATTCACCCTTAGCTAAAACAATAGAACCTCTAGTCATCTTGCAACTATCATGCACAAATGTTACTTGAACTCCAGCATCATTCAGCTTGTTGATAGAGGGTAAGTTTCGAGTCAAACCAGGTATATGAAGTACTCCAACTCCCTTTACTCTATCATTGGGTAATTGAATTATGTCTCTTCCTCTTCCAATGATCTCCAATGTGGAATCACTTTCCAGAAACACCTTTCCACCATTATAACTTCATAACCATGCTTTATGAGATATCATGTGGAATGATGCTCTTGAATTGACCAGCCACACATCATCAGATGTAGGCACTACCAAGCCTTCTATAAAGGAATCAATGTCACTCTGAGAAGATTCAGTGTCAGAAGTATATTTCTTCTTTTTTTCCTCTTTGCAATCCTTCTAGATATGACCTTTCTACCTGCAATTCCAACATTTTCCCTTGGACATCTTTCCAGGAGTAGTCGATCTCTCCTATGACTTTGACTTTGTCTCCTTCTTGCTCTTTTCCTTAGATTTGCCTCTGACTGTAAGAGCCTCTTTATCCACCTTAGATGATTTCCTTTGCATCTCCTCTAACATAAGTGCAACAACTACTTCATCCATCTTAAATTGGGTAGTAGTACTTCCGACGACCATTACCAAGTGATCCCATGAATCAGACAAAGAACTCAACAATAATATATGATGCTCTTTGTCAGTAATAGACACACCAACATATGTTAACTATGCAATCACCATATTGAACATGTTTAGGTGATCTTCCACAGATGTTTCTTCATACATCTCCAGAGAGTACAACTTCTTTCTCAAGAAGAACTTGTCTACTAAGGATTTGCCCTGATAAATGTCTCCCAACATCTTCCACAAAGAATGTGGTTTTCTCTTCATGGATATTCAACATAACAGAATCTAGAAGAATTAATCTTATCAATAAGCTAGATCTCAATCTTCCTACTTCACTCTTGAAGGCTTGTTGGTAGACACATCACTCCACAGATCTCGGTCAAGCAACATATCTGCAATTTTAAGTTTCCACAACTTAAAGTTTGTGCCATTGAAATTTTTAATGTTTATTCTCCCTGACATGCTAGGCATCTCAATTTACAGACTCAACAAATGAACTCTTTGCAAACTCCCACTGAAACAAATTTGACACAAAAACCAAGCTTACCCAACAAGGATAACAACAACTGGATAGACTCTGATACCACTTGTAACGAATGCTACATCATGAAAATGCCTTCCTAATGGAAAATTTGCATAGGAGTAGGCATCAAGAATTTTACAATATTAAGGTGTGAATTTAAATAGGAAAAAAAGAGCATAGAAGAACAAAAAGCACACAAGATACAGAGAAATACCAAATTTTATGTCTGAAAACACTTTCTGGAAAAAATCCATACACCAAAAGCCGAGTGTCTTCTTTTTATTATTGTAAGCAATGTTACATATAATAAACAATGGATTTTTTTAGAGGCTCAGATTGTGTTACAATCTACCCAACTTTTTCTACTATATTTCTAATGAATCTTGTTGCAATTTATACACAATGCAATTTCTTATGAAATCTGGTATGTCAATCGTCACTTCATAAAACGGACAAAAAAATATCCTTGTCACTCGTCCAACAGGCGGTCACTGTACTATGTGCGGATATCTCCACATGGTGGATGCTACACAACAGATATTACTGTAAGCCATTATAGAACTGGGTCTCACCATATGGTACTGTACTATATTTCACTATACAATGAGCAACCAACATATGGTGGACTCACTGTACATGCCTCACCACACGGTGAGAAACCACTGTATGGTGGACTCACTGCATAGTAAGTACGAGGCACACTCAACAATCACAAGGCTTGGATTGATGGAAATGGTTCTTCACATTTTGATTCTCTTTTGGTCATGTCAAATTGGTATGGGATCATGCTTCTTGATAAATTGGTATTGTGCTTTGCCAAATTTTTTCTTTCAGCTTTAGTCAGAGGTTTTCTATCTCTATTTCTTTCTTGGGGTATTATTTATGCCTTTTTATTTTTTATTTACCCCATCTCCACCATTGGGATTTGGCGGGCATATTTCATTGAGGATTTTTCCAATGATGGGGATGGGAGAAGGTAGCGTTTTCCCACCCTTTCGGTTGGCTTGTTGTTGGTATAGGGCTAAGGTTGCATTGTTACATCAAAGACCCCTGTTATTAATGTTAGTTTGTTAGCTTTGGACAACTGTTTGTCCACATGCTATTATTTAGTAAATAATCGTTTTACTAACAAATTAGTTAGAGTAGGGACAATTATTTGTTAATTAATTGACCACTTTTGGAAGCAACTAGAAACCAATTTTTGTTATTGGTTGTCAAGTTGTTTTTAATCTCAACTGTTGATTGAGAATCAATCTCGGCCATTGGTTTACCAATGAGGGTAGTATAAAAGGGGGTCTAGGGGCATTTGGAGAACACAAGTTTGAGAGCATTTGCAGTGTTAGCAAATGAAGTTTCCAGTGATAGCAAACAGTCTTGTAGTTTTAGAAAGGGCATAGCGATAGCGTTTGGGATAGCAATGGAGGAATATCAGTAGGAGGAATTTGGAGATTGTCGGAGTTCTGCCAATGAGAGGCAAGGAATTTTGTATCTCGTAATTTTCTAAAGTTTAATATATTTATCATCTGTAGTACTGGTTTTCCCCTCTGAGTTTTTCTAGGGACAATTGTATGAAAATATTGTGTTCATTATGTTGCATGTTTCTTTCTCTGTATTTTTATTGGTGAAGTTGCAGTTTTGTTATTTTTCAATATTAGCTATGAATTAATTTTTGGCAGTTAAATAATCTTTATAAGGTAGGAGATTAATAATTAGTGACTGCAATATAATTTTCACATGGTATCAGAACTAAGTTGAGGGTAGAAAAGGTTTACCCTAGGCTAAGGAAAGAAATTGAGGGTTTATAAAACCTAGTTTGACCTCTTTCGAATTATTATATCTTTTATCTCTTTGAGATGGCCATAGCTGGATTGAGAGATCAAGACAGATTGGATGGTGCCTCAAGTTTTGGTGTTTGGAAAGCCAAAATTTCTTTATTGCTAGAAGAGAATGGTATCATCAAGTATCTTACCAGTGTTGTAACTGTACCCACAGATGCAAAACAACTCATAGCATACAAGAAGGACAATGCCAAGGTGAGGAGGATAATCATTGATGGTGTCAAGGACCATATTGTTCCATATATCATGGAGTTAGATACTATGAAGTAGATGTGGGACGCCATTCTAAATCTATACCAGAATGCTACCACTAACCGAAAGTTGATTCTCAGAGAAAAGTTGAAGAATATCTAGATGAACAAGGGAGAAGATGTCACAAGTTACCTCACTAGGCTTAGACTTGTCAAGGATGAGTTAGCAGTTGTTGGAGATAGCCCCAGTGATGATGAGCTAGTCAGAATAGCCCTAAATGGGTTTACTAAATAGTGGGATGTCTTTGTTCGAGTTGTCAGTGGACAAGACACCTTACCGAGTTGGGATCGACTATGGAGTGATTTCAATCAGGAGGAGTTTAGACTAAGTCTTGTCAATAGAGTCAACAACAAGAGTCAGAAAAGTGAGGTGGAATAGGAAAATGTTTCCCTAGTAGGAAAGGGAAAAGCAAAGAAGGGGTCTAGCAAAGGATCAAACTCACAAGGTGAGAAGAAGAAGAAGGACCTATTAATCATAACTAGATATTGAGAGGGAGGGGATGAATTAGTAAATGCAATTTCTACTTCAATTTATCATTATAAATATATTCTTACAGAATTAATAGAATATAATCAACACTCATAAACACAAATAGAAATACATAGGTCAACACAACATATATACGTAGAAACCCTCAGTTAGAAGGAGAAAACCATGGTGGGATAGAACCCACAACTTTCCAACACCAATTAAGATATTACTCGGTGAAGGGATTAATACAAGAACCTGTTAGGGTTCACCCTGATTGAGGGATTTGAATCTTCTCTTACAATTCAAAGAAATGATCTATTATGACACCTGTTGTCTGATCAGATCATACTCATTAGTCTTTTTCTATGCTTGGTTGTTGAACCCTTCTCTATCTTTCACTTCTCAAAAGATTCTCCTTCTCCTACTCTATACGCTCTCAACATTGAACAACAACTCTTGTGTATACTATGATCTATATTTATAAGACATTATTCTTATTAAAAATACTTCTCATAGTTCTGCCAAGCTGTAAACTCGCCCATAAATCATGCATGCAAAAATCTTGCAAAATGATTTTGAGTTTACCTTGAAACACCCATAGATGAAATAAAGCTAACTCTAGTTAAAAAGATAACTTTAGTTCCATCAATAAATACTCCATATAATCCATTTTTAACTAAGACATCTTCACATAATCTGGTACAGATTATCATGTAGTCGACTGGTATTAAACTTATACCTGGTTGGTCACACATTCCCTGTATGTCTTGTAACACCAGCTGAAAATACTTTGTTTGGTCTATCGATGCATATTAAAGAGTATGATTAGTCTACCAGTGCTCCGGTGGGATTGATGTTTTCTTTTAAGTTAACCCATGACAACTTAAATATGTCAACAAGACCTATCTAAGGTCAAGTGCTTTGGTTGTCACGTGTTTGGTCACTATGTCAGTGATTTCCTACAAAGGAAGAAGAATGAAAATAAGGGTAAGATGCAGGTGGTAGCTTCAACAAGTGCAGATGAGCTCTCTAGCAGATTGGAAGATGAGTTTGCACTCATAGCTTGTATGATTAGCTCAACCTTACAGAGTGTTTGGTATATAGATAGTGTGGCATTATTTCACATGACAGGAGTTAGAGATTACTTCTCCAATTATAAGGGGGACACCAGTATCCATATTTCTATGGGAAACTTGTCCAAACTCAACTCAGTTGGGAAAGGGAATGTTCAGTTTCAAATGAAGAATGGGAAGATTATTCCCCTTCGTTATGTGTTGCATTTTCTAGGATTAGGTATGAATCTGATTTCTGTATCTTTTATTTAGGATAAAGGGTATAATGTAATTTTTAGAGGGACACATGTTGATCAAGCACATGGATTGGAAATCACCTGTATCTATTGGAATTAGGAGCGAACATCTTTATAGGCTACAATTTGACACTTTTAATGCACTCATGAGCAATAGTAATCCCAAAAATCTTAGAGAGCTATGACATAGGAAGATGGGCCATATACATCATGAAGAACTTAAATTTCTTTGTGAGACAGTGACATGTGTTCCTAAGGTGAGCACAGAGCATGATGATGTATGTAAGAGATGCGTGTTGGGGAAGTTTGTGAAAGAATCTTTGCCAAGGAGTGATACCAGATTTGAGGGTGTTCTTGATTTAGTACATTAAGATGTAGGTGGACTAATGTCGACGAAGTCTCTTAGAGGATCAGTACTATGTTACTTTTATTGATGATTTCTCTAGGAAGACTTGGATATACTTCTTGAAGACCAAGGCTGAGGTTTTCGGTCACTTCCAAGAGTTCAAGGCTCTTGTGGAGAACTACACTACAAGGAAGAGAAATGTTCTTTGGTAAAATAATGGAGGCAAGTACAAAGGAAATGAATTCTAGGAGTTGTGTACCAAGGAAGGAATCAAGAGAGAGTAGACTGTTCCTTACAATCCGCAATAGAATAGAGTTGCTGAGAGGAAGACCTGGTCAATATCAAAGGTAGCAAGGGCTATGCTACATGACTAGGGTATGCCCCACTACTTATGGGTAGAGGCATGTAGTACAACAATGTACATATAGAACAGGGTTCCACATAAGGTACTAGGAAAGATGACACCAAAGGAGGCTTTCATAGGGAAGAAGCCAGATGTTGGTCACTTCAGGATATTTGGAAGTTTGGCATATTGCCATATTCTAGGTGATACATGTACAAAGCTAGATCAGACTGCATAGAGGGGGTACATTGTTGGGTACAGTGAAACCTCAAAGGCATATCATATATTTATTCCAGGGACTAAGAGGATTATAGCCATATGTGATGTCAAGTTCATGGAGGACAAGGCATTTAGGAGGTCTAGAGATTTGCCAGCAGAAGATCAGAGTGAGTAGCTGACATAAGCTCCAGGAGTAGCTCAACCAAGTCAGGGGAAGAAACAATTGAGTACAGTTACTAGTACTAGCATAGGCTCAAGTGGTTAGAGTTCACAGAGTATGGAGAAACTGGTGCAACAGGATATGCATCAAGAAGATATGGAGGTTGATATCTCATCCTCTACAGTTGGCAGTAGGAAATTTGATGTTCAACAAAGGGATACTCAGGAGTGTGTGGGAACTCCTAGGAGGAGTACGAGACAATGAAGACAACCAGCCAAGTTCAATAACTATGTGGCTTTAGTTAGTCAGTCAGTAGATAGTGAGCCTTCCAGTTATTAGGAGGCTGCATAGCATCAAGTGTGGCGAGATGAAATGGTTGAGGAATGATGTGTGGAAGGTATTTCCTAGACCAACAGATAGGGCAGTGGTTGGATCATGCTGGATCTGCAAGATCAAGCACGGTGCAGATGGTAGCAGCAAGAAATACAAGGAAAGGTTTGTGCCAAAGGGGTTCTCTTAGAAGGAGGGAATAGACTACGAGGAGAGATTTTCTCCAGTGGCCAAATATAATTCTATACGAGCTATGATCTCTGTTATACACTAAATTTGCACCTCTGATCTCAAGCTCTCGTAGTCTTGATAATCCAGTATAACATGGGAGTCATCTCAAGATTGTGGGACCTTTTGCTAACCAAGATGAAACCTCCAAGTTCTAGGCTGGTTCCTCTTGGATAATCACGCTAATTTTCTCTTAACAAGAAGGTAAACTTTGAGGGGAAAGGGTTAGAAGGAGTGCATGAAAGGGGAATGACAGGAAGCAAATCTATCCTACTAGGTGATGCACCAAAATTAGGGTATGAATCTCAGTATAGAGGAATGAAACCAATGAAAAGCTTAGGTCTAGGAGATCACAGCTCTCTGAATAGGCTTGCATAAATATTTCATAAGAAGGTCCAAAACAGAAAGAGGCTATTTCAAGAAAAGATGGTTTTCACAAACAATAGCATTACTGAAGATTCAGGCACAATTTATGACCTGCAAACAACATCCACTTCTACAACTAGGCATAGGAATGAGACATGATTGTTAAGGGGTTAAAGTATACCCACAAAGACATTCACATCCAATCACCCACAAAAATGCATGAAATTGTAGAAAAAGAGAAGGACCAAGAACCCTAAGCTATCACTGAGAAACATGTAAAAATACTGAAAACCATTAAGAGATAACTCACATAAGAAGACATAAAGACAGGAGAAATGTCATAAAATATCTTCAGTATCTGAACAATCAATGAAAATTACAATTGTAGAAAGCTAAAAGGGCAGGAAAATTGCCACAAATTGCTCTCTGAGAAAGAAACTTTCTTTTTTACAACTGCTGGATTCTCCCCCCACTACAGGCTCCAAAAAAAATGTTACATACAAACTCAACTACACGCAGGCAGGAGTCAAAATTAACCAGGGTTACATAAATCTGCATAAAATAATCAACCCTAAAACCAGTTGCTTCTAATCATAAATGTTCATCTTGAAAATATCACAACGGATCAGATATATCTTCTTTGCGTGCCCATGCCTATACTGATCCTGCTCCCAGACAAAAAACCTCAATCCATCTACCTCCCTACAAGCCCACTAAGCTATGAATGCTCAAAATCCAATCAGATACTGGAAAGGACCCAACACAGCAGCCTAAAAACTCTGCAAAATATCCCAACTGCAACCGCCTCTGAAATCATCAATTTCTAGCTACCCGCACTTGCAAACATTTCCCTCAAAAGAAAGCCTGTGAAAACAGGCCGCACCGCTTAAAAAATATCATTGGTCGCATGATCGCATGAGCAAAAAAAACCTCATGCGATCATGCGACAAGCCTTTGAAAACCTACCTCCCGGTCACGCAAGACACCTCAAGCTCACTCTCCCTTTGGTCGCCAAGTCACTTTAACCTTTTTTAACCTCAGGCTCCACTCAGTGACCACGCGTAAAATATGCTAACCGCGCAACCGTGCTCTTGCCAAGTCTAGAAGCTTGCTAAAACATATCCGCGAACATGCAAACAAAGAAACCCCTTAAAAACTTGCCTCTGCTACCGCATAGACACCCGGGCTCAAGATTGCACTGCAAACTTAACCCCTGGCTTCATGCCGGGTTCACCTTCTCTTTAGTCACAGAGTCCCATGATGTCTTCCTTAACCATGGGTCTATTCAGTGACTACACAAAATCCTTTAACTGGGCACTTGCTTTACCAACCCCAGGCCTACCTGCAAGCTGAGATTCTAATCTAACGCGAGCGCAAGATCTCATGGGGTCAAAAGATCCCATGAGATCTTATGACCACCGTAGATCTCTTTTCCACCGCCACCAAACTACAACTCAGACCCACAAACCATTGCATCGGATGGACCCACGATAGAATGCCCTGAAAAACTAGAAGGATCCAACGAAAATTGCATGATCGCATGGGATCAAAAGATCCCATGCGAACATGCGACCACCATAGATCTTGAATCTACGAGGCCCATGTGATACCTTTGGCCCACCACAAACTAAACACGTCACCACCCAGCGAGCCAATGGGAAGCAAACATGCCATCACCCAAGGTCCCACCATGGAGGCTGTCGAAGTCCTTGCTGACCACTTGTCGCATGGTCGCATGGGGTTAGGAAGCCCCATGCGATCATGCGACCAGCATGAAACTGTTATGCCGACCGCCTGCCTGAACTCCATCACAACCGCTAACAGCTTGTCACATGGTCACATGGGATTAAAAGATCCCATGCGATCATGTGACCAACAGGAAGATGCTACCCGATGACCGAACACATCACCACCGAAACCATTGATGGTTTGTCGCATGGTCGCATGGGCTCGAAAGAGCCTATGCGATCATGCGACCAACCATAAGATTTTTAGCCACTGACCGCCAAACGAATCTTTTGACCACTGATCCTTGCTGATACCGCATCAACGGTTATCGGATGATCTCATGGGATCAGAAGATCACATGCGATCATGCGACAATTGTTGGATCTTCACTACACTAGCATGACTTTGAGGAACTAGGACCCGCCTGTCGGAGTTGCGCACTTAGGGTCAAAAACACAGAAGGTTTTCAAATCGGAGGTCAAAAACACAGAGATTTTTCAACACTGAACACTTAAGAAAGATGTCGATGCTGAAGAAGTGCGAAGCGCGGAAGGCCAAAAACAACTGAGGTTTTCTCTTAAAGGTCGAAAACACACTGAGTTTTCGACACCTAAGCACTTCTTTGGAAAATAGGACCGTGGCCAAAAATGAATAACAAGGAATTTTTGGGTAACATTTTTGGTGACCTCTACGGGATGTCAGCCTGGTAGACATTTAGACCAGTTTCCTTGAAGCAATCCATTGGGCATAGGAGTCATCCTAAGCATGAAAACCTGGTGGAGAGACAAAATTGAACCAAAAGATAGACCTGTGCACACGCACTTCTTGGGAAACAGGAACTAACCTAGAAAGCAGGGAAAGAAAGCAAGAAACATAATTACAAGAATTTACAAGGACCTACATAGAGGGATTAACCTCAAAGAAAGGTTTCAAGTGGAAACCATTCACTGAGATTGGCAGGGCATCTTCTTCAAGGGTTGAAAGCTGAAAAGAGTTAGATCTTTTGTACTCTGTTATAAAAAATGGTCCACCCCAAAAGGAATCAAACTTTGTGTGCTTGCTAGGTTTTGACCTGAACTCGTCCCATTTGAGAACTACATCTCCAACCTTGAAGTTTCTGACCTTGGCTCTTTTATCAAAGCTTCTCTTTGTTTGACTCTGATGGAATGCCATATCTTGCATTGATTTATCTCTGATCTCTTCTAGCTCCATCAACTAGGCATATCTAATTTGCATAGGATCACTTTCTTCAAACAAGGCATACTGAGTGGCCAAGTCCAAAGCTAGTAATTCAGTTGAAATAGATAACTTAGCCTCTCTACCATACACCAAAATGTATGGGGAATTACCAATGATTTTCTTTGGAGTAATTCTATCAAACCACAAGGCAGATCTCAATTTAGTATACCAGTCCCTCTAACTGTCTTGCAGGGTCTTTTTTATTATTCTAATCAGATTCTTATTTGTTGATTTTTCCAAACCATTCCCCTGAGGATAGTAATTGGAACTTGTATTCAGATAGATTCCCTTCTTGACTGCCCACTCTGAGACTTTGAGGCCTATAAATGCTAATGCATTGTCTGAAACTATAGAATCTGAAATGCCAAATCTATGAATGATGTCATCATAAAAACTTAAAATAGCACTCTCATTAGCTTCTTTTAAAGCAACTGCCTCTGTCTACCTAGTGAAATAATCGGTTGTAGTGATTATCCACTTGTGTCCTGCACTAGATGGAGGGTTAATCATGCTAATGAAATCTATACCCCACTTCATGAAGGGCTGCTCTGTTTCGACTGGCTGTAGGGGCAGAGTTGCAAATCTTTCTTTCCCTGCAAAAATAGCACATTTGACGCATTTTCTAACATAATCATGACTATCTTTGAAGATAGATGGCCAATAGTATCCATCCCTCATGATCTTAAAAGCCATAGTCCTAGGAGAGAAATGGCCACCAGAAGCTCCATCATAAAACTCAAATAAGACATCTGCAACCCTTTCTGAATCTATGCATCTTAGAAGGACACCATTGTGATCCTTTTTGAAAAGAATTTCATCTATCAGCACAAAAGGAATAAATTGTAACTTGTAATACCTCCTTTTTTCTAAATCTAGGCCTGCAGGATATTGTCTTGTCTTCAAATAATTGATCATATTAGGCAACCAGCTAGTTGCCTTGGCTTGCTCTCCTGTAGAATGCACCACCAGAGATGCATCTATGTATTCTAATTTCTTTGAACTTCCATCTTCTGCCAGATGCTCACAAAGACCTCTTCCTCTAACCAGCTTGGTAGTCTGAATATCTATGTCATATTCCATCACCTTAGTGATCCAACCAGCTCTTTTTTCATTTAGGTCCTTAGAAAGAAAAAATTATTTGACACTTGGATGAGTAACCATCAAATGCACCTTGCTATGGGTCAACAAATGTCTAAATTTTTTGAGGCTCTTTATCATAGAAAGAACATGTTTTTCTACAAAAGAGTATCTTTGTTCATACTCTTCTAAACCTTTGCTAAAGAAAGCAATAGGATTCTCCAATCCTTCAGCATTTTCTTGAGTCAACATTGCAGATATAGCATCATGACCCCCATAAGCAT
Organism: Chamaecyparis obtusa; assembly: GCA_027943335.1. Classification (NCBI taxonomy): domain Eukaryota; kingdom Viridiplantae; phylum Streptophyta; class Pinopsida; order Cupressales; family Cupressaceae; genus Chamaecyparis; species Chamaecyparis obtusa. Next base: position 773,427 of record BSBK01006588.1, read on the forward strand.
AAAGGATAAAATCCTTACTGAAATTTGGGTTTAGGAGAGCAGGAGCTTCTATTAAGGCTTCTTTAATAGCTTGGAAGTTAACTTTTCCTTCTTTGGTCCAACTGAAGGCTAAACCTTTCCTCAACATGGCTGTCAAAGGCTTGAGTAACTCTGCAATGTTAGGCAAGAATCTCCTAACAAAGTTAATCTTTGCTATGAAAGATTGGAGTCCTTTCTTGTGATGTGGTAATAGTAGTTCTAAGATGGCTGCAATTCTCTCAGGGTCCACTGTGATTCCTTCTTTGGATACTACATATCCCAATAGTTTTCCTTCATGAACTGCAAACACACATTTCTTGGGATTAAGGGATATCCCAAATTCTCTACATCTTTCAAAAATTTGCCTCAAATGTCTGATGTGGTCTACTGCATGCTTTGAGTAGACAGTTATGTCATCTAGGTAGACCAGCACAAACTTGTACATGAGGCCCTTAAAGGCCATATCCATTGCCTTTTGAAATATAGCACCTGCATTTGACAAACCAAAGGGCATCTTCTAATATGCCATGGTTCTCCACTTGGTTGTAAATGCAGTCTTATATTGATCCTCTTCTTTCACTAAGATTTGATTGTATCCTAAATAGCCATCCAACAATGAGAATCTCTCGGATCTAGAGACACATGGTAGAATTTGTTCCATAAAGGGTAGTGGATGGCGATCTTTTAATGAGGCTCTGTTCAAATCCCTGAAATCAACACATAACCTCAGCTCCCCATTCTTCTTCCTTACAGGAACAAGGTTGGAAACCCAACTAGTATGTTTGATGGGGTAGATGATGCCACTTTCTATTAGTTTGAGTACTTCCTTATGCATAAGTGGTTCAAGCTTGGGATTAATAGGCCTTTTCTTTTGCCTTACTAGTTTAGCATTAGGCTCCAATTCAATAGTGTGCTGAGCAAGGGTAGGATCAAAACCCTTGAGGTCTCCATACCCCCATGCAAAAACATCACTAAATTCTTTGAGTAATTTAGTGTAAGCTTTCTTTTCTGAATTAGTGTTTACTTTTCCAAATTGTAGGCTCTTACTTGGTTCCAACTTAATTCAGCACAATGTTCTTGTTGGACTACCAGGCCAAATTTATTTTTCTTGACTTCATCATCCTTGTTGAAGATAGTCTCTAAGGTGACAAGACCTTTAGGCATCTTATTAGATCTAAGTTGTATCACTTGATCACTATAGTTCTGTGATAACCTCTTTTGATTGTGCCTTGAAAAGACATCTTCTTCAAACAAGAACTGCAGAATTTGTTCATCATTGTCAAACACTTGCCAATTAATATTATTATCAGGAATTGAAGGTCTGACAATAATCTTGATGTGTTTCTAATCTATTTCTTTTCAAATGCTATTGGGGATGTCAAACTGAGATCCAATAGTAGCTAACCTATCAGCATTTTGATTTAATTTTCTAGGCACAACAACGATATTGAAAGCATGGAAATCTTCAATTGCATCCAAAACTCTATATTTGTATGCTTTCATGACATCATTTTTGGTTGCACTCATCCCTCTTACTTGGCTGACAACAAGTTCACTATCACCATATACTTTTAACACTTTAAGCCCTCTTTTTCTAGCCCGTTCTAGTCCATTAACCAAACTTTCATACTCTGCAATGTTGCTGGTGCAAGAAAAACTGAATCTAAAGGTAGTATAATACCTTTCTCCTTTGGGGGACACCAGCATAGCACCTCCACCAGAACCATGTCTACTTCTAGCTCCATCAAAAAATAGCTCCCAGACCTGACTATCTCGATCATCCAAATTAGTGTATTCTTTGAGAAGGCTTGTTTCTATGGCTCCACTTTCTTCAATTAGATAACTCCCCAAAACAAAATCCCAGACAAGACTCTCTTGGATCTCTGAGGTTCTTTCATCTAGGAGAATATCAGGGATATTCTCTATTTTGGTGCTTGCTTCACTAATGGTTGGGAAATCATTGTCATCAAATATAGGACAATTAGTATTGATGGAATTAGACACATATGGCTCTATATGATGTATTGCTAAGGCTTCTGATTTAATGGTGACTTTGGTACCATACCTTGTATGAAAGACCATGTGAGACCAGTCAGAAGAAAGATAACCTCCTATCTTGGCTGTGAACTCTCTTGAGAGACATATGGAAAACAATGCAGGGAGAGCTATAATATATATGTCAAGGAGAATGGAAAAATTAGGACTAGCATGGAGAATTAGTTTGATATCCTTGGCCACACCTATAGTACTGACCAAGGATCCATCAAGTTGTGTAACCTTCTTTTGGAAGGGTTCATATTTAAGTCCTAATTGATCAGCCACTTTCTTGGGCATTATAGTGCTAGTAGCTCCACTATCTACCATACAATTATGCACTAAAGATTTCCCAATAATTAAAGATACATAAAAGGGAGGTGGCTTTAAATTCCTACCTTGCATGGTATTGGCCTTGGAGTTGCTAGTTGGAGTCTCCTTTTCTTGATCAGTGTTGACCAACACTGGTTTTGCAGTTTCTTTTGCAGGTTGAAGATTTTCTGCCTCTCTCATGGCCTTCTCCAAAATTTCAGGTTGTCCTGGAATGGACAAAGAGTCCCACATAGACATGGTGACATTCACCTTCTTCATGTTGTCTACAATATTATAAGGTGCCACAGTGTGTATTCTTTGTTGTGCTTTTATTATGATGGGTTCTGCCTCTTTTAGAACTTGGCCTTCTTTGCTTGTGACGACAGGGGCCTCCTTGGATGTGATAGGGGCAACTTGCTGAAGTGGCTCTATAGATGTAGTGGCCTTAGTACCAGAATCTACTCTCTCCGTGTCTTGGGCTCTCCTCTTTGCTCTTGTGTAGGCAACAAAAGTAGCTTCATCATTGACTCTGTTGAAATCCAGTTGCTCCCAATTGAAAAGAGCAGTCTCATTCTCTTGTGTTTCTTGTTGAGGAGCTGTCCCACTAGAAGGAGCTTCAGCTTGAGCTTGTGAAGCATTTTAAACCATTAGTGCTTGGTTCATCCATCCATTAGAACATATAGCCTGATTGTGGGGCTGATTGCAAGCAAAACACCATTCATTATCCATGGCCATATTGTTTTGACTAGGAACCATATCCCTGACTGGATTTATGGAATTAAGAGGTGCATGGTTATATGGTTGGAATGGTCTTTGATTAAAAATTTTTCTTTGCCCTTGATAGCCTCCTTGGTATGGTGGCCTATTTTGTTGATAAGGTTGTCCTTGATTTTGGTATTGCTGATTAGGACTTTGGCCTTGTGATTGGAAGGGTGGTCTGATGCCTTGGTTTTGTTTCTTCAAGTTTGTGACCTCTTTGGTTAGAGTCTGCAGCAAGTTTTCCATTTAGTGTATACTAGTTTTCTGACTACTCTTCACCTCTTGCAACCCTTGGGAGAAATTTGTTGCAGCATGTTCTTGACCACTGGTACTAGCTTGAGGTGTTGATATTGTGGAAATAGGGTTAAATGGGGGTACTTGTGCAGGTGCAATGGGATAAAGACTAGGAAAGATAGGCGTGGGAGGCCTCCTCTGTATCATGCCTACTTGGATCAAACAATTTTCATCCCTGACAGTAGTGTCAAAGGCTTGGGGTAAAGTGGTACCACCCATACACTGGATCATGACAAAAATTTGTTTATTTAGACTTTGCAAGTAGTACAGGAAGGCATGGTCAGCTGATGGCCTTACAAAGACTGGGATTCTATTCCATGTTTTAAGGAATCTACTATTATAATCTGTCATTTTCTCTTGAGGGTCTCTCTTTATAGTTGTTAATTGCTCAACCAAAGATAAATTATCTGATTTATCATCAAAATGCTTGCTTAATGTATCCCCTAATTCATCCCATGAAGTAATAGAACCAACAGTTAAAGTCCATCACCCAAGGTCCCACCACGGAGGCTACTGAAGTCCCTGCTGACCGCTTGTCGCATGGTCGCATGCAATTAGGAAGCCGCATGCGATCATGCAACTAGCATGAAACTGTTATGCCGACCGCCTACCTGAACTCCATCACAACTGCTAATGGCTTGTCGCATGGTCGCATGGGATTGAAAGATCCCATGCGATCATGCAACCAATAGGAAGATGCTACCCGATGACCGAACACGTCACCACCAAAACCGTTGATGATTTGTCGCATGGTCTCATGGGCTCGAAAGAGCCTATGTGATCATGCAACCAACCATAAGATTTTTAGCCACTGACCGCTAGATGAATCTTTTGACCACCGATCCTTGCTGATACCACATCAACAGTTGTTGTATGATCTCATAGGATCGGAAGATCCCATGTGATCATGCGACAGTCATTGGATCTTCACTACACTGGCACAGCTTTGAGGAACTAGGACCCACCTGTCAGAGTTGCGCACTTAGGGTCAAAAACATAGAAGGTTTTCAAATTGGAGGTCGAAAACACAGAGAGTTTTTGACACTGAACACTTAAGAAAGATGCCGACGCTGAAGAAGTGTGAAGCACGGAAGGTCGAAAACAAGAGAGGTTTTTGCTTGAAGGTCAAAGACATCCTGGGCTTTCAGAGCGAAGGTCGAAAACACACTAAGTTTTCGACACCTGAGCACTTCTTTGGAAAATAGCACCGTGGCCAAAAATGAATAACAGGGAATTTTTGGGTAATAATCTCATTTGTAGCAAAGATGGGATGGAAGATCCATCAAATGGATGTCAAGACAACATTCCTGAATGGTGAGTTGAAGGAGAAGGTATACATAGAGCAACCAGAAGGCTTTGTAGCACACAACTAAGAGACCCATGTGTGTTGATTGAAGAGAGATTTGTATGGACTCAAGTAGGCTCCCAGAGCGTGGTATGAGTGCATTGACACTTGCAAGTAATGGGCTTTGTGAAGAGTGATGCAAATGCTAACCTCTACTACTTGGTGGTTGGACGTGAGGTTCTCATTCTTGTTCTATTTGTGGATGACTTGTTTCTAACAAGTTCACTAGGGCTCATAGAAGAGTGCAAGAGGGACCTTCCAGCTGAGTTCAAGATGAAAGATTTGGGACTTATGCACTACTTTCTAGGCATGGAGGTGTGGCAAACAGATGGAGAGATTTTCCTTGGGCAAGGGAAATATTGCATTGAAATCTTGAAGAGATTCAGGATGGAGGATTGCAAAGCCATGTCTACACCTATGATCAAAAATTGGATGAAGGTAGATACATCCAAGGAGAAGGATGTAGATCCCACCTTATATAGGTAGTTGATTGGTTTGCTCATCTATTTGGTCAACACTAGGCTAGATATAGCCTTTGCAGTAAACTCTCTTAGTCAATTCATGGTGGAGCCAAAGTGAGTGCATTGGACAGTGGCAAAGCATGTGTTGCGTTATCTTCATGGTGCAGTTGAGTATGTGATCATATATGTTTGAGGTGAAGGTATCAAGTTGATAGGCTATACTGATGCAGATTGGGCAAGCAGTACAATGGATAAGAGAAGCACTTCAGGGTGTTGTTTCAGTTTGGGATCGGGAGTTGTCTCTTGGTTTAGTAGGAAGCAGAAGTCTGTGGCTTTGAGTTTTGCAGAAGAAGAATATATAGCAAAGAGTCACCCAATTACGTACATCAACTGAATACCTTAATTCAAACACAACTGAATCCAAGATAAGTGCTTTGCCTATTACCCCTCTCCCTCAGACACAAGGACATAAGATTCTTGCTTGGTTGCAAACTCACTGAACCCACCCAAAAGACTTTAATCCTAAGTTTGTTAAGAACTCAGAGATGACTTCACAATACTCTTTGTTTACCATATGCTAACACACTTTGTGACATTAACATATATGAGCTTAGAACCGAAACAAGAAGACATACACAAATGCAAGATTGGAACTCAATAGTATTTTTATTAACATATTCAGGATCAATATACAATCAAAACAACACAAAGGTAGGAAATACCCAAAATCCCACTCCTCTATCAGTATAACACTATCAACAACCAGCTGGGACCAAAGAAAATTTGGAACCCCTAGGACCAAAGAAAGTTTTGGAACACCTACAAAATCAAAATTTTTGCAACTTATACTCCCTAGTCATCTTGGAATTCTCAAAGAGAATGCAACAAGCTACAAATGACTTAGGGTTAGGGTTTCAACCACCCAACCAACTGGAAATGGTCAAAAAGTTATTACAGGGATGGAAACCCAGGCAACTAGGAGAAAGAAAATCTTGGAATGATCCTCAATCAGGAAAATTTCTCTATGAAGGTACTGAGAATCACGAACAATGCTCAAAATGTCAAACCTTCAACATGCCTTGAGCACAAAAATACACAGTACAAACCCTACAGATGATCACTCAACACCCTAGACCACACTGCAACGGCAAATAGATCATCTCTCACCAACACCAGTCACTTCTGGATTGAATTCTAGTCCTTCTGGTCGCAGGAAACCCTTCAAAAATTTGAATTTGAAATCAAACGGCTACTTTATGGCACTTTCAACAAATCGACGGTCGATATTTGAAAACAGGTTCACTTTAAGTCATGACCATCTGATCTTCATGTTTCGTGGGCTTTATGATTTACCTCTTAAAAGGGCCCCAGTCAAATTTAGCGAACTGGCAACAAAGGTTTCCGCCAGTTCATGAAACACTTTATCTCTCCGCCATTAAGTTTAGCGATTCGGCAAATGCTTGTTCGTTGAACTGCTAAAACACTTAGAGAAGAACCACTAATTCACGCAAACAAGCAAAGCCTTTGAACTTTGTCGGCACTGCTAACCTCATTCATCCGGACTGCTAAACCTTTTGACCCCACCTGGGCCTTCTTTATGCCATTTGTCACTACATCATTCACGGCTCATGCTCAGTCACACTAACAAAGGACCCACCCGCCTAAGCCCTATAATCGGACGGTAGGCGTAAGATCTCATAGCTCTAACAAAACTCATGAGAACTTACGCAGACCATAGATCATGTCCTCATCACTGATCTCTCTGACAATGACCCCACCCTGCCGCATCATCCACGTCAACCAATAAAATTTGAACAATCCCGCTCCACCTGGCAAATGGCCCCACTGAGAACATTAAGCTGCCTGAAAGATTGGATAGCTGGCGCAAGATCTGAAAGGCTCAAAAGATTCTATGCACTTACACGCCAACCGTCGATGAAAAATATCCTCCCATCTCTAACAACCTACTGACAAGAAACAAAATCAACATATGGCACATAATCTTCAGCCTCTAACAAAACCCATAAGATTATATGTCGTTCATCGATTCACTGACAGGATCAAGATGCACTGACACATCCAAAAACCAGGTGCCACTGATAGGTGTTGAGTTGGATTTGAAATCAACGGATGGCATATGATTTTAAAGTGGAAGAATATTCCTTAAGATCATGCACCGACCGTAGATTGAAAATCTGTCACTGCAGGCCCCACTGATAGGATCTCTCTTAGCAACACACAGACCAATGAGAGAATGCCAACTATGCCAACATGGTAGTGGACCCACCTATTTGAGAATCTATGTCATAAAGGAGAATCAATAGACGTCTTAAGTTCGCAAGCCTCTGACACATCTCATGAGAAGATACGTCCACCATCGGATGGAGATGGTGTTAGAGAGCTGGGCCTAGGAAAATACAAAGTTGAAACATTAGGAAGTATTAAAGGGCAGGACATAGAGAAAATCAATGCCAAGGAACTTAGGAAAATAAAACGGATGGGGAAACTTAGTACTTAGGAAGAATTAAAGGGGACCCCGCCAACACATGAAAAACCTAACCGTGAACTTGAAGCTGGTCACTTTAACTAGCACATGCGGATTTAAAGTTTTAAGTCACCCTAAAAAGGTAATGCAACATTAGAACAAGGCCAGGGTACTTTTTAATAGACACATCTCATGAGAAGATACGCCCACCGTCGGATGGAGATGGTGTTAGAGAGCTGAGCATAGGAAAATACAAAGTTGAAACATTAGGAAGTATTAAAGGGTAGGACATAGGGAAAATCAATGCCAAGGAACTTAGGAAAATAAAACGGCTGGGGAAACTTAGTACTTAGGAAGAATTAAAGGGGACCCTGCCAACACATGAAAAACCTAACCGCGAACTTGAAGCTGGTCACTTTAACTAGCACATGTGGATTTAAAGATTTAAGTCACCCTAAAAAGGTAATGCAACTTTAGAACAAGGCCAGGGTACTTTTTAATTTTTTAGACCCAATGGCTACAATTTTGAAATTTTTGCCTTAGGGTTTATGCCAGGGACCTAAAAACAATTGCAGAGACCGGAAGAAAATTGCTAAAGCCATGAAATTTTTTGCATGTGCTAATAGGAGACAAGAGGAAGATAAATTGGATAAGCCGCTTAATGCATTGAAGGATTTGAAGGCACCTACAAATAGGAACATCAGTGCTCTTACCAATGAGAGGCCTCAGTCCAATAACAATTTCAATAAGCAGAATAGATTGCAGAACTACCCCTACAACACACAATGGAAGGATGGCAACCCTATTGTCCCTACTATAAGAGGAAACAATGATAGAGGTGTCCCTGACCCTCTACAAAAGGCTTCAATAATTGTCATGCAGGACATACCTTGGTGTGTCGCATGCCAATTCCCTCATTCTGCAGAGCATTGTGTGGTTGCACATTCTATGGCTACAAATCAAGATTGTGGCAATGAGGAGATAGATCAAGAAGAAGATCAAGATGATGTTGGATGCAACATGGCTTTTTCATATCTAGGATATGAAGATGATTCTAATTTTGATGAAGAGGCAGATGTAAATGTAAAGAGACACAATCGGGCCCTTTTTGCATCAAGAAGTTTTTTCTGATAGTGAAGACATTGATAGGAAGACATGTAATATGAACTCTTCTTCTGAGCCAGTAAATTTGAGAAGGCCTTATAGAGAAGAGATGGATAGGATTACTACAGAAATGATTGCCCAAGTGCAAACTAGAGGCATGGTGGCAAGGAATATAAATGATAAATCTATAGGAATGTTTATAAAGAGTACCAACTCTGGAGAACCTAATGAGAACAAATCAAAAGGTGATCACATGGTGAAATTCAAGAATGTAAAAGGTAAGAATTGTGAGCCTAAGGGAGTTGGAATTGAAAATATTTCTAGTGAGGTTGAGAGGCCAGTTAACACAATGGCTAAGATTGAAAAAATGAGGGTGGCCAATACACCTAATGTGTCAAATAAGCAAAAGGATATTAAGGTAGTGCAGATTAAGATTCCTTCTTCTGCTCCTATTGATATGTTATCTATATTATCTCAAATTACAGTTAAGGTTCCATTGTCAAAATTGTTGAGGATCCCTAAACACAAAGATAGAGTTATTGCATGGGTAGGTAATGTTCATAAAAATGATGTTGCATGCAATGGATCTCAGGATAAGGCTTTGAAAAGTGTTGGTGCTTAGGGAATTGTGTCTCAAATTCCTCCAATATACTTGCATAGTTCTATCAATGCCAGCCTTGAAAATATTGGTCCATTCTTTTTAAGTGTTCTTGTGAATGGAATGAAGTTGAGAAATTATATGATTGATAGTGGTGCCTCTAATACCGTCATGCCTTTCAGAATCATGGAGAAGTTGGGCCTTAAAGTTGATACAGTGCAAGGCAGATGTTTTGCAATGGATCAAAAGGAGGTACCAGTTATTGGGACTATCAATGCAATGCCATATAGGATGGCAGCATATCCAGAGAAAGAGTTAACAATGAGTGTTTTGGTGGTGGATATCCCTCCTCATTATGGGATGCTGCTATCTAGAAGGTGGAGTGCTGCCATGGGTGGAAGTTTACAGTGTGATTTGTCCTATGCCACTTTCAAGATTGATGATCAGTTTGTCAAGATTGAACGAGAGCCAATAGTATGCCACATGATTGAGAGAAATATTGATAATGAGACTACATGTTTTGAGGATACTGATATTAATGCTTTTACGGAAGAGATCCCTATATTTGAAGAGGAACCTATTTTGTCACCTATTTCTGTTGAGGTAAGTGCTAATTCTGTGAAGGGTGATTTGTGGGTAATGTACTTTGATGGTGCAAATTGCGAAGATGGTGTAGGAGTAGGTATTTTACTTATCTCTCCTGATGGAAATACCTACAAATTTTCTTTCACATTGAATTTCTTTTTTACCAACAATATAGTAGAATATGAGGCTTTTTTGTTAGGATTGAGGTTGGCACAAAAGCATGGTATTAAGTGTTTAAGTGTTGTTGGTGATTCTAAGTTGGTGGTGTCCCAACTCAAGTCAGTATATGCTTCCAAGAACAAGAGGTTGAAAGAATATAGGAATGTAGTTTGGGATTTGATTGAACATCTTGATGCCTTCAATATTGAGTGGAAGGATAGCAGTAACAATAAGATGGCTAACTTGTTAGCCAATCTTGCAATCAATCCCAATGATATTACATTTTCTGGTATCTCTAAAGTTGAAATTCAGGCTAGGCCTAGCATATCAGATAATATTGAGAATTGGCAAGTTTTTGATGATGATAATGATATCTTGAAGTTTATGGGTTGTGAGGATCAGTATCATGGTCAGGAATTTGATTGTTCAGCCTTGGTTGAGTCAGTAGAAGGAAGGGAGGTTGTCTTTGGCAATGAGGTCATTCAGCTTACAACTAACAAGGTGCCCAAGGGGCTTGTTGTTTTGGAGACTATCTTTGATAACCAGGATAGAGTTCAAAAGAATATCAAAAGAGAAGATCATGCTGATCTAGAGGAGATAAATCTTGGAACACATGAGGCACATAAGAAGGTATACATTGGTAGGGATATATCTCAAAAGGTAAAGAAATCTTTGATTGAATTATTGAGAAAATTTAGGCATGTTTTTGCATGGTCATATGATGACCTAAAAGTTTATAGAGAAGATTTGTTTCAACATATTATTCTATTGAAAGAAGATGCTAAACCTTTCCAGAAAAAAAAAAAGCCCTATTAATCCCACTTTGGCAGCCAAGATGCAAGAAGAGTTAATGAAGATGAGAGATGCTGGAACTATCAAGCCTATAAGGCATTCTTCTTGGGTGTCAAACCTTGTTCCTATGAGAAAAAAGAATGGTGAAATTATGCTTTGTGTGGACTTCAGGAATCTGAACATCAGCTCATTAAAGGATAATAATTGTCTGCCCAATATGGAAGCTATGCTGCAGAGAGTAACGAGATTAGAATTGATGTCTATGATGGATGGTTTCTCTGGCTACAATCAAGTCATTATCAAGGAATCAAAGCAACTCAAGACAGCTTTCACAACACCTTGGGGGACATATGTTTATGTGAGAATGCCTTTTGGCCTCATAAATATTGGTGCTACTTTTCAGAGGGCAATGGATGTTGCCTTTTCAGATTTCATAAATGATTTCCTTGTTGTATATCAAGATGATCTAACTACCTATTCCAAGGAGGAAGAAGACCATTGCACTCATTTAGAAAGAATATTTGTGAGGGCCTTGGAATTTGGCATTTCTTTGAACCCAAGGAAATGTGCACTTGGTGTCATTCAAGGTAAGTTGCTTGGCCACTTAGTTGGGAAGCAAGGAGTGAGAATTGACCCTGAGAGGGTAGCAGCCATTGATAAAATTTAGAGACCAAAGAATGTTAAAGGAATTCAGTCCTTCTTTGGTCATGTCAATTTCTTAAAGAGGTTTGTGACAAATTTTGCAGAGGTTACTAGACCTATTTCTAAGATGTTGAAGAAGAGATCTGCAATCAATTGGGAGGGTGAGCCTGATGAGGCTTTCAAAAGTATCAAGCAGGCTATCAAAGATGCACCAGTGCTTAAGGCACCTAATTATAATGTCCCAATGCATATTTTTTCCTTTGCATCTTTTCACACTATTGCTGTAGTTTTGTTACAAAAGAATTAAGGATGGTTTTGAGCAGCCTATTGCATTTTTTAGTAAATTTTTGCTTTTAGGTGTTACTTAATGGGAGCAGCTGTGATTGCTTTTGTGCCAAGTGCAGTTGTGAAGGATATTTTCTCACAGCAAGAGGTGTCTGGAAGAAGATGAAGATGGATCAATAGGATCCAAGAATTCAATGTTGAGGTCTAGATTACTAAGTTGGTTAGAGGACAAGTATTGGAAAAAATGATGGCCCAATCCAATCTTGATGCAAATCAGGTAAATCATTTTGAAATTGATTACACATCTGATATGGATGATTGTATCTGGTATCAGGATATCATCTATTACTTGAGAAGTATGAGATGTCCAGATAACATGAATGATAATCAAAAAAGGACATTAAAATTACAAGCCATCAAGTATGTAATTGTGAAGTGTAAATTGTATAGGAAGAATTTGGATTGCATATTTTTTAAGTGTGTAGATCAAGATCAGGCTAACAAGTTGTTGAAAGAAATACATGAGGGATTTTGTGGTGGGAATTATATGGGTAAAACAACTTCTCATAAGATCTTGAGAGCAGGATTCTGGTGGCCCACAATCTTAAAGGATGCAGAATAGTTGGTGAGGAGGTGTGATGCTTGTCAAAGGTTCTCTGGTAAGCTTAAATTTTTAGGAAATGTGCCATTAAAACTAGTAGAAATTCAGGTTCCTTTCCAAAAATGGGGAATTGATTTCATAGGGGATATACCAAACAAGTCAAGTGGAGGACACTCATGGATCTTAGTTGCCACTGATTACTTTACAAAGTGGGTAGAAGCTATACCTACAAGAAATGCAACTAGTAAGGTGGTAATTGATTTTGTGATGAATAATATTGTTACAAGGTTTGGGTGACCTGAGAGAATAGTAAGTGATAATGCCATGTGCTTCAAGTCTGCTGAATATAAGGACTTTTGCAAAGGTTTGGGAATTCAGATTTCTAATTCCTCACCTTATCATCCACAAGGAAATGGTCAGGCAGAATCTACTAATAAGAGTTTTGTTAAAATATTAAAGAGAATTCTTGAAAAGAATAATAGGGCATGGAATTCAAAGATGCCATTAGCTCTATGGGCTAATAGGGTAACTATGAAGAGTCCAATTGGTTGTGCACCATTTGACCTAGTATATGGAATTCATGCAAGAATGCCTCAGAATAACTTATTGGAAATGTATAAATTTGTTCAACTATACGATGATGACATAGATGATGAGATGCAGTTGAGAATTGAGGACCTCATTAGGTTGGATGAGACTATAAGAGAATTAGTTGCAAGGAATGCCAAATTGCAGTTGCAGGTTAAGAATTTATATGATAAGAAGACTGTTGACAAAAAGTTTCAACCTGATGATTTGGTGTTAGTTTGGAATGTCAGACTGGAGGATAAGGGGAAATATGGTAAATTTGATCCCATCTAGCTAGGGCCATATCTAATTCATGAGAAATGGGGCCAAGATTCATACATTATCAAAGAATTAAATGGTGATATTCAGGAATTGCCAGGTCATGGACAATTCTTGAAGAAATACTTCAATTCAGGTATTTTATTTTCCATGAATAGTAGTTAGGTTTGTACATTTTGTAAATTCTATAAATAAGATGCTTGCCCCTGCCCTATTTTGTCCTGGTCTTTGGTCCTCTTGCCTGTTCTTCCTTACTTGTTCCCTGTTGTCTACAATTTTTGTAGTGGGATGGTCTACTTTTTACCAATGATTCTAAGTCCTTACTATGGCTAGAGGAGGCATACATCCCCAGACAAAGACACTGTTAGCATGTGCAAAATTTCATGGCTCTAGCAATTTTCTCCTCATCTCTGCAGTCATTTTTGTGTCCTTGGCATAAACCCTTAGTGCAAAATATTCAAAAAACTAGCCGTTGCATACAAAAACCCTTTGTTTTTACCCTGGCCTTGTTATAATTTCAAGTTAACTTTTTGGGCCACTTAAAACCTTTTATCTACATGTACTATTTAAATGGGTTCACTTTATGTCATGCGGTTAGGTTCTTCATGTGTTGGCGGGGTCCCCTTTATATTTCCTATGCGCCCCTATTTTAATTTTTCCTAAGCCCTAGTTCCCTGCCGAAATATTTTCCTAAGTCCTAAGTTTTAATTTTTCCTATGTTTTGGCAGCCTTTATTTTCCCTGGGCCCAGCTCTGACACCATCTCCATCTAATGGTGGGTGTGTGTTCGCAAGCAATGTGTTAGACGCATCAGATCTTAAGACTGTCATTGATCTCATTGGGTGACGTTGCCTTTCCTTTTAAGTGGGTCCACATGCCAGGTGTGCCATGTCAGCATTTTCTTACTGGTCCACGGGTAAACAACTCATCATGTGTCAGTGGGACCTGATTTTTCGATGGGATAGAGGGTCTTGACATTCGTAATCCATCCAACGACGGGTGTAAGTTCTCATGGAATCTGTCAGAGGCTTGATATCTTACGCTAGCCGTTGATCTCATTTCTCTCAAACATATCTTTGGTGGTGGTCCCGGTGTCAGGTGGAGCTGATTTGGAGGTTTTTTATTGGTCCACATAGTATGAGGTGGAATCCTGTCAGTGGGACCTGGTTTCCAGATGTGTAAGTGGGTCCTGATCCTGTCAGTGAATCGACAAATGACGTATAATCTTATGGGTTTTGTCAGAGCCTTAAGATCTTACAACAACCATTGATTTTCTTTCTTGTCAGATGGTTGTTAGAGATGGGAGGAGATTCTTGATCTTCCTAATGCAGGCCCGGTCAATGTTTTTCAGTCTTTTGGTGGTTGAGTTAAGATTTAAAAGCCTGCGAAGCATGAAGATCGGATGATCCCGACTTAAAGTTGATGCAGATTTAAATTTTGACCATCGATTTTTTGCAAGCGCCATAAAGTAGCCATTTATTTTCAAATTTGAATTTGTAGAGGGTTTCCAGCAATAGGAAGTACTAGAATTTATGGTTTTAACAGCTGATTTCGATTGGTTTGGTGGCGCTTGCCGTTGCAATGTGGTCTAGGGTGTTGAGTGATCATCTGCAGGGTTTGTACTGTGTGGTTTTGTGCTCAAGGCATGTTGTAGGGTTGACATTTAGGCATTGTTCATAATTCGCAGTACCTTCATAGAGAATTTTTCATGATTAAGGATCATTCCATGATTTTCTTTCTCCTAGTTGCCTGGGTTTCCACCCCTGTAATAACTTTATGACTGTTTCCAGTTGGTTGGGTGGTTGAAACCCTAACCCTAACTCATCTGTAGCTTGTTCCATTCTCTTTGAGAATTCCAAGATGACTAGGGAGTATAAGTTACAAAATTTTGACTGAGTAGGGGTTCCAAACTTTCTTTGGTCCCAGTTGGTTGTTGATAGTGTTATACTGATAGAGGAGTGGTATTTTGGGTATTTCCTATCTTTGTGTTGTTTTGATTGTATATTGATCCTAAATATGTTAATGAAAATACTATTGAGTTCCAATCTTGCATTTGTGTATGTCTTCTTATTTCGGTTCTAAGCTCATATATGTTAATGTCACAAAGTGTGTTAGCATATGGTAAACAAAGAGTATTGTGAAGTCATCTCTGAGTTCCTAACAAAGTTAGGATTAAAGTCTTTTGGGTGGGTTCAGTGAGTTTACAACCAAGTAAGAATCTGATGTCCTTGTGTTTGAGGGAGTGGGGTAATAGGCAAAGCACTTATCCTAAGCCCAAGAGTGTTTGATTCAAGATCTTTAGTTGATGTATCTAATTGGGTGACTCTTTTCCCTAGGTTAAGGCACTGGTCCATCCTCTAGAGGCATTTCATTGTCATCAACCACACATACAAACATTCAAATGATAAAATCTTAAAGCAGTTAGTAAAGAGTATATAGTTGTATATCATTTAGTGATTCCTTTCAAGAAGTGAATCAAGGGTACACCCACCTAAGCAATAAGGCTCAAAGTGTAGGAGGATCTCTCTTGATCCTTGTTAATTGGCCCTCTTCATTGTAGACTTTGGAGTGGTGATAGAGTCAAAGTTATATTAAAGTTATCCATCAAAGTATAAATCTACAAATAAATATCAAAGGGAACTCCCAATAGGCACAACACTCCTTTTTTGTTGACAGAGGCCTCTAACCATTTGGCTACAACTATTGTGGCTTTTGGCAGGGGTATCTAAAAATTACTTCATTCTGAAAGAATCAAAGCACCAGATAAATCTATATTTACCTCCATTTTCTTTTCCATCATATTTTGTTATGTGGCTTGAACCTTTGGTGTCCAACTATCCATATCCTTAGCTACCTCTTAGGAAGGGTCTAGGTCTACCACCTCCAAGTTCTTGGAATTCTTCTCACTTTTCCTCTTGGTCCTAGTTCGAGTAACTTGAGTATAGGGTAGACCTTTTTCACCTTTTTCAAGCTTCTTTGTGGGAGGGCTTCTACTTTTAACAAGACACTTCGTACCTACAATATCAATAGATTTATTAGAAATAGGAAGAGTGGGTTGGGGAACAATATTTTTGGGAGACGTTGAGCTATCTTGGGGCTTGGGTTCAAGGGCTTTTTCAGCTCAATGGCTTTGAATCCACCTCTTTGTTCTTCTTATGATGTTGAAAGATCTTAATTGAATATCATAATTTTCTTTCTTTTCCTAATTAATTTATGGAAGAGGTTGTTCTTGAACCCTTTCAACAAATACAGGATCCAGAATATCTTCAGTATCTTCTTAATTGGCCTAAATTAAATCGGGATCATAATCATTTTCTTAATAAAAATTCATCCACACAATTATCCTAGTAGTCCTCGAATTGAGGTTTAGGATGGAATCCATCTTCCATGTTCAAGTTTTCACTGGTGAAACCTGTGTTATCAAAGTCTGGCCTAGCGGTATATAGCTAGAGGTTTAGTTTCTTGAACTCCATTTCCATATTCAAGGCATCTGACATTATTTTGCAACTATAGTGGACTAGTTCAATAGGGAATTTAACCCCAGTGTCACCCATTTCTCCCAACTTCTTATGTATTTGAGCCAAGTGTCTTCTCATGTCTATTAATATATGGCTATCAAGGGTGTATTTGGGTAACTTTTAGGGTTTGCCTCTAAATCCTCCACTCTAAGGTAAGTGAATTTTGTGAACTGTATGATGTAGCTTCCATATATACTAACTAACTACATAACTTCATTTGACATTCTTTGGTTCAAATTTCCTTGATGTTCATAGACCAATTTCACTTGGAAAACATCATTTACTCTCGTGATGTTCTCTGTATACCTTTTCTTTAGAAGGTGAGGGTAAAACTCATACATCCTCATGCCTACTTTCTATGGTTTGTTGTATAATCCATTCTACTCTCTTGAACATGGCAACATATAGAAGAGATGGGAGGACATATAGAAAGCTTTACATCTGACAAAATTTGACAAGCCTTTGTGAAATCTGTCCATATGATTTGAGACCAATCTAGCTATCTTTGTCCACCCAATAAGACTTGGATGTAAAAATAAATCCAGTCTTGCCAATAGAATGCGTGGGAATTGCATTTAATCCAGTTCAAGAGGGTTACAATATCTCTTACATCAGCTTTCAAATGCTCCCTAGTTAGAGGCCCGGGTAATCATGAACCTACTTTTTGTTCTTTCAACAACCAATTACGAGCACTGACACTATTATAAAATATGCCATGCCAATTATCCAATCTTCATATCGATCTTTCTCTAGTATACCCATGGCTGCCATAACTATTTCCCTCTTGATACTAACCAATGGGTTCCCATCTATTTTCAAAATGCACCTCTTCTTGGCATCATACCTATCCATACACTCCATGACCAGCTCAGGGAAAGGTGCAACTATAGGGAAAATCACTAGTTCAACCAACTTGCTTTGTACGATCTTCTCCATCATTGAATTTGGAGATGAATTCTTATCTTTCTCTACGAAATCCCCTAATTCATCTTGGACTAGGGTAGTATTATCGAATTCAGGGAGAATACTGAGAAGGCACAAAGTCTGACCTAGGTTTGGGAGCACATGCCTCATAATGAATATAGAATATAACCCTTGAAATAAATTAAAAAATATAATAATCACATACAAGAAACTAATCAACTTTTTTTATATTTTGTAAAAAATACAATCAACAATCGAAGATGATTATTTAAAGACTCTTTTTTCTCATCAAATTCTTGCAACACCCTTGAAAGAAAGCCCCAATTTATCTTAGTCTTCGCGGTTCCACTTCAGCTTTAACAGATTTCTAATTTAAGAAAAAAATCATTGCCTTTACTTATAATGAAGGAAATATCTTGGTCAAGATTTGTGCATTGTGAAAACTTAGTAATCATGATGTGAATTAAATATTGATTTGAGATCAGATGACAACTTATTAATTTCTATTTATTTTGGCATGAAATCTTACATACTCATCATTACTTTCTATTTATAAAACTTTAAATTTGAACACATGTCACATCATCACACTCGCCAAATACCCTTATAATTATACTTCAATAACATATGAACCTTGAACCTTGAAATATTGAACCATTAAGGTTCAATGGTTGAAGTTCAATTAATAAAAAACTAGATACATCGGACGCGTCACAACCCTAGACACCCTATGACTTATCAAGATGAAAACAAAAGATTGATTGAACAATGAACCTTGAACCATGAAGGGTTCAATGGTTCAAGTTCAATGAACTGAAAGAAATGACAAACTTTCTATCTATGCTGCAAAAGGGATGGGCACACTTGGGGACTTTGAACTTGAAAAGGTTCAACTTGAGAGGTTCAATGGGGCGAAGATAAATGAAGTAAGGAAAAGAAAAAGGAGAAATGTTAAGGTTGAGAAATTTACAATAACAAATTAAGCATTTTGTCTAAAATTGGGAATATAAAAACAAGAAAAAATGTCAGGGTAATATTGACTTTGACTGGGGACCGAGATTATGAAGTACTAGGCAATAAACCTAGAATCTTAGGTTGCACAAAAGAAAGGGCTAACCTACTAAACAAGAATGGAACATAAACTTAAACACAAAAGAAAGAGATATGTACAAGAAATGTGGGACACCATCTTAGAACTGATAGAGCTTAAAATCTTTCCCATTATAGTATAGGGGTAGGATTGTTCCATTTGGGTACTCCAACTTAAATGAGTTTGGCCCTAAGACCTAATTGATCACAAATGGCCCCTTCCATAGAGATTCATTTTTTTTGTGAGCTCCTCTGGGTTCTCTCCTACTATCCCATAATAGAACTTGATCTCCTATCATAAAATTTCTAGGCCTTGCCTTGCAATCAATAAAAAAATTTCACTTGATCCTGGTGTGATGTTTTATGATCAACCAATTCATTCATTTCTTCCTCCATTTTAGTCAAATACATAGTTCTCAAGTTTCTAGAGAACTTTGAAATGAATTGTCTTCAATTACCTTGTGCAACTTTGTAGTAGTTAACTCCATAGGAAGAGACAATTGAGCTTCTACTCCATACACCAATTCAAAAGGTGTCATCTGAATGGCTCTTTTTGATGAGGTTCTATCTACCCATAATGCTTCATGAAGTCTTTTGTGCCAGTCTCTAGCATTATCATTCACTAATTTCATCATGATGGCAATCAATTTATTGTTGCTACACTCTACCTAACCATTTTCTTGAGGATAATAGCTAGAAGAATGTGCCAGGGAGATACCAGTATCATAACAAAATAGGCTTAACTCTTTAGAGGAAGAATTGGTCAAATTATAAGTCACTATCTTATGGGGCCACCAGACCTGACAAGAATATTTTCTTTGATAAAATTATAGACCACTTCAAATATCATCTTCTTCAGTGGCAAAGCTTCCACCCATTTAGTGAAATAATCAGTTGTAGTAAGTATATGTACATAGGACCTTCACTTCACAATGGGTTAACGGGGTCTATAAAGTCTAAACCCCATTGCCTAAATGGTTCTTCTATCACCACTAGTCGTAATGGTAAGGCTGCTAATTGAGGCTTCCCTAAAAACAACTTGCACTTCTCGTAATTGGCTTCCCACTTATAAGCATCCTTAAACATACTTGACCAATAATAATTACTTCTAAAAGTTTTAAATGCAGTAATAGTACTATTGAGGGTTCCCTTGTGATCTTCAACTTGTAGATTTATACTTTGATGGATAACTTTTAATGATACTTTGACTCTATCACCACTCCAAAGTCTACAAGGAAGAGGGAAAATTAACAAGGATCAACAATGAGATCCTCCTACACTTTGAGTCTTAATGCTCAGGTGGGTGTACCCTTGACTCACTTCTCCAAAGGAGTCTCAAAACAATATACAACTATGTCCTTTACTAACTGACTGAAAGATATTATCATTTAAAATTGGGTGTGTGTGGTTGATGACAATGAAATGCCTCCAAAGAATGGACCAGTGCCTTAACCTAGGGCAAAGAGTCACCCAATTACATACATCAACTAAAGATCTTAAATCAAACACTCTTGGGCTCAAGATAAGTGCTTTGCCTATTACCCCTCTCCCTCAAACACCAGGACATCAAATTCTTATTTGGTTGTAAACTCACTGAACTCACCTAGAAGACTTTAATCCTAACTTTGTTAGGAACTCAAAGATGACTTCACAATACTCTTTGTTTACCATATGCTAATAAACTTTGTGATACTAACATATATGAGCTCAGAACCAAAACAAGAAGACATACACAAATGTAAGATTGGAACTCAATAGTATTCTCACTAACATATTCAGGATCAATATACAATCAAAGCAACACAAAGATAGGAAACAGACCCAAAATCCAGCTCCTCTTTCCTCAAATGTTTATACAATCACAACCATTGGAACTGACAAAAATTCAGAATAGAACCTCAAGACCGAACCCTTACTTTATCAAAAAATTGACTACTTATACCCCTAGTCACCTTGGAATCCTAAAAGAGGATGCATCAAGCTTCGGGTGACTAGGGTTAGGGTTTCAACTACCCAACCAATCAAAATACAAAAAAAGTTATTGCAGGGGAAGAAACACAGGCAACCCAGAGAAAATGAATCTCAAACAGATCTTCCATCATCAAAATCTGCTAGAATAATATAGAACACCAAGGAATTGCCATGAAAACTAGTCAAATCGGCCACCTGCAAACACACCTCGAGCACAAAACCACACTTCTCTTGGTACAAAAACATCATGCCACTAACCACAGAGACCCTTGGATCAGTTGGCAACAACCAACGCCACCAAACCAATCAAAATCAGCTACTAAAACCATAAATTTTGGTACTTCCTATCGCTGGAAACCCTTTGTAAATTTGAATTTGAAAAACAATGGTCATTTCCATGGCGCTAGTAGCAAATTGGCGGTCAACATTTGAAATTAGGTCAACTTTAAGTCCTGATCGTCAGATCCTTCCTTTTCACGAGCTTTATGATTCATCTTTTAAAAGGACCCTAGTTGAATTTAGCAAACTGGCGACCGAAGACCTTTTCTAGTTCCCAGAATACTTTATCTTTTCGCCACTTAGTTTAGCGGTTATGCGAACACTTGTTCGCTAAATCACCAGTCAATTTGGAGCACCAACATTTTTCTTTGCGAACAAGCGAAACCCATTGAAATTTGTTGGTCCGCCAAACACTTTTATCCGGACTACTAAGACCTTAGACCCCCACCTGGGCCTGCTTTATGCCACTTGTCGCTATACCATTTGCCGCAATTGCTTGGTCACCACTAACACAGGACCCACAAAGAACAAGCCTTCAAATTGGACGGTGGGTGCAAGATCTCATGGCTCTGACACCACCCATGAGATCAAGCACCAACCGTTGATTTTGCCACACTGTCAACCCCCCCTTTGAAAGATTCAGGCCCATTGACAAATCCTAATCACCCTCCTTCTCAGCCAATCAAAACAATGCAAGTCAGTGCCACATGTCAGATGACCCACCCTCATCAACCGTCTAAGAAAAGTAGAATCGACAACTAGTGTAAGATCTCATGGCTTTGACAACTTCCATGAGAACTTATGCCAACAGTAGATCTTTTGCAGATGTCAGGTCCCACTGATAGAATCCTTCTCAGCAACACACCGACCAATAAGAAACTGCCAACTGTGCCAACATGGCAGTGGACCCGCTCAGTTTAAAAGATACGTCACATAGGAGAATCAATGGTCGTCTTAAGACCTCATGCCTCTGACACACTCCATAAGAAGATGCGCCCACCGTTAGATCAAGATAGTGTCAGAAGACCGAGCCCAGGAAATATAAGGCCGAAACTATAGGAAAAATTTAGTGCAGGGACTTAGGAAGAAATAAATCATTAGGACTTAGGAAATATTAAAACCCACTGGGCACTAGACTTAGGGAAATATTAAGCACGTGGACCTTTAAGAACTTAAGTGACCCAAAAAAGTAATGTTAAAATAGAACAGGGCTAGGGTTAAACAAAGTGTTTTTCATGCAATGACTAGTTTTTTTAAATTTTTGAACTAGGGCTTAAGGCCAGAGACATGAAAAATGTTGCAGAGACCAAAGGGAAAGACCAAAAGCCATGAAATTTTTTACATGTGCTAACAGTGGCTTTGTCTGGGGATGTATGCCTCCTACAGGCATAGGAAGGATCTAGAATCACTGGTTAAAGTAGACCATCCCACTAGAAAAACTAACAACAAAGAGCAACAGGACCAAAACCCTATAGACCAGGACAAAATAGGATAGGGGCAAGCAACTTTACAAAATTTATAGAATGTACAGACCTAACTACTATTCATGGAAAACAAAATACGTTCAATTGAATTATTTCTTCAAAAATTGTCCATGAATTGGCAATTCTTGGATATCACCATTTAAATCTTTCACAACATAAGAATCCTGGCCCCATTTTTCATGAATTTGATATGGCCCTAGCCAGAGCGGATCAAATTTGCCATGTTTTCCTTTATCCTCCAGTCTGGCATTCCAAATTAATACTAGGTCATCAGGCTCAAACTTCCTCTCCATAGTCTTCCTGTCATACAGGTTCTTGATTTGCAATTGCAACTTGACATTTCTTGAAGCTGACTCTCTTCTAGTTTCATCCAGCCTGATGAGATCCTCAATTCTCAACTGCATCTCATCATCTATATCATCATCATATAACTGAACAAACATGTACATTTCCAATAAATTATTCTGAGGTATTCTTGCATGTATTCCATATACTAGGTCAAAGGGTGCACAACCAATTGCCCTCTTCACAGTTACCCTATTAGCCCATATAGCTAATGGCAGTTTTGAATTCCATGCCCTCTTATTCTTTTCAAGAATCCTCCTGAGGACCTTAATCAAATTCTTATTAGTAGATTATGCCTACCCATTTCCTTGTGGATGATAAGGTGAGGAATAAGAAATCTGAATTCCTAAACCTTTGCAGAATTCCTTGTATTCAATAGACCTAAAGCACATGGCATTGTCACTAACTATCCCCTCAGGGCAACCAAACCTTTTAATAATATTATTCAACAAAAAATCAATTACCACCTTACTAGTTGCATTTCTTGTTGGGATGGCCGCTACCCACTTTGTAAAGTAATTAGTGGCAACTAAGATCCATGAGTGTCCTCCACTTGACTTGTTTGGTATCTCCCCAATGAAATCAATTCCCCATTGTTGGAAAGGAGCTTGTACTTCTATTGGCCTTAAGGGCACATTGCCTAAAAATTTAAGCGTACTAGAGAACCTTTGACAAGCATCACACCGCCTCACCAAACTCTCTGCATCCTTGAAGATTGTGGGCCACCAAAATCCTACTCTCAAGATTTTTTGAGTAGTTGTTTTACCCATATAATGCCCACCACAAACTCCCTCATGCATTTCCTTTAACAACTTTTTAGCCTGATCTTCATCAACACACTTCAAAAGTATGCAATCTAAATTCTTTCTATACAATTTACATTTCACAATTACATACTTGATGGCCTGTAATTTTAATGTCCTCCTCTAATTATCATTCATTCTTGCTAGACATCTCATATTTCTCAAGTAATAGATGATATCTTGATACCAGATACAATCATCCATGTCACATGTATAATCAATTTCAGCTTGACTTATTTGATTTGCATCAAGATTGGATTGAGCCATCAGTTTTGCCAATCCTTGTCCTCTAACCAATTTAGTAATTTGGATATCAATGTTGAATTCTTGGATCCTATTGATCCATCTGCATCTTCTCCCAAATACCTCTTGCTATGAGAAATATCTTTTACTGCTGCACTTGGCACAAAGGCAATCACAATTGCTCCCATCAAATAACATCTAAAAGCTTTCACAGCCTTGACCAATGCATAGGCTTGTTTTTCATTTATGTCATATTTCAATTCAGCAGCCTACAAAGATTTACTGAAGAATGTAATAGGCTGCTCAAAACCATCCTTATTTTTCTGCAACAACACTGCAACAATAGTGTGAAAAGATGCAAAAGAGAAGATATGCATTGGAATACTATAATCAGGTGCCTTAAGCATAGGTGCATCTTTAATAGCTTGCTTAATATTCTTGAAAGCTTCATTAGGCTCACCTTCCCATGTAATAGTAGATCCTTTCTTTAACATCTTGGATATAGGTCTAGTGACCTCAGCAAAGTTTGTTAGAAATCTTCTCAAGAAATTTACCTGACCAAAGAAGGACTGAATTCCTTCAATATTCTTTGGCCTCTGAATCTTATCAATGGTTGCCACCCTCTTAGGATCAATTCTAACTCCTTGCTTGCCAACCAAATGGCCAAGCAACTTACCCTCAGTGATACCAAATGCACATTTCCTTGGGTTTAATGAAATGCCATATTCCAAGGCCCTCACAAATATTTTCTCTAAATGAGTACAATGGTCTTCTTCCTTCTTGGAATAGGTAGTTAAATCATCTTGATAAACAACAAGGAAATCATCAATAAAATTTGAAAAGGCAACATCCATTGCCCTCTGAAAAGTAGCACCAGCATTTGTGAGACCAAAAGGCATTCTCACATAAACATATGTCCCCCAAGGTGTTGTGAAAGTTGTCTTAAACTATTCTGATTCTTTGACAATTACCTGATTATAACCAGAGAAACCATCCATCATAGACATTAATTCAGATCCAGTTACTCTTTGCAACATAGCTTCCATATTGGGCAGACAATAGTTATCCTTTAATGAGCTGATGTTGAAATTCCTAAAGTCCACAAAAAGCTTGATGTCACCATTCTTCTTTCTAATAGGGACAAGATTTGACACCCAAGAAGAATGCCTAATAGGCTTGATAATGTCAGCATCTCTCAACTTCATTAATTCTTCTTGCATCTTGGGTGCCAAAATAGGATTAATAGGCCTTTGTTTTTTCCAGAAAGGTTTAGCATCTCCCCTCAAAGGAATGATATGCTGAAACAATTCTTCTCTATAAACCTTTAGGTCATCATATGACCCTACAAAAACATGCCTGAATTTTCTCAATAACTCAATCAAAGATTTTCTCACATTGTGAGACATGTCCCTACCAATGTATACCTTCTTAGGTGCCTCATGTGTTCCAAGGTTTATCTCCTCTAGATCAGCATGATCTTCTCTTTTGATATTCTTTTAAACTCTATCTTGGTTATCAAAGATAGTTTCCAAAACAACAAGACCCTTGGGCACCTTATTAGTTCTAAGTTGAATGACTTCATTGCCAAAGACAACCTCCTTTCCTTCTATAGACTCAACCAAAGTTGAGCAATCAAATTCCTGACCATGATATTGATCTTCACAACTCATAAACTTCAAGATATCATTATCGTCATAAAAAACTTGCCAATTTTCAATATTGTCTAGTACACTAGACCTAGCCTGAATTTCAACTTTAGAGATACTGTAAAAGTAATATCACTAGGACTGATTGCTTTATTGGCTAACAAGTCAGCCATCTTATTATTACTCATATCTTTCCACTCAATATTGAAGGCATCAAAATGTTCAATCAAATCCCAAACTACATTCCTATATTGTTTTAACCTTTTGATACTGACCTGACTTGGAACACCACCAACTTAGAATCACCAACAACACTTAAGAACTTAATACCATGTTTTTGTGCCAACCTCAGTCCTAACAACAATGCCTAATATTCTACTATATTGTTGGTACAAAAGAAACTCAATGTGAAAGAAAATTTGTAGGTGTTTCCATTAGGAGAAATAAGTAAAATACCTGCTCCTGCTCCATCCTTGCAATTTGCACCATCAAACTACATTACCCACAAATCACCCTTCAAAGAATTAACACTTACCTCAATAAAGATAGGTGAAAAAATAGGTTCCTTCTCAAATACAGGGATCTCTGCCCTAAAAGCATTAATATCAGTATCCACAAAACATGTAGTTTCATTATCAATACTTCTCTCAATCATGTGGCATACTCTTGGTTCTCGCTCAATCTTGACAAACTGATCATCAATCTTGAAAGTGGCATAGGACAGATCACACTGTAAACTTCCACCCATGGCAACACTCCACCTTCTAGATAACATCCCATAATGAGGAGGGATGTCCACCACCAAAACACTCATTGTTAACTCTTTCTCTAGATATGCTACCAGCCTATATGGCATTGCATTGATAGTCCCAATGACTGGTACCTCCCTCTGATCCATTGCACAACATCTGCCTTGAACTGTATCAACTTTAAGGCCCAACTTTTCCATAATCTTAAAAGGCATAACAGTATTAGAGGCACCACTATCAATCATACAATTTCTTAATTTCATTCCATTCACAAGGACACTTAAAAAGAATGGATCAATGTTCTCAAGGCTAGCATTGATAGAATTGTCCAAATATATAGGAGGTATTTGAGATACAATTCCCTGAGTAGCAACACCTTTCAAAGATTTATCCTGAGACCCATTGCATGTAACATAATTATTATGAACATTATCTACCCATGCTATGGCTCTGTCTTTGTGTTCAGGGATACTCAACAATTCTGACAATGGAACCTTTACTGTAATTTGAGGCAATACAGCTAACATATCAATAGGAGAAGATCAAGGAACCTCAATCTGCAATGCTTTAGTATCTTTTTTCTTATCTGATACATTAGGTGTATTGGCCACCCTCATTTTTTCACTCTTAACCATTGTGTTAACTGGCTTCTCAATCTCACTAGAAAATCTTTCAACTCCAACTCCCTTAGCCTCACAATTCTTACTCTTTACATTCTTGAATTTCACCATGTGATCACCTTTGATTTGTTCTCATTAGGCTCTCTGGACTTGGTACTCTTTATAAACATTTGTGTAGCTTTTCCATTTGCATCCCTTGCCACCATCCCTCTAGTTTGCACCTGGGCAATCATTTCTACAGTAATCCTATCCATCTCTTCTCTAGAAGGTCTTCTTAAATTTACTGGCTCAGAAAAAGAGTTCATGTTACATGTCTACTTATCAATGTCTTCACTATCAGAAAAAACCTCTTGATGAAAAAGGGCCTGACTGTGTCTCTTCACATTTACATCTGCTTCTTCATCAAAACCAAAATCATCTTAATATCCTAGATATGAAGTAGCCATGTTGCATCCAACATCATCTTGATCTTCTTCTTGATCTATCTCCTCATTGCCACAATCTTGATTTGTAGCCATAGAATGTGCAACCACACAATGCTCTGTAGAATGAGGGGACTGGCATTAAACACACCAAGGTATGTTCTCCATGACATTTATTGAAGCTTTTTATAGAGGGTCATGGACACCTCTATCATTGTTTCCTCTTGCAATAGGGACAACAGGCTTTCCATCCTTCCATTGGGTGTTGTAGGGGTAGTTATACAATCTATTCTGCTTATTGAAATTGTTGTTGAACTAAGGCCTTTCATTGGTAGGAGCACTGATGTTCCTATTTGCAGGTGCCTTCAAATCCTTTAATGCATTGAGTACCTTATCCAATTTATCATCTTCTTGCCTCCTAGTTCCAACAATCCTATCATTTTTTTTTTTTGTATTTCTTGTCCCCAAACAACTTAGGGTCATCTCTCTTCCCACCCAACTTCCCTGATATCTTCATATTGTTCTCAATATTGATAGCAATCCTAAAAGCATCCCTAAGAGTTCTTGGTTCCTTGTCCCTCAACAAGTATCCCATCTTTCCATCAAATGCATTGAAGTATGTAGTTAGACAAACATTGTCATCTAACCACATAACTTGGAACAACTTATGCATACCCTTCTGAAATCTCATATTGAATTCAACAGCAAATTCATTCTGATTTTTCCTTATGGTATTGAATTCATTCAGCATGAAGCTAGCATTAGGCCTATCACCATACTGCTCTTTAAAACATCTCTCAAAAGAATCCCAAATATCAATACATTTATCAAGAAGTCTCTTAAACCAATCTCTAGCATCCTCCATTAGAGATTGAACAAATAATTTCATGACTACATCCTCAGGCTCTACCTCATAATCATTAA
Organism: Chamaecyparis obtusa; assembly: GCA_027943335.1. Classification (NCBI taxonomy): domain Eukaryota; kingdom Viridiplantae; phylum Streptophyta; class Pinopsida; order Cupressales; family Cupressaceae; genus Chamaecyparis; species Chamaecyparis obtusa. The sequence continues at coordinate 801,763 of BSBK01006588.1, forward strand.
GCATATCAACAACTAACCTAAGATGCTCCTCACAACTAATAGCATTATTAACAGAAAACTTAGGTACCTTATCTCTTATATCATTTGGAAAAGCATTTGGGTAGCCTGGTATCACATCAAAACTAATTTTCCTATAGCCTTCTAATTGCATAGGTCTTCTTTGAAATCTTAAACTAGTGTTCCCACTAGAATTATTATTTTTATCTACATTCCCACCCACTTGCACATTTGATTGTCTATTAGGATCAAAAAATGATTTGGCAGATACATTAGGAATTAGATTACTAGTAGTAGCATTGCTAAGTGGAACAGTAGTGTTCATAGATGGCATACCTAGCTCAGTAGTAGAAGGGCCATGAACATTAGCTGATGAAGCCTTCAAGAACTGGATCTTTCTTCTTTTCTCTACAATAGCAGGATCAACTTCAACTCTTTCCAACTCTTGAGCAAGAGCTTCATCCTCTTTTCCTTTTCTTTCTATCTTTGTCTCCCTATTTGATTTAGGTGGTGTGACCCCTGGTATTGTCATTCATTTGCTTATTTGGACACCCACCATCTTCTGCTTTCCTTTTTCATTAATAACTATAGTAGGCCTAGTGATCTCATGTCCATTCCTACCCTTAGGCAAAGGAGCATAACTTTACACTTGTCTGATCATAGGGCCTTCTTCATCAAACTCATGGTCTTGCAATAAGCATTCCTGCTCACTTCTTAGAGCTTCAAGATCACCAAAAATATCATGCTACAACACCCTAGGAGTAGAAGCAAGCATCTTATTTCTCTCCTTCATTTCATTAATTTTTCTTAAAAGAGACTGCCTCTCCATTAGAGTGTTTACTTTTTCAGCCTCTCTCTCCTCTTGTAACCTTTTGTATATGGCATCCTCCTCTGCCAACTACAACCTAAGTGCATTTAGGTCATGTGGATCTATCATGTTGTCTTCAGAGCTTGATGATACTTCCACATTAGTAGGATGCTGAGATGGGAAATGCACTCGCCTTGGTTCCATGGGCTGCCTTTTGAATATGCCCTCATCAGGATCTAGATTCGGCCCATAACCTTTTTCTCTAGCATGTTCATCCTGACCTGCAAGTAATGAACCCTTATCTTGAAATACTGCTTCTAGGGTATCATAAAATTTGTCTTTAGAGCGGCCACTATGTAATCTAGAACTTATGTCCTTTGAATCTTCCTCATTAGAGGATCAAAGTGGTGCTCTGCCTCTAGTATTTTTTTTCTCCCTCAGAGGAGCACTGGTAGACTCTTCATTCCTCCTAATCTAGCTTTTCTTGTCAACTCTAGGCAATTGCTCCAGAGCAATCTCTAGATTCTTCTTGACAAAAGACCTAGTATTCCTCTTTTTATCCATCTTTTACAGTTTATAGCACTGGTTCTAACCTTTTGAGTTGCCACCCACTTAGATGGGAAATCTTTCAACTGAATACAACAGGAAAACAAGAGTGCACTTTGCAAACTTTTATCTTTAGACTCTCCCCAGCAGAGTCACCATTTTGTTGGTGACTCAGATGGGTAAATCAATCTGGCCAATAAGATTTTGACTTTGCAAGATAACTACAACCAGAGATTCTAACAAATGTAATTTTTCATTGTTTTTCTCCCCAGCAGAGTTGCCATTTTGCTAGGGGTTCCCTTGTGATCTTCAACTTGTAGATGTATACTTTCATGGATAACTTTTAATGATACTTTGACTCTATCACCACTCCAAAGTCTACAAGGAAGAGGGCCAATTAACAAGGATCAACATTGAGATCCTCCTACACTTTGAGCCTTAATGCTCAGGCAGGTGTACCCTTGACTCACTTCTCCAAAGGAGTCTCAAAACAATATACAACTATGTCCTTTACTAACTGACTGAGAGATATTATCATTTAAAATTGGGTGTGTGTGGTTGATGACAATGAAATGCCTCCAGAGAATGGACCAGTGCCTTAACCTAGGGCAAAGAGTCACCCAATTACATACATCAGCTGAAGATCTTAAATCAAACAGTCTTGGGCTCAAGATAAGTGCTTTTCCTATTACCCCTCTCCCTCAAACACCAGGACATCAAATTCTTATTTGGTTGTAAACTCACTGAACTCACCTAGAAGACTTTACTCCTAATATTGTTAGGAACTCAGAGATGACTTCACAATACTCTTTGTTTACCATATGCTAATAAACTTTGTGATACTAACATATATGAGCTCAGAACCAAAATAAGAAGATATACACAAATGTAAGATTGGAACTCAATAGCATTCTCACTAACATATTTAGGATCAATATACAATCAAAGCAACACAAAGATAGGAAATAGACCCAAAATCCATCTCCTCTTTCCTCAAATGTTTATACAATCACAACCACTGGAACTGACCAAAATTTAGAATAGAACCTTAGGACCGAACCCTTACTCTATCAAAAAACTGACTACTTATACCCCTAGTCACCTTGGAATCCTCAAAGAGGATGCATCAAGCTCCGGGTGACTAGGGTTAGGGTTTCAACTACCCAACCAATCAAAATAAAACAAAATTTATTGCAAGGGAAGAAACACAGGTAACCTAGAGAAAATGAATCTCAGACAGATCTTCCATCATCAAAATCTATGAGAATAGTACAAAACACCAAGGAATTGCCATGAAAACTAGTCAAATTGGCCACCTGCAAACACACCTTGAGCATAAAACCACACTTCGCCTGGTACAAAAATATCATGCCACTGACCACAGAGACCCTCTGATCAGTGGGCAACAACCAGCATGACCAAACCAATCGAAATCAACTGCTAAAACCATAAATTTTGGTACTTCCTGCCGCTAGAAACCCTCTGTAAATTTGAATTTGAAAAACAACAGTCATTTCCATGGCACCAATAGAAAATCGGCAGTCGACATTTGAAATTAGGTCAACTTTAAGTCCTGAACATTAGATCCTTCCTTTTCGCGAGCTTTATGATTCATCTTTTAAAAGGATCCCAATCAAATTTAGGGAATTGGTGACCAAAGATCTTTTCCAGTTCGCAGAATACTTTATCTTTCCACCACTTAGTTTAGCGGTTACACGAACACTTGTTCACTGAATCGCCAGTCAATTTGGAGCACTGCCATTTTTCTTCATGAACAAGCGAAACCCATTGAAATTTGTTGGTCCGCTAAACACTTTTATCTGGACTACTAAGAGCTTAGACCCCCGCCTGGGCCCACTTTATGCCACTTGGTGCTATACCATTCACTGCAATTGCTTGGTCACCACTAACACAGGACCCACAAAGAAAAAGCCTTCAAATTGGATGGCGGGCGCAAGATCTCATGGCTCTGACACCATCCATGAGATCATGCGCCAGCCATTGATTCTGCCACACTGTCAGCCCCCCCTTTGAAAGATTTGAGTCCACTGACAAATCATAATCACCCTCCTTCTCAGCCAATCAGAACAATGCAAGTTAGTGCCACATGTTAGAGGACCCACCCTCGTCAGCCATCTAAGAAAAGTAGAATCGACGACTGGAGTAAGATCTCATGGCTCTGACAACTTCCATGAGAACTTACGCCAACTATAGATCTTTTGTAGATGTCAGGTCCCACTGACAGAATCCTTCTCAGCAACATGCCGACCAATAAGAAACTACCAACTATGCCAACATGGTAGTGGACCCGCTCAGTTTAAAAGATACGTCACATAGGAGAATCAATGATCATCTTAAGATCTTGTTAGCATGTGCCAAAAATTTCATGGCTCTAGCTCTCTTCCCCTGGTCTCTGCAATGTTTTTCATGTCTCCGGCTAAAACCCTTTGCAAATTTTTTTTTTAAATCAAGTCGTTGGGTCCTTAAATTTAAAATTGCCCTGGCCCTATTTTATTTTCACGTTACCTTTTTGCAGGTCACTTAAAACCTTTAGTCTGCATGTGCCTTTTTTTATAAAAAGACTTCTTTACATGTCGCGCGGTTAGGTTTCATGTGTCGAAAGGTCCCCTTTAATCTTTCCTCAGTTCCCAGCACCTTGCAAGTTTTAAATTTTCCTAAGTCCTAAGCTTTAGTTTTTCCTATGTTTCGGCAACATTTTTTTTCCCTGGGCCTAGCTCTGACACCATCTCCATCTAATGGTGGGCGTATGTTTGCAAGTGATGTGTTAGACGCATGAGATCTTAAGACCACCGTTGATTTGATTGGGTGACGTTGCCTTTCCTTTTAACTGGGTCCACATGCCAGGTGTGCCATGTCAGCATTTTCTTATTGGTCCACAGGTAAACAACTCAACATGTGTCCGTGGGACCTAATTTTCTGATGGGTCAGAGGGTCCTGACATCCGTAATCCATCCGATGATGGGCATAAGTTCTCATGGAATCTATCAAAGGCTTGAGATCTTACGCTAGCCGTTGATCTCATTTATCTCAAACGTATCTTTGGCTGTGGTCCCGGTGTCAAGTGGAGCTGATTTGGAGGTTTCTTTTTGGTCCACATAGTATGAGGTGGAATCCTGTTAGTGGGACCGAGTTTCTAGATGTGTAAGTGGGTCTTGATCCTGTCAGTGAATCGACGAATGGCATATAATCTTATGAGTTTTGTCAGAGGCTTAAGATCTTGCAATGGTCGTTGATTTTGTTTCCTATCAGATGGTTGTCAAAGATAGGAGGAGATTCTCGATCTAATAGTGGGCATGTAATCTGATAAAATCTTGGAAGTCTTTGCGAACTTTAGATGGCCATCGATCTTCCTGATGCGGGCCTAGTCAAATTTTTTCAATCTTTTGGCAGTTGAGTTAAGATTTAAAAGCTCGCGAAGCATGAAGATCTGACGATCACGACTTAAAGTTGATGGAGATTTAAATTTCGATCACCGATTTACTGCAAGTGCCATAAAGTAGCCATTTATTTTCAAATTTGAATTTGCAGAGGGTTTCCAGCAACAGGAAGTACTAGAATTTATGGTTTTAATAGCTGATTTCGATTGGTTTGGTGGCGCTTGTTGTTGCAGTGTGGTCCAGGGTGTTGAGTGATCATCTGCAGGGTTTGTACTTTGCAATTTTGTGCTCAAGGCATGTTGTAGGGTTGACATTTAGGCATTGTTCATAATTCTTAGTACCTTCACAGAGAATTTTTCATGATTGAGGATCATTCCAGGATTTTCTCTCCTGGTTGCCTGCGTTTCCACCCCTGTAATAACTTTATGACCGTTTCCAGTTGGTTGGGTGGTTGAAACCCTAACCCTAAGTCATTTGTAGCTTGTTGCATTCTCTTTGAGAATTCCAAGATGACTAGGGAGTATAAGTTACAAAATTTTGACTGAGTAGGGGTTCCAAACTTTCTTTGGTCCCAGCTGGTTGTTGATAGTGTTATACCGATAGAGTAGTGGGATTTTGGGTATTTCCTATCTTTGTGTTGTTTTGATTGTATATTGATCCTGAATATGTTAATGAAAATACGATTGAGTTCCAATCTTGCATTTGTGTATGTCTTCTTGTTTCAGTTCTAAGCTCATATATGTTAATGTCACAAAGTGTGTTAGCATATGGTAAACAAAGAGTATTGTGAAGTCATCTATGAGTTCCTAACAAAGTTGGGATTAAAGTCTTTTGGGTGGGTTCAGTGAGTTTACAACCAAGTAAGAATCTGATGTCCTTGTGTTTGAGGGAGAGGGGTAATAGGAAAAGCACTTATCCTAAGCCCAAGAGTGTTTGATTCAAGATCTTCAATTGATGTATCTAATTGGGTGACTCTTTTCCCTAGGTTAAGGCACTAGTCCATCCTTTGGAGGCATTTCATTGTCATCAACCACACACACAAACATTCAAATGATAAAATTTTGAAGTAGTTAGTAAAGAGTATATAGTTGTATATCATTTAATGATTCCTTTCAAGAAGTGAATCAAGGGTACACCCACCTGAGCAATAAGGCTCAAAGTATAGGAGGATCTCTCTTGATCTTTGTTAATTGGCCCTCTTCCTTGTAGACTTTGGAGTGGTGATAGAGTTAAAGTTATATTAAAGTTATCCATCAAAGTATAAATCTACAAGTGAAGATCAAAGGGAACTCCCAATAAAATGGTGACTCCATTGGGGAGAAAAACAATGAAGCAATATATCTATTAGGACTTCTGGTTGGGACTACATTGTAAAGTGAAAATCTTTTGTTGACCAATTAGATATAAAGGTTGTAAGTACACTTTTGTTTTCTTGTTGTATTCAGTTAAAAAGATTTCTCATCTAGGTGGGTGGCGACTAAAAAAGGTTAGAACCAGTGCTATATATTGTAAATCATGGACAAGAGGAGGAATACTAGGTCCTTTGTTAGAAAGAATCTGGAGGTCACTCTGGAGCTATTGCATAGACAAGAGAAGAAGAGTTGGATTAGAACGAATGATGAGTCTACTAGTGCTCTCATGAGAGAACAAAGAAATACTAGAGGTAGAGCACCACATGTTTCCTCAAGTGAGGATGGTTCACAAGATAGAGTTCCTAGATCAGATGGCGGTCCCTCTGAAGATAGATTTTATGATACTCGAGAAGTTGTATTTTAGGACAAAGGTCCATTGCCTGCAAGTCAAGATGAACAAGCTGGAGAGATGGGTTTGGAGATTGATTTAGATCTTGATGAGGACAATTTTAGAAGAGAACCCATGAGACCTAGGCAAGTGCACTTCCCATATCAAATTTTTTTTGATATAGATGTTTCATCAGGTTCTGATGACATTATGGTAGATCCTGATGATTTAAATGCATTAAGGTTGTAATTGGCAGAGCAGGATGCCATACATAAGAGGTTACAAGAGGAGAGAGAAGCTAAAAAGGTGAATGCTCTGATAGAAAGATAGTCTCTCCTTAGAAAGATTAATGAAATGAAGGAGAGAAACAAGATGCTTGCTTCTGCTCCTAAAACTTTGCAGCATGATGTCTTTGGTGATCTTGATGCCTTGAGGAGTGAGCAACAACGCTTACTGCAAGATCAGGAATTTGATAAGGAGGGCCCTGTGGTTAGACAAGTGCAAAGTTATGTTCCTTTTCCTAAAGATAAAGATGGGCGTGAGATCACTAGGCCTGATGTTGCCGCTGGTGAGAAAGGAAAGCAAAAGATGGTGGGACATCAAACAAGTAAATCATTGACAATACCTGGGGTCCCACCACCCAATTTAAATAAGGACACAGAAATGGAGAGAAGAAGAAAAGAAGGTGAGGACCTTGCAAGAGAATTAGAGAGGGCTGAAATTGAAGCTTCCATTGTAGAAAAGAGAAGAAAAATCTAGTTCTTGAAGGCTTCATCAGCTAATGCTCTTGGCCCATCTGCTACTGAACTAGGTATTCCATCTATGACTACTACTATTCCACTTAGTAATGCTACTAGTTCAATTCCTTCTTCATCTGCTACGATAGGTGCTGATCCTAGGCAGCAGTCAAATGCACAAATAAATGTAGATGCTAATGTTGATCCTAGGGTTAACACTAGTTCAATTTTTCAAAGAAGACCTATGCAATTAGAAGGCTATAGAAAAATTAGTTTTGATGGAATTCTTGGCTACCCAAATGCTTTTCCAAATGATATTAGAGATAAGGTACCTAAGTTTACTGGTAATAATGCTATTAGATGTGAAGAGCATCTTAGGTTATTTGTTGATATGCTTAATGATTATGAGGTAGAGCATGAGGATGTAGTCATGAAATTATTTGTTCAATCTCTAATGGAGGATGCTAGAGATTGGTTTAAGAGACTTCCTGACAAATAATTGATACTCGGGACTTTTTTGAGAGATGTTTTAAAGAGTAGTATGGTGATGAATGAGACTACAGCTAAATTCAACACAACGAAAAATCAGAATGAGACTGCAGCTAAATTCAACATGAGATTTCAGAAGGGTATGCATAAGTTGTTCCAAGTTATGTGGTTAGATGACCCTAAGTTGTTTGGGGATAAGAAATACAAAAAGGAAAATCATAAGAATGTTGGAGCTAGGAGGCAAGAAGAAGATAAATTGGATAAGGTGCTTAATGCATTGAAGGATTTGAAGGCACCTACAAATAGGAACATTAGTGCTCCTACCAATGAGAGGCCTCAGTTCAACAGCAATTTCAATAAGTAGAATAGATTGCAGAACTACCCCTACAACACACAATGGAAGGATGGCAACCCTATTGTCCCTACTATAAGAGGAAACAATGATAGAGGTGTCCCTGACCCTCTACAAAAGGCTTCAATAAATGTCATGGAGGACATACCTTGGTGTGTTGCATGCCAGTCCCCTCATTCTGTAGAGCATTGTGTGGTTGCACATTCTATGGCTGCAAATCAAGATTGTGGCAATGAGGAGATAGATCAAGAAGAAGATCAAGATGATTTTGGATGCAACATGGCTTCTTCATATCTAGGATATGAAGATGATTCTAATTTTGATGAAGAGGTAGATGTAAATGTTAAGAGACACAATCAAGCCCTTTTTTCATCAAAAAGTTTTTTCTGATAGTGAAGACATTGATAGGAAGACATGTAATATGAACTCTTCTTGTGAGCCAGTAAATTCGAGAAGATCTTCTAGAGAAGAGATGAACAGGATTACTATAGAAATGATTGCCCAAGCGCAAACCAGAGGCATGGTGGCAAGGAATATAAATGATAAAGCTGCAAGAATGTTTATAAAGAGTACCAACCTTGGAGAACCTAATGAGAACAAATCAAAAGGTGATCATGTGGTGAAATTCAAGAATGTAAAAGGTAAGAATTGTGAGCCTAAGGGAGTTGGAATTGAAAATATTTCTAGTGAGATTGAGAGGCCAGTTAACACATTGGCTAAGATTGAAAAAATGAGGGTGGCCAATACACCTAATGTGTCAGATAAGCAAAAGGATATTAAGGAAGTGTAGATTGAGATTCCTTCTTCTGCTCCTATTGATATGTTATCTGTATTATCCCAAATTATAGTTAAGGTTCTACTGTCAAAATTGTTGAGGATCCCTGAACAGAAAGACAAAGCTATTGCATGGGTAGGTAATGTTCATAAAAATGATGTTGCATGCAATGGATCTTAGGATAAGGCTTTGAAAGGTGTTGCTGCTCAAGGAATTGTTTCTCAAATTATTCCAATATACTTGGATAGGTCTGTCAATGCTAGCCTTGAAAATATTGGTCCATTCTTTTTAAGTGTTCTTGTGAATGGAATGAATTTGAGAAATTGTATGATTGAAAGTGGTGCCTCTAATACTGTCATGCTTTTAAAAATCATGGAGAAGTTGGGCCTTAAAGTTGATACAGTGCAAGGCAGATGTTGTGCAATGGATCAGAGGGAGGTACTAGTTATTGGGACTACCAATGCAATGCCATATAGGCTGGCAGCATATCCAGAGAAAGAGTTAACAATGAGTGTTTTGGTGGTGGATATCCCTCTTCATTATGGGATGCTGCTATCTAGAACGTGGAGTGCTACCATGGGTGGAATTTTACAGTGTGATCTCTCCTATGCCACTTTCAAGATTGATGATCAGTTTGTCAAGATTGAACGAGAGCCAAGAGTATGCCAAATGATTGAGAGAAATATTGATAATCAAACTACATGTTTTGTGGATACTAATATTAATGCTTTTAGGGCAGAGATCCCTATATTTGAAGAGGAACCTATTTTGTCACCTATCTCTATTGAGGTAAGTGCTAATTCTGTGAAGAGTGATTTGTGGGTAATGTACTTTGATGGTGCAAATTGCAAAGATGGTGCAGGAGCAGGTATTTTACTTATTTCACATTGAATTTCTTTTTTACCAACAATATAGTAGAATATGAGGCTTTGTTGTTAGGATTGAGGTTGGCACAAAAGCATGGTATTAAGTGTTTAAGTGTTGTTGGTGATTCTGAGTTGGTGGTGTCCCAAGTCAGGTCAGTATATGCTTCCAAGAACAAGAGGTTGAAACAATATAAGAATGCAGTTTGGGATTTGATTGAACATTTTGATGCCTTCAATATTGAGTGGACGGATAGGAGTAACAATAAGATGGCTGACTTGTTAGCCAATATTGCAATCAATCCCAATGATATTACATTTTCTGGTATCTCTAAAGTTGAAATACAGGCTAGGCCTAGCATACTAGATAATATTGAGAATTAGGAAGTTTTTGATGATGATAATGATATCTTGAAGTTTATGGATTGTGAGGATCAGTATCATGGTCAGGAATTTGATTGTTTAGCCTTGGTTGAGTCAGTAGAAGGAAGGGAGGTTGTCTTTGGCAATAAGGTCATTCAGCTTACAACTAACAAGGTGCCCAAGGGGCTTGTTGTTTTGGAGACTATCTTTGATAACGAGGATAGAGTTCAAAAGAATATAAAAAGAGAAGATCATGCTGATCTAGAGGAGATAAATTTTGGAACACATGAGGCACCTAAGAAGGTATACATTGGTAGGGATATATCTCAAAAGGTAAAGAAATCTTTGATCGAATTATTGAGAAAATTCAGGCATGTTTTTGCATGGTCATATGATGACCTAAAGGTTTATAGAGAAGATTTGTTTCAGCATATTATTCCATTGAAAGAAGATGCTAAACCTTTTCAGCAAAAACAAAGGCCTATTAATCCCACTTTGGCACCCAAGATGCAAGAAGAGTTAATGAAGATGAGAGATGCTGGAATTATCAAGCCTATAAGGCATTCTTCTTGGGTGTCAAACCTTGTTCCTATGAGAAAAAAGAATGGTGACATTAGGCTTTGTGTCAACTTCAAGAATCTAAACATCAGCTCATTAAATGATAGTTATTGTCTGCCCAATATGGAAGCTATGTTGCAAAGAGTAACTGGATCATAATTGATGTCTATGATGGATGGTTTCTCTGGCTACAATCCGGTCATTGTCAAGAAATCAAAGCAATTCAAGACAGCTTTCACAACACCTTGGGGGACATATGTTTATGTGAGAATGCCTTTTGGCCTCACAAATGCTGGTGCTACTTTTCAGAGGGCAATGGATTTTGCCTTTTTAGATTTCATAAATGATTTCTTTGTTGTATATCAAGATGATCTAACTGCCTATTCGAAGGAGGAAGAAAACCATTGCACTCATTTAGAAATAATATTTGTTAGGGCCTTAGAATTTGGCATTTCTTTGAACTTAGTTGGGAAGCAGGGAGTGAGAATTGACCCGGAGAGGGTAGCAGTCATTGATAAAATTTAGAGACCAAAGAATGTTAAAGGAATTCAGTCCTTCTTTGGTCAGGTCAATTTCTTAAGGAGGTTTGTGACAAATTTTGCAAAGGTTACTAGACCTATTTCTAAGATGTTGAAGAAGGGATCTGCAATCAATTGGGAGGGTGACCCTGATGAGGCTTTCAAAAGTATCAAGCAGGCTATCAAAGATGCACCAGTGCTTAAGGCACCTAATTATAATGTCCCAATGCATATTTTTTCCTTTGCATCTTTCCACACTATTGCTGCAGTTTTGTTACAAAAGAATAAGGATGGTTTTGAGTAGCCTATTACATTTTTCAGTAAATCTTTGTAGGCTACAAAATTGAAGTATGACATAAATGAAAAATAGGCTTATGCACTTGTGAAGGCAATCAAGGCTTTTAGGTGTTACTTGATGGGAGCAACTGTGAATGCTTTTGTGCCAAGTGCAGCTGTGAAGGATATTTTCTCATAGCAAGAGGTGTCTGGAAGAAGATGCAGATGGATGAATATGATCCAAGAATTCAATGTTGAGGTCTAGATTACTAAGTTGGTTAGAGGACAAGGATTGGCAAAAATGATGGCCCAATCCAATCTTGATGCAAATCAAGTAAATCATTCTGAAATTGATTACACATGTGATATGGATGATTGTATCTAGTATCAAGATATCATCTATTACTTGAGAAGTATGAGATGCCCAGATAACATGAATGATAATCAGAAAAGGACATTAAAATTACAGGCCATCAAGTATGTAATTGTGAAGTGTAAATTGTATAGGAAGAATTTGGATTGCATATTTTTGAAGTGTGTAGATGAAGATCAGGCTAACAAGTTGTTGAAAGAAATGCATGAGGGAGTTTGTGGTGGGCATTATATGGGTAAAACAACTGCTCATAAGATCTTGAGAGTAGGATTCTAGTGGCCCACAATCTTCAAGGATGCAGAATAGTTGGTGAGGAGGTGTGATGCTTGTCAAAGGTTCTCTGGTAAGCTTAAATTTTTAGGAAATGTGCCATTAAAATCAGTAGAAGTTCAAGCTCCTTTCCAACAATGGGGAATTGATTTCATAGGGGAGATACCAAACAAGTCAAGTGGAGGACACTCATGGATCTTAGTTGCCATTGATTACTTTACAAAATGGGTAGAGGCTATACCTACAAGAAATGCAACTAGTAAGGTGGTAATTGATTTTCTGATGAATAACATTGTTACAAGGTTTGGTTGCCTTGAGAAGATATTTAGTGATAATGAAATGTGCTTTAGGTCTACTGAATATAAGGACTTTTGCAAAGGTTTGGGAATTCAGATTTCTAATTCCTCACCTTATCATCCACAAGGAAATGGTAAGGAAGAATCTACTAATAAGAGTTTGATTAAAATATTGAAGAGAATCCTTGAAAAGAATAAGAGGGCATGGAATTCAAAGCTGCCATTAGCTCTATGAGCTGATAAGGTAACTGTGAAGAGGGCAATTGGTTGTGCACCATTTGACCTAGTATATGGAATTCATGCAAGAATGCCTCAGAATAAATCATTGGAAATGTATAAATTTGTTCAACTATATGATGATGACATAGATGATGAGATGCAGTTGAGAATTGAGGACCTCATTAGGTTGGATAAGACTAGAAGAGAATCAGTTGCAAGGAATGCCAAATTGCAGTTGCAGGTTAAGAATTTATATGATAAGAAGACTGTTGACAGAAAGTTTGAACCTGGTGATTTGGTATTAGTTTGGAATGCCAGACTGGAGGATAAGGGGAAACATGGTAAATTTGATCCCATCTAGATAGGGCCATATCTAATTCATGAGAAATGGGGCCAAGATTCATACATTATCAAAGAATTAAATGGTTATATTCAGGAATTTCCAGTTCATGGACAATTCTTGAAGAAATACTTCAATTGAGGTATTCTATTTTCCATGAATAGTAGTTAGGTTTGTACATTTTGTAAATTTTGTAAATAAGTTGCTTACCCCTGCCCTGTTTTGTCTTGGTCTGTTAGTTTTTGGTCTTGTTGCCTCTTCTACCTTGCTTGTTCCCTATTGTTTGCATTTTTTTCCAGTGGGATGGTCTACTTTAAACCAGTGATTCTAAGTCCTTGCTATGCCTATAGGAGGCATACATCCCCAGACAGAGCCACTGTTAGCACGTGCCAAAAATTTCATGGCTCTAGCTCTCTTCCCCTGGTCTCTGCAATGTTTTTCATGTCTCTGGCTAAAACCCTTGGCAAATTTTTTTTTTAAATCTAGTCGTTGGGTCCTTAAATTTAAAATTGCCCTGGCCCTATTTTATTTTTGCATTACCTTTTTGTGGGTCACTTAAAACCTTTAATCTGCATGTGCCTTTTTAAAAAAAAAGACTTCTTTACATGTCGCGTGGTTAGGTTTCATGTGTCGGCAAGTCCCCTTTAATCTTTCCTAAGTTCCCAGCACCTTGCAAGTTTTAAATTTTCTTGAGTCCTCAGCTTTAATTTTTCATATATTTTGGCAGCCTTTTTTTTCCCTGGGCCCAGCTATGACACCATCTCCATCTAACAGTGGGCATATGTTCGCAAGCGATGTGTCAGACGCATGAGATCTTAATACCACCGTTGATCTCATTGGGTGACGTTGCCTTTCCTTTTAAATGGGTCCACATGCGAGGTGTGCCATGTCAGCATTTTCTTATTGGTCCATAGGTAAACAACTCAGCATGTGTCCATGGGACCTAATTTTCTGATGGGTTAGAGGGTCCTGACATCCGTAATCCATCCAACGACGGGTGTAAGTTCTGATGGAATCTATCAGAGGCTTGAGATCTTATGCCAGCAGTTGATCTCATTTGTCTCAAACATATCTTTGGTGGTGGTCTCGGTGTCAAGTGGAGCTGATTTGGAGGTTTTTTATTGGTCCATGTACTATGAGGTGGAATCCTATCAGTGGGACCTGGTTGTTGGATGTGTCAGTGGGTCCTGATCCTATCAGTGAATCGATGAATGGTGTATAATCTTATGGGTTTTGTCAGAGGCTTAAGATCTTGCGATGACCATTGATTTTGTTTCCTGACAGATGATTGTTAGAGATGGGAGGAGATTCTTGATGTAATGGTGGGCGTGTAATCCGATAGAATCTTGGAAGTTTTTGCGAACTTCAGATGGTCGTTGATCTTCCTGATGCAGGACTGGTCAAATCTTTTCAGTCTTTTGGCAGTTGAGTTAAGATTTAAAAGCCCGTGAAGCATGAAGATCAGACGGTCACGACTTAAATTTGATGGAGATTTAAATTTTGACTGCCGATTTGCTGCAAGCGCCATAAAGTAGCTGTTTATTTTCAAATTTGAATTTATAGAGGGTTTCCAGCAATAGAAAGTACCAAAATTTATTATTTTAATAGCTGATTTTGATTGGTTTGGTGGCACTTGTTATTGTAGTGTGGTCCAGGGTGTTGAGTGATCATCTGCAGGGTTCGTACTGTGCGGTTTTGTGCTCAAGGCATGTTGCAGAGTTGACATTTAGGCATTATTCATAATTCTCAGTACCTTCACAGAGAATTTTTCATGATTGAGGATCATTCCAGGATTTTCTTTCTCCTGGTTGCCTAGGTTTCCACCCCTGTAATAACTTAATGACCATTTCTAGTTGGTTGGGTGGTTGAAACCCTAACCCTAAGTCAACCGTAGCTTGTTGCATTCTCTTTGAGAATTCCAAGATGACTAGGGAGTATAAGTTACAAAATTTTGACTGAGTAGGGGTTCCAAACTTTCTTTGGTCCCAGCTAGTTGTTGATAGTGTTATACTGATAGAGGAGTGGTATTTTGGGTATTTCCTATCTTTGTGTTTTTTTGATTGTATATTGATCCTGAATATGTTAATGAAAATACTATTGAGTTCTAATCTTGCATTTGTGTATGTCTTCTTATTTCGGTTCTAAGCTCATATATGTTAATGTCACAAAGTGTGTTAGCATATGGTAAACAAAGAGTATTGTGAAATCTCTGAGTTCCTAACAAAGTTAGGATTAAAGTCTTTTGGGTGGGTTCAGTGAGTTTACAACCAAGTAAGAATCTAATGTCCTTGTGTTTGAGGGAGAGGGGTAATAGGCAAAGCACTTATCCTGAGCCCAAGAGTGTTTGATTCAAGATCTTTAGCTGATGTATGTAATTGGGTGACTCTTTGCCCTAGGTTAAGGCACTAGTCCATCCTCTGGAGGCATTTCATTGTCATCAACCACACACACAAACATTCAAATGATAAAATCTTAAAGCAGTTAGTAAAGAGTATATATTTGTATATCATTTAGTGATTCCTTTCAAGATGTGAATCAAGGGTACACCCACCTGAGCAATAATGTTCAAAGTGTAGGAGGATCTCTCTTGATCCTTGTTAACTGGCCCTCTTCCTTGTAGACTTTGGAGTGGTGATAGAGTCAAAGTTATATTAAAGTTATCCGTCAAAGTATAAATCTACAAGTGAAGATCAAAGGGAACTCCCAATAGATGTCATGCCTCTGACACACTCCATAAGAAGATGCACCCACCGTTAGATCAAGATAGTATCAGAAGACCAGGCCCAGGAAATATAAGGCCGAAACTATAGGAAAAATTTAGCGCAGGGACTTAGGAAGAAATAAATCATTAGGACTTAGGAAATATTAAAACCCATCGGGTGCTAGACTTAGGGAAATATTAAGCACGTGGATGTTTAGGAACTTAAGTGACCCGAAAAAGTAACATTAAAATAGAACAGGGCCAGGGTAAAACAAAGGGTTTTTCATGCAACGGCTAGTTTTTTTAAATTTTTGAACTAGGGCTTGAGGCCAGAGACATGAAAAACGTTGCAGAGACCAAAGGGAAAGACCAGAAGGCATGAAATTTTTTACATGTGCTAACAAGTAGATGAGTAGTGACCTCCCCAAGCCTCATTATGAAAGGACTTTAGCATCTTTTCTCGCTGCTCTCTATAAACACACCTCAGAAACCTTTGTCCAACCCTTTTTTGTATAACACATTATCCACTATCACATATTTCTCTGTCTTTAATCAGAGGTTTCTCTTCTCTCTTGAAGAGAAATGTTTTGTACATTCACCATAAGTCAAATAATGTGCTACTTCGATAAACCAAGGATCTTAGAGGCTTATCAAAAGAACTTGTGGTAGTGCTTCTTCATCTTCTTCTTTTTTTTCTATCAACCGACATAAATCCTATCCCCGCACCAGTTTGGTGGGTCAAATATCCAAATCAAATTCTTGAATCCTAGAAATCCATGTTGCTTGCTTGTTCAGCCCTACTTCTTATGTCAAAACACTCTTCACTACAACATTAGACATAAAAACAAAAGAATGAGAATGTAGTATGTAATACCTATATGTTTTTTTTGCATTTACCACAAAAATAAATTTCTTTTCAATTGATGAGTAATTCAATTCATGCTTTTTCAAGGGGATGCTCATGAAAATAATGGGTACTTCTCCATTTTATTCATTCTTCTACAAGAGAGTTCCTGACATAGTTGCTCTAAAGCATAGCAATACATGATGAAGTATTTCTTATAGCCAGGTCTTATCAGAATGTGGTCTTGAGCGATAGCCTCTTTGACTGAATTAAAAGAATTCAATGCTTTCTCCCCCATTTAAAGACATCTGTTTCACTCATTAGTCCTACTGTGTGCTTTGTGGTCTCAACAAAATCAGGGACGAATCTCCTTAGGAAATTAATCTGACCAAAGAAAGACTTCACACTACTTCTATTCGATGGTAAGTTCAACTATTGGATGGCCTTCATTCTTTTAGGATTTTTTTATCCCTTCTTTTCAAACTAGATGCCCAATAGTTTTCCCTTTGTTACACAGAAAATAAACTTCTTCGGATTAAGGGATATCCCATGGTCCTTACATCTATGTAGCATAGATTTAAAATCTCTTAAATGGTTCCTCCTCCTTTTGGAAAAGATAGTTAATTCATCAAGGTATATAAGAATTATTTTATTTTTTAGGTGTCCAAAAGAGAAATTTATTACACATTGGAATGTGGCACCAACATTGATTAGGTCGAAGGGAATTTAATTATATGCAAATATACCCCAAGGTTCAAGAAAGAAGTCTTGTGCTGGTCTTCCTCCACCACACTGATCTGATTGTACCCAAAAAATCCATCGAGCATGGACACCATCTCTAATCCAGCTACTATTTGTAGAATGTGATCCATCACCGGTAGAGAATAGTTGTCTTTTAGGCTGGCCTAGTTCAAGTCCCTAAAATCCACACAGATGCAGATTTCTCGATTCTTCTTTTTGACCAGTACAATATTTGCAATCTAGGTGGAGTGGTGTATCAAATAGATTATGTGATTCTTCAACATCTTTTCGACCTCTCTAATGATGACATTTTCTACCTTAGGATTGTAATTCCTTATTTTTTGTCAAAATGGAATCACTCTGGACTTTAATGGAATTTGATGCTGAAATCTGTCTCCCCTGAAATTTTTCAATTCTTCGTACAACCAGGCATATACATCTTTGTAATGCTTTAGAAGTTTGATGAGCCTATGTTTTTCTCCACTAGTACAACACTTTCCCAAGTTAATGAACTTGGGGTCATCTTCATCTCCTATATCAATCTTCTCATGTTCACTTGAACTGTCTTTAGCTTGAATATTTCTACCTTTTCTAAATGTATTATGCCTATCAAATAGGTTTTGAAGGGATACCCATCCCTTGGAAATGTTATTCCCTTTCAGCTAGATAATTCCATCATCTACTTCTTTTTCCAGATCTAGGCATAATTCATTGCAAGCTGACTCAAACCCCTCAATGTAGGTCATTAGAAACATGTCCATATTCTATAGAAACTTGTTAATCTACTTATCATGTTGTAACATCTGCCAATACCCTGAGTTATCAGGTACATTAGGCATGTGAACAATTTTGATCCGATAAGTATCTTCAAGGAAGTTTGGGTGAGGTATCAACAAAGAGGTAGATACTATTAGATAATCTATTGTACTATTTTGATTCCTCAATATTGCCTCTATAGAAAAAGATTTGAAACCTTCAAGTTCATCCCAAACTCAGTTTCTATAGTGTTTTAACCTTTTATTCCTGACAGTAAAGAGGCTCCTCACTTACTTCACAATGAGCTCAACATCTCCCTTCACTTTCAAGGACTTAATCCCTTTCCTTTTGGCTTCTTCTAGGCCCAATAACAGAGCAGCGTACTCCATAGTGTTGTTTTTATTATCAAACTCTAGTTTGAAAGATTGAGGGAATATCTCTCCCTTAGGTGATATTATAACTACTCTTCCCAACCCAATAGATGAACAACTACCATCAAACTCCATTGTCCATAGTGCCTTATCACTTTTGAGCTCTAGCTATTCAATATCTTCTTCTCTCAAAAGCATGCAATTTCCCAATTCACATTCATTATACAAAATCTAAGCCTTAGGATCTTCTAAAGGGAACAAGATAAACTTCTATTTCCCTTGAGGCTAAAGCACTACACTTTATTTTCCAATTGGTATTGTAGCTTGGTTCCAGTCCATCTTAATTTCACCCCCTAGATCTCTACAAAAAGTTCTACTCAACAACATATCGTAGCTTGTCATGATGTTAGCAACTAAAATAGTAATCTTGACTCTTTTACTAGGATAGGTTGACAAGGCAACTTGGGCATCTTTAATTTGATTGATCAAGGGTACTTGCATGGAATCCATGGAATAACATTTACCAAAAGTTCTAGAGAGGGGGAGATCTAGGGCTTTAGCAACAAAGGAGGGCATGATATTATTAGAGGCCCCTGAATCAATAATATAATTATTCAATCTATGATCATGTATAAACAATGAGACATAAAAAGGATCGGGCTTAGGGCTTCACACCAAGATTGGTTCAATAGGTATATTTTTTCTAGGTTCAGATTTAGCAAAAGAGGATTGAGCTAGTGATGATTATTCAACTTCAAAAGAAATACCATTATTTGATTGGCTATGCATGGCTTGTGCCTGGGTTTGATTACATCTTACATACTCAATCAACTTATCTAATTCTTTAGGCTTCAACCTTAAATATTCAGCAAGTCAAATCTGAATTTTACTAGATTTAAAAAAGTCCACAATATGAAAAGATGATTCAGGTTCAAACTTTTTAAGCACATGAAATTCAGGAGTAAACTTTGAAGTATGAGTTTGAGTACTAGGTTCCTTACCCTTTTTTAATGACTCGAGAGATGACATATTCCCATGAGGTTTGGAATTATGTTTCCCACATGTTAGAACTATGAATGAAGGATCTTTTAGGGTGACCAAAATATTGACCCATCTTTCAGAATCAGATTCATACTCCAAGAAATAATTAACAGAGTCGCCAAGCTCCTGGAAATGCCCTTCATTGTCTAATATTTCTTCAATTCTCTTCTTCTGACTATTCAACTACATAGACCAAATCATTTATGGGAAAGAAGCACCATCATGATCATCTTTCATGTGAAAGACACATATAATACTATTTTTACCAAGATGTTCAATTGCTAATATCTGTTGAGTTGAGGGTAATTATAAGGTTTTACCATTGCAACCAGACTGATTAGGAATTCTTCTAGGGATACCATGATAAGGTTGTTGGAATGGTGAATTAATTTTAAGTAATTGCCTCTTGAGATTAACAACATTGTTCATCAATATTTTCACAATAGGATCAATTGATGTTGAGGCTTGTGCATTCAACACTTGGACCTCCTTCTTCCACTTACCAGAAGTAATAAGGTCATCTTCCAACTCTATTGATGCCTTCTATGTTGCAGATATTTTTTATACCCTTGCTCTTCTCAAATGAAAAGAGACATTCATAGGCATTTCACTTAGGAAGAATCCCTTTTGATTTTCAGCCATCGGCCACTTTGTAGCTAAAATTTTGTAAACCAAACTATTGAACTTCGCTACAAACTCCCTCATTGGTTCATGTATCTCTTTCTTCAACTGTGTGAGTTGAACCAACAAGGTAGTATCATCTTTGACATTTTCCAACCTAACTTCAAAAGCATCTTTCATTTCATTCTCATTCTAGATTGAACCATTAGGTAAATGTTGGAACCAATCAGTAGCAGCACCTATTAGAGTTTGGATAAAAAGCCTAATTTCCACATCCTGATGTCGTACTACCAATATTCCACATGCTACATTAAATGCATTCAAATGTTAATTTGTGGACACTTTTCCATCACCGCTAAATTTTTGTAAAACGTCCCTTACCCCTTTAGATGAAGGGTTTAAATTAGCTCCTAAATTAAGGGGCCCTACAACATCTCCCCATCGTTGAGAAATGACTAATGCTAGAGGAGGGACAGTGATTAAGGGTGGTGGTTTTAAACCGTGGAAGGCTAAGACTTTCCAAATGATAGGAGATGGAG
Organism: Chamaecyparis obtusa; assembly: GCA_027943335.1. Taxonomy (NCBI): domain Eukaryota; kingdom Viridiplantae; phylum Streptophyta; class Pinopsida; order Cupressales; family Cupressaceae; genus Chamaecyparis; species Chamaecyparis obtusa. Next base: position 822,295 of record BSBK01006588.1, read on the forward strand.
TCTCTTTAGGAGGGGAGGATGGTCTACTCTTCACCTTTCTTTTAGGTGTAAATATTGGTGCAAAATTAATACCTTGAAATTCTTGAAAGACTTGATAAAAGATTTCTTCACTTCTTTGGGGATCTGGTATAAGTTCTTGAATCTAGTTTGCTTTATAGATAATATTATTAAAAAAAATGATTCTAAGCACCCAAAGGCTATTGATATTCTCTTTTCCTTTGTTGTTGCACTTGTCTGAGCTAGATTTGTCTTATCTCATTAGCGATTTCTTCTTCTCTCTCCAATACTCTACTGGCTCTTTGATAATCCTCCAGACTCGTAGATTTCCATGTGAGAGTGTTTAACTGATTTAGAATATATTCAAACTCATCCTAAAAACCTAAGTTAGGCTGCAATATAGGTATTATGTTCTCATCAAGTAAAACTATATTACATCATAAACTGGTCTTCTAGTTTGACTCCCCAACAAAGTCACCAAAAATCTATTGGTTAACAGATTTTCCCTTGCATAAATACTTATAACTAAAATGACTCATGTGCCCTATGCAAAGAAAAAATTGAATCATGGTTGGAAGAACCTTAATCCTTTCAACCTTTGTTTGAAGGTTTAGCTACCTTTAAGATCTTCAATGAATTAATTACAAAAAAATAAATGAAGACACATTTTAACAAGAAAGCATAAAAGGATTTTCCACATTCATTCATAACCATGAAATGAACATAGGCAGAATTTTCACATTTAACACAAAATTCATAGATTTTGTTGATGACCAAATAACTGATTAAATAATTTCATATATTTTCTCCAACTTTTTGCATGAATAATCATAATGAAGAAATACTATAAATACTACACACCATAAAAAAATTCCAATAGAGATTGAATAAGGATTGACCAATACACAGATTATATAAAAGTGGGAGATATTCTTCTATTTTCAAATAAAAATTTTCTTCATAAAAAATACATTATAGGAGAATTTTATAGCTTTTGTGTGTTCTACTTCTACATCTAATTAATTAAAGTTCAAACCATTTTAAATTCTTTAAACAAAATACTTATAGCCACCAGGCTAGGTAGTTATTAGAACCAGAGTTAAACAAACTCCCACATGGATTAAACAATTTTGCTAAAATAAGTAAACTAATTAAGGAAGAAAAAGAAATAAAAGATAGTAAATCTATTTGATTTCACTCCCGAAGTCACAACACATGATCAAGGTCTCATGAGGCACATTAGCAGAATTTGTTGGCTGGTTTGAAGTGCATGACATAGTGCAATTTTCCTCCAATCCACATGTGGTACAAAGAAGGAAACGATTACTTGGTGATAAGGAAGCCTAATGTGCACAATCCTCTATCTCACACCTCCTTATCCTTATTTATACCATCCACCTTACTTGCATGAGTTTCTAAGTGGTTTAAACACACGGTAACCATGGCCTCAATCCTATCCAGTTGTGAGAAGTCATCAATGGTTAAATCCTTGATCTTTATAATGGCCATGATCTTATCCTTGAAATATTTCACCATCTCATTAGTGTCTTCGATCATTTTTCCATCCTCTTTAAAGAACTTAATATTTATGCATTTCAGATCTTTCTGCATAGTTTTAATTAATCCCATAAGTTCCTTCAAGAGTTTAGTTGGTTCTTCATGGTCTTGTTTAACAATAGAGTTACGCCATTCAATATTTTTCTTGGAGACATATAGAACATTATCATCCAATCCTTGCACAGTTTTATCCCCTAAAAACTTCATAACACCATACTTATGAACTTCACACATCTATGTCACAACTACATTCCATTTGGTTCTCTTTTTCCCAAAAATTAACTTCAAACTCTAGTTCTTTACTCACTTTCATTGCTTCATAATGAACTTTGACTCAATCAATAATAGAATTAGTACCTTGTTGAGTGATCAGGTCGAGCCAGTCATGATAGACATGCTATAATTTTATTTCTTTGGAGTTTCTCCAGAAGCTTATAACTTGGTGGTGAGTTTAGGTCAAAGCCTATGGAGCCTAAGTAAGTGGTACAGGAATTGGATTCTATATGGCATGTACGTATTCAGCCATATGCCTTAAGGTTTTTTTGAGTTTCTTCTTATCTCTTTCATCCTTCCAAGTTCTGGAAATCATTCATTTTCTTGAAGATTCCAGATGCTTGGCATTAGCTACTCTGGTGGTAGGTCCCATATCCACCTTTTCTATAATGAAATATATGGTTTAAGCATTCTCTGCATCCTTGTCTGTGACTGGCATGGCTATCTTAACTACCTAATGACCTGTACCTTCAGCCACATGCATCATGGTCTCAGTTTCAAGATTTTTGGGCTTACTTGCTTTTTCCAGGCACTTACTTATCATATCCTCGATGGGTACCAAAATAGGCACAACAATCCATTTATATTTTACTAAGGCTTCCAACCATTTGGGTGTGGTTGTTGTGGCTTTTGGTGGGGTGTTAGAAAATTACTCTGTTCTGAAAGAATCAAAGCACTAGATGAATATATATTTCCATTCATTTTATTTTCCTTTATATTCTATTATGTGGCTTGAACCTTTGGCATCTGGCTGTCCATATCCTTAGCTACCTATTCTAAAGGGTCCAGGTCTCCCACCTCCAAGTTCTTGGAATTCTTATCACTCTTCATCTTGGTCCTAGATCGAGTAACTTAAGTCTAGGGTTGACCTTGTTCTCCTTTTATGAGCTTCCTTGTGGGAAGGCTTCTACTTTTAACAAGACACTCCACACCTACAATATCAAGAAATTTTTTTAGAAATAGGAAGAGTGGATTGTGGAATGATATTTTTGGGAGAGGTTGAACTATTTTTGGGCTCGAGTTTAGGGGATTTTTTAGCCCAATGGCTTTGAAGCCAACTCTCTATTCTTCTTGTGATGTTGAAAGATCTTAAATGAACATCATCATTTTATTTATTGTCTCAATTAATTTATGGAAGAGGTTGTTCTTGAACCCTTTCAACAAATACAAGATCTAGAATATCTTCATTCTCTTATTCATTAACCCCTATGGTGCTCATATTCAAGTTGATTGAGATGATTTGGTCTAAAGAAAATCTTGACCATAATCATTTCCTTACTTCAAATTCATCGACTCAATTCTCCTAGTAGTCCTCAAGTTGAGGTCCATGATGGAATCCATCTTCCATGTTCAAGTGTTCACTAGTGAAACCTGTCCAATCCAAGTTTGTCCTAATAGTATATAGTTGGAGGTTTAGTTTCTTGAACTCTAATTCCATATTCATGGCATCTGACAATGTTTTGCAACTATAATGGCCTAATTTAATAAGGAATTCAACCCCAATGTCACCCATTTCTTCTAACTTCTTATGAGCTAATTATCTGCTCACTTCTATTAATATATGTCTATAAAGGGCATATCTGGGTAACTTATAGGGTTTGTCTCCAAATCCTCCAACTCTGAGGTAAGTGAATAGTGTGAACTGTATGAAGTAGCTTCCATATATACTAACTAACTACATAGCTTCATTTGATATTCTTTGGTTCACATTGACCTAAAGTTCATAGACTAGTTTCTCTTGAAAAACATCATTTACTCTAATGAAGTTCTCTACACACCTTTGCTTCTAAAGGTGAGGATAAAACTCATGTATCCTCATGCCTTCCTACCATGTTTCATTATATAATCAATTCCACTCCCTTAAACATGCCAGCATATAGAAGAGATAGGATGACATATCGAAACCTTTACATTTGAAAAAATTTGACAAGCCTTCATGCAATCTATGTGCTATGATTTGTAACCAATCTAGGTATCTTTGTCCACCCATTAAGACTTGGATGTAAAAATACATCCAGTTTTCCCAATAGAATGTGTGAGAATTTCCTTTAACCCAATTCAAGAGGTTACGATGTCTCTTACATTGGCTTTCAAATACTCCCTAGTTACAAGCCTTGGTAATCTTGAACCTTCATTTTTTTCTTTCAACAACCAATTATGAGTAATGACACTCTTGTAAATAGCCTTTTTTAAGAGAAAATAGAATATGCCATGCTAATTGTCCAATATCATATTGCTCCTTCTCTGGTATAACCATGGCTTACATAACTGTTTTCCTATTGATACTAACCAATGGGTTCCCATCTATTTTCAAAATGCATCTCTTCTCGACATCATACCTATTCATACACTCCATAACTAGCTCAGGGCAAGGCACAACTATAGGGAAAGTCACTTCTTCAACTAACCCTCTTTGTACAATCTTCTCCATCATTGAATTTGGAGTCATCTTCTTAGCTTTCTCTATAAAATCCCCTAATTCATCTTGGACTAGGTTAATATCATCAAATTTAGGGAGAATATTGAGAAGGCACGAAGTCTGACCTAGGTTTGGGAGCATAGGACTCATAATGAATATAGAATAGATCCCTTGAAATAAATTTGAAAATAGAAGAATCGCACACAAGAAACTAATCTACTTTTGTTTCAACTTCATAAATAGTTACAATTAGAAATGGAAGAGGATTCTTGAAAGACTCACCTTCTATTCTCATCAAATTCATGCAACTCCCCTGAAAGAAAGCCCTAATTTACCTTAGTCTCCGCGGCTTCACTTTGGATTTAAAAAATTTCTAATTTAAGAAAATAATCATTGCCTTTACTTATAATGTAGGAAAGATCTTGGCCAAGAATTGCATGCTGTGAAAACTTAATAATCATGATGTGAATTAATTAATGATTTGACATCAGCTGACAACTTATTAATTTCTAGTAATTTTGGTACAAAGGTTTACATACTCATTACTTTTTATTTATAAAAATTCAAATTTTAACACCTATCACATCATCATACATGCCAAATACCCTTTTAATTCTCCTTCAATAACATGGCATCAATTTTGATGAGATGAACCTTGAACCTTGAAAAATTGAACCATTAAGGTTCAATGGTTCAAGTTCAATGAATAACAAACTTGACACATCAAACGCGACGTGACCCCAGACAACTTATGAATCATCAAGATGAAAATAAAAGGTTTATTGAACAATGAACCTTGAACCATGAAGGGTTCAACAGACGGAAAGAAATGAACAACTTTCTAACTATGACACAAAAGGGAGAGGCACGCTTGTTGGCTTTGGACTTCAAAAGGTTCAACTCAAGAGGTTTAATGGGGAAAAGATAATGAAGTAAGGAAAAGAAAAAGGAGAAAGGCTAAGGTTGAGAACTTTATAATAATAAGTCAAGCATTTTGGCTAAAGTTGGGAATATAAACACAAGAAAAAATATAGGGGTAACAGATCCACACTAGAAGCTAGTGCAATCTGTCCAGAAATGTCAATTTGTTTTTTTCTCATCCAAATTTTGTTCATCTTCTCTCTAATATCACTTACATCAATTCTATTTCCTTATCATAGTTATTTGTAATTATTATTAACTAAACAATTTATTCTTGTTCCATTACTTCTATATTTGCAATCCTTAGCAATATGTCCATAATTATTGTATTTGTAAAAAATAATATTGTCTTTTCCATACCTTTGATCATTTTGATTAGTAATCAATTTGCAATTCCTTTTAATTAGAAAAAAATTGTTGCATTTGTAGCATATAAGGTTACCTCTCATTGTATTGGGTTCAGATCTGAATCTAAATTCCTTAAATTTGTGTCCATATTGCCAACTTGTGAATCAATATCCAAAAAAAGTGTTGCATTTGAATTTCTCCGACATTCTTTTTCTATGTGTCCAATGCATGTCAAACATTTACCATTTAATTTTTGTCAATATATCTACTTCAAAGATGTCTTCATAGGTTGCTTAGTCTTATCTGTGATTTGTACTTCAACAGATTTGGAACATTCTCCTTTCTCATATACTAAACCATGCTTAATTATCTCCATGAGGTATCTCACTTGCAATCTATTCATCAAGTTTCTCAGAGCTAGATTTGAATTTATCTTAAAATTATCTAGCATTGGCTAGGTCTCTTCTCAATACCTCATTGATTCTTTCTAGTTTTTTCTCATTATGTTTGGATTCTACAATTAAAACTTGTTGTTGTCCAAATTCATTATTTAGTTTGTAGCATTCATCACTCTTGTCTTTTAGGGATTCTTCAAGAGTCTTTTTGGCTTGAATTTCATCAGTGATCTTGATTGCCATAGATTCCATTTCATTCATTGATTCTTTCTAGTTTTTTCTCATTATGTTTGGATTCTTCAATAAAAACTTCTTGTTGTCCAAATTCATTATTTAGTTTGTACCATTCCTCACTCTTAGCTTTTAGGGATTCTTCAAGAGTCTTTTTGGCTTGAATTTCGTCAATGATCTTGATTGCCATAGATTTCATTTCATTCTTTATGTTGTTTCTCTCTTTCACAATTTTCTCATAGTCACAGTTAGAAGTAGAGTTGGTGTCTTTTCTTGATAACTAATCTAAAATTCATTTTCTCCTATCTCTAGATTTCCTTAATTACTCCTTTAAGTTGTTAATGAATCCATTAGCTTCTTTCAACTTTTATCCCTAACTAACATTGTGAGCATTTGATTTGTCTAGGTCTTCAAGTGAATTTAAAAGTTGAAAGTGAATACTGCTAGGTGCTTCCATTTGGAGAAGCACCTGGATCCTCCTCAAAATATTAAACTTCTTCCAAGGAACTAAGCTTTGATACCAATTATTACAACTAGTGGTTGTGATTGCACCAAAAGACCGACCTGTTACTGCCTGATACAACCACTAGACTTATAGAAGACACAAGAGGTTGTTAAACCATATTGTGAATCTCAAAGGGGGACGTTAGTGGTTAGTCCAATAGGTTTGTTGCATCATCATCTTACACAAACACAAAACCATTTTAGATATTTCTACAGACAAATATAGCTTGGGTTTGGATTCATACATCTTTCCAATTTAATGGAGTGACTTCTCTTATCTCCACTAGATTTGTTTCTTCCTACGGGGATAAATATTATTTGTAGAAAGTGGATCATGTTTTGTCTTCAGAGATTCATCATTACATAGGACCTAATTTTGCATTGGGGGGATTATTGTTCTTATTTTATCTCTCTTATGGGAGGTATTCATTGTACTTTAATGATAGATTCAATACTTGGGGGGGACATCTTGAGTCCTTCATGCTTGACACATGTACTTTATTTTCATTGCATCTCTCCTTTTTGGAGAGGTTTCTTTCCCATGTGGTTTTTCTCTTATTCTACCATTAGAGAGACTTCATTACATTTATTTACATTGGTTTGTAAATGAGTACCTAATTAGACCTAGTTGTTGAGATCCATTCATATATTTCCTTCTTAGAGTTTTTTGTCTCCCTAAGTTTCACCTAAGGGGGGATGTTAGAGCATGTATTTTTTAGTTGCATTAAACACATTTTTATATGTTGCATTAATTAATTATGCACATGTGCAAGAATATTCTCATGCATAATTGACCACATGTTTACACATTCATGCTCTATCTTAAGATCACTTAGTTAAGCCTAAATTTAGGCATGTCTCTAGTCTAGTTGGGAAATAGTTTACACATTGTATATATCATGTACTTCTAGTTTTCACATCTCTCTAGTTTCCTAGTTTTTGTTAGAGTTAGCTTTTGGATATTTTTTGTGCTCTTGCTTTCCAAAGAGCAAGTCATTTATTCATTGTATCCAAATCCCAATCTCAATTCCTATAGAGCATATTATATTTTCTTGACCTCTTTTGTGATAGTTATTTTTCTTGCAAATGATCCTTTTTGTCATAGTTATTTCATCAACTCTTATATGGTATCAAAGTATAATCATTTCTCTTAAAACAATAACACTAACATAAGGAAATCTTCTCATATCCTAAATATCACTTGGTGATTTTGGATAGTATTTATTTGATAAATTTTTCCTCATTATAATAGGAACATAAATAAAATATAAGTATTCATGTTAAATCTCTTCAACATCGATTTCACATACTTATTATGTCTTAGACATGGTTTTATATTAGCTCTATCTATTTTAATCTCCATCTATAAAATTTACCTAGATTTTGGTGAATACAACTTTATCTCAAAGCGTAATGAGAGATAAGAATTAATATGATAAATCAAAGTCATTCCTATAACAAAAAATATATCATAAGATCACCTTTGTACCAAAATACTTGAGGGAGGGTGTTGTGGTCCCACAACCACGCTCCCCTAATGGCCCTTATGGCCTCAAGGGGTCCCCCTCTTGCCTTTTGCTTGTCTCTCCTTTTGTTGTTTTTAGGTTTTTTGTCCTTAGTTTTTTTTTAGTTTTCGGCATTTTTGGCCTTGTCGCCCTTTCGGATGTCCGAAAGTGCGAAGGGCCCAGTAGAGCAAGCAACACATCTTTGGGTCTTTTAGCTCTGAGATATTTTTTGGACTTTTCAGTGGTTGCCAACCCCGGAAGTCCGACCCTCACAAGGGGACCGATCTTTTGGCCCTTCGGAGGTCTAACATCCCTGCAAAGGCCAAAAGGCTGATTCACGGGGTGCTTATGTAAGCAACCCCGCATAGCCTATAAAAGGCATGGGAGATTTTTTGAAACCTCACTTTGCACTTGCTCCTCCACCTCCTGCCTGCTTTTTCATTGCTTGTCACCTTTTTGTCACTTGGATCTCATCTCCTTATTGGACGTCGTCGAGTTCTTCATTTCCTAGGTAGGTGGTTTTTTCTCCCCTCTTTTTTTTGTCTTAGTTTAGGGTCTGTTTTGCTTTTGGCCTTCTTGGTTTGTCCTAGGTTTACATTTTGCATCTTTTCAGCCTTTTTGGCCTTGTTGTAGGTCTAGGTTGCTTAGAGTCAGCCTTTTTCGGCCCTAGGGATTGTCAAGGTAGTCACCTTGCATCCCTTAGTGAGTTTGTGGTCAAACTCACCGTTGGAATCACTTTTTGAGTCCAACTGTAAACCCTAGTTTCGGACCTTCAGGGTCCAAAACTTTTGGAGCACTCGCCAATCATCAAAATCCCCAAGTGCTAGATCATTTTTGGTGTTTTGATGTTTTCGCACACGGAAACACTTTGCACCTCCAAAACACCGAAGTAGACCTTATGCTCCTTGATTTCAACACTTTTGGCCATGTCGACCTTTTCGCACGCTAAAGATCTTTCACTCCCCGATTCGCCATTTTTGTCAAGATAGGAACCCTCCTCGGCCTTTCAACCTTTTCGGGTGTGTCAGCCTTTTCAGCCTCTGGGGTTTTCAGACCTCCAATTCTCTGAAAGCTCTTTGAACATGGCAGAGGCCTCTTTCGGCAATTTTGGCCTTTCGGAGATGTGATAGCCCCGATGGTCCGAAAGGCTGAAATTCATTTTCTGACCCATTTGAGTTTGAGAGTTAATAATATACTTTTTTTTTGTGTCTTTTTCTCTCATCATGTTACTCATTCATGTCTTGTCCTCTCCACAGATATGGCCAAGAAGGTACTAGCATCAATAGCAATGAAGTATCAATTCAAAGGATACCATCCACCATCCAAGGTGACCGACTTGCACACAAGAATAACTGATACAAATATCAGGAACATGAGTTGGAATGAGTACCTAAACAAATGTGCATAGTCAGTGGGCCGTTTAGAGGACTACACTTCATTAGTCCAATGTTCTCTAGTAAATGCAATGGGGCACCTAGTCTCCATCCAGTCGGCAGACCTGATCAACACGCTGGCCAATAACTATGTGCCAGATGAGCGCATGGTCAAGAATAGCCTTGGAGAAGTGGTCTTGGACTTGAGGCCCGACAACATCAAAGATGTTTTCCATATGCCCAAAGGGGTAGATAAGTTCTTCAATTTCAATATCAACAACGGGATGGAGTTCTACAACAAAGACGTACAGAGGGCTCATAACATTTTCAATAACTAGTACCTAATGCAACCATTGCCCAAGAATAGACTAGACAAAATTGATATGAGGAGAGGCTATATGAAAGAAGATATCCAGGCAGCTATAATAATGATAAGCAAGGTGTACGGGCTGCCCAAGTCCCACTAATTGGAACCTTGGATGATCTTCCTGATCCATAAAATAAAAGAAAGGCGGGCAAGGTTTGATTGGGTGACTATTCTAAGTGACCAGCTGGATGAACAACCGATTTAGGTGAAGATAGACCCCCACTTCTACATGACATCCTATGTCATGTACTTACTAGCCGCCAGGGCAGTATATCTGGGATTAACCAAAGTTGGAAACATCAGAGAACAAAACATGTGGCCATTCACTTTGTACCCTCAATTGCTGAGGAAAGACTTCTTCATGCACAATAGCTCAGAGTTCAGAATAGTCAATGATGCCTTCATTTTTGCAATCATCCGCTCCATTAAGGGTGACTATGCTATAAAAGGTTATCAATAGAAGCAGCGGCAAAAGTAAAGGCCATTGGGGCATTTTATATACAATTTCAAACATTCACATACATTTGGGTGGCAGGAAGCACCTTAGCACCCAAGAAGCTCCCAAGGTACCCTTTTGACAAGGTAGTTCTATTGGAGATAGTGAGGTAGTTGTCCGATGCCCATGAGCATATCAAACACAAGAAGAAACATTGTTGGGACTTTCCTATTTCAATCGGCCCCCACTATGTACCTCACATGAAATTCTGCAAGTCATTGACTGGAGAATGGGATGAGTTCCCATTGGCAACCTACAATTTGGTGAGGCCTCACTTTGACCCCATTGGTACCTATAGCCACATAATGGGAACACACCATGTTCATGACTTGCATATTGAAGACCATTGGGACAATTGTGTAGATGATTATGAGGTAAGAGTTCGTGACTATTTTCGGATGAGTCTAGAGCTAGCACAAGGTGCACTATTGTTGAAGATTCCACAGAAGGCAGTAGAGGTTGATTCCGATAAAGTTTTGGATTCTATATACAATACAGACAAGGTGTTCACAAGGGCCATCTTGAATGTAGAGGTGGGTCAGGATGAGAACGACAACATAGATTTCAAATCCTGACATGTGATTAAAATGATGAAGTCTTGGATTGCTCATCCATTCCCAATGCAATCGCTCCCCATGAAGCAACTCCCTGAGAAACCATCTCAAGAAAAGATATTGAAACCATAGTTCAAAGAGGCTACCCCTCTAAAGCTAGAAACTATGTATCGACATGAGCATCCTATCGCATACGGTCTGGCCATGCACTCCAAGAAGGTGAAAACTAGGATGATTGGAAGCATTTCACCACCAAAGGCACCTTCACCTAGCGACCAAGACTCTCCAAGCTTGGTGAAGAGAACAAAATTCAAGATCATAGGGCCCAAGCCATCTGGAATGATCAAAGGTCATGTGTACAAGAGGAAGAGAGGCTCAATGCCCACACATATGGATACCCTGGTAGAGGATGATGAGGATGATTTGGATGAAGTTCCCCTCAGTAGGAGGACCCGATCTGCGGGATTCTTGAAGAAAAGAAGGATAACGGAGGATGATCCTAAGGATGATGAAGGGGCTACACAGGTAGAGCCAATAAATCTAGATGCCCTCAGTGATGATGAGTTCAACATCATAGATTTTGCGAGGTTGCATGGGTTCAAGGAGTCTGAGCAACAAGCTCCTATGCAATTCACTAGTCTTTTTAGTGGCATGGGAGAGGATCTACAATAGGGACCTCTAGGGCGAAATGATGTTGAGATGACCGAGGACCAAGGAGAAACTATAGAGCTGGAAAAAGGACTCTTCTATTGGGGTCACCTAAGAAGAAGGAGCAAGTACATAGGTACCATTGGTTTCATCCATTCCATCTCCACCTCCACCTCCACCTCATCATTCTACACCTCCTACCGTTCCACTTCAAGAGCCTCCCACTATTCCACTTTCCACTCCCATATAGAATACTCTGTTGCCTTAGAAACTCTCTTCATCCCATGTTCCCCTCTCGACTCTGCCTCCATCAGCCCATTCAACCACTCCCCTAGTGTCTCATATGCCTCCCCCACTCAATATTACTCCCCAAGTTCACATTGAATAAGTGCCCCAGAGCTCGCAGGAGCCAGAGAAAGAAGCAGAAGTCATTGGCGGAGAGAAAATGAAAGAAATTCATGTAGGATCCGAGGAGCCAGATGACAAAGGAGTGTAACAGGTGGAGGAGGAACCACATACTAAAGAAGATAAGCCACAAACAGATACTGAGGATCAAATGGCTGATGAGCAGCAAACTGCTGATGAGGGAGAACATGAACAAGACACTGGGAATCAGCAGGAAATGGAAGAAAAAGAAGAATCTCAAGAGGAATTAAGGATAGAACACTTAGCAACCTCTTCTACATTGGCTGCTCCCTATGAGCCATTGAATGCATTCTCAAAGCCCACATGGTTTACCAAAGAAGTGCAGCTGAGGGTTAGAGTATACACTGATGATGAGGTTGACATGACCACACTAGTGCATGCTTTCCGCCAAATGGTACCAGTTCCTCAAGCAAGGAGAATGTATTATGTAACACAAGACCAAATGGGGAGGTGGAAAGCACAGGTGGTTGTTCTTACAATGGATGTTGGTATAAATGAGATCACTTCGGATGATTATGTGTTGGAGGAGGTAGACTTGGGAGAACCAACTAGGGAAGGTAGAAAAACCTTGGATACTTTGGGCTTGAAGCATGCTCTAGGTTTCATGAATAAAGATGAAGAAATGATAAAAGCTTAGGAGAAGAAAAATGAAGCTAGGAAGAAATTCATTCTGAAGACAGCGGGTCCAATTGACCCTAACAACCCTGAAGCCTCATTACAAGCAATTTTGCAGAAGAAGGGGGATATAGATACAGATGTTCCACATTCTTTTGTACAGGCTTGTGCTGACTGGAAGCTAGATTTTGAGTAATTCGCTAGCTTATCCCTCAGGAGGATCCTAAGGCCCTTCCAAAATATTTTGGTGGGAATGACTTCTTTAGTGGAGATCATGAGTGAAGAAAATGGTGTAGAAGAGACCATCCTCAACTGGCAGAAAGTGTTGGATGAGTTAACAATGATAAGAAAGAAACACTTCCGGGTTTTGATGAAGATTTATGAAGGGGCAGAGTTAGATAATTTTGAACAATGGATCCAAGAGATAGCAGTAGCATTGGCTGTATTTGAGAAGATTCTCAAAAGGTTGAATAAGAGAAGGGATGATAGGAGGCTTTTTGCAAAGGGACTGCAGGAGTTCTTTGAGGGCTTGGATCTAGATTTGTTTGATGATGATGATGATAAGACTATGCATTTAGTAAATGACATCATCGATCAGTATCTTGGTATATTCCAAGGGGTAAAGTCTAAAGAAGACCTCCAACAAATGTTCTACCAAAAGGAGGAGATTCAGAAGATGCTAAGTCAAGAAGAAGAAATAAAGGCTTTTGCAAAAGAATTGATGGACTTCAGAGATAGGAAGAAAGAGATCCTTCAAGGGATCAAGATGCTGAACTTTGATGAGGTGCTAGAGATAGTAGATAGGTTCAAGAAAGCACATCCAAAAGTGCTTCCTACCTAGATAGTCTCCAGTTCAAAATCTGCCAAATTTTGTGTACAGGAAATTCAGTTTTGACATATAGCCAATTTTGTTGTGCTTGTTTTTCAACATTTCGGCCATAAGGAGTTTTTCAGCCACCCACAAGTTTGACAAGTCTGAAATTTTGGAGATAGAGGACTTAATACTTAGTCAATTTTAGGTCTTGAATTTTTCAAACCAACTATCGGGATTTGAGCATTTTTTGGTACGTCCGAAAGTTAAGTCCAGTTATCTCAGAGATCACTTTCCAGTCATCTGGGCTTCCTTTTTGGGATCATTTGTGCATAATTTTGGGATCCCTTCTAGTTGGGTCCATGTGGACAAGCCAGAGCCAAAGATCAAGGGCAGAAACATGAAGATTATCCAGTGCATGCGTGAGTGCCAGCTCCATTTTTTAGTTGTTTAATGCTTGATTTATTCAAATCTTTGTAATGCATGAGGATTAATTTTGTGCTAGGCTAGCTTAGTTAAGCTTTAGATGTAGTTTCTTTAATGCAAGCTTTAGTTTAGGTTTAATTTCAAGTTTTAGTTGCAGTGAAACCCTAGCTATAAAAATAAGAGAAAAGCTCTATAAATTGTAATAAAATGATGTAATGAGGGTCAACTTGATGATTAATACAACAAATACAATTGGTGCTTCATTCATGGTGTCATTTATCTACTATCTATGTGAAATTTGTGAATGTGTGATTTGTTCATTCTTTATTTCAAAAAGCCAATTGGTTGATTAATGATTTTCAGTCTGTGATCTTTTAGTTTGGTGTTTGTTGGTATTGCATTGCTATGTTGTGATGAATCTCTGAGAAGATCATTCTTTGGTGCTTGAAGATTAACTTGTCTCACGTGTGCGCACATCTGGAGTGGCTTCGTGATCTGATGAGTTTTGTCTTATCATACGTCTGCATTTGTTTGATTTTGTTGATGATTGCATCCATTCAGCTGAAGATTGTGACATGATCTGATCTCTATTGTGTGGGTTTCCTTGTCTTCTTAGTTATTTAATTCACATGGTGGTATGATTGCTATCATATGTCCATTAGATTTCTTTTCAGCAATCTTTTTCAAATCTCTCGTTACCTTACATTTTCTAACCCTCCTTGCAAGTTACTTTTAGGAGATTAATTAAATTAGCATTGCTTTCATTCTTAAATCTGAAAATAATGGAAAAAAAAGAGATATCTTGGTTTTCTAAAGTTTGTTTTACAGTTTCCCTTGAGAGAAGAACTAGCAAAGGCCTCCTTGATAACAAATTCAAATTTGTCTTCCATTGAGCTATCCAAGCGGTTGAGACCCAATGAGGAGGAACCTTGAGATTGATTCCATCAATTTTCCAAGACGGGAAGTTGCTCACGCAAATTCCTAGCTGTTGTCTTCATGTAAAAATGATGCTCAACAGAGGGAAATATCAGAAATGGCAGGGAGTGAGAGAGAGAAAACTAAAAATGATAGGCATCTCACAGGGTCTTCCTATCATGTTGTTGGTTGTGGGCAAGCTTCTCCAGAGCAGAAATATTAGGGCGGGGAGAAATCAATGGGGAGCTTGGAAGGTAATAAGGACTCAAATTTAGGGGACCCACTAGATAGTGGTCTTCCCAAAGAACTAGGAAGGTTTGGAGGCACTTCTATCAAGGGGCATTTCAAATCCAGCCCAAGGACATGGAGGAAAAAGATAAAGTTAATTAGGCAACTCGGTCATGGTCCTCCCTATTTGGGATTAAGCCCAACAAAAAATTGGATTTTCCTAAATTTAACAACATTTCGGATCCCTAAAAGGGTGAGTATGCAATCCTTATCCTAGATCCTTTGATAGATCATTCCATTTCTTCAATGGCCTTAACACTAGTTGGAAATTTTGTGGGATCAAGGCCAAATATTTATGTGGTTAGGATCTATATAAAGAAAAAATGGAACTTGAAAGGCTAGGTCGAAGTTGTGGCTATGCTGAAAGGATTTTTCTCATTTTCTTTCTCCAATGTTGATGATTTATCACATGTCCTCTGTGGGGGTCCTTAGATGTTTGGCAAGTCATCCTTGGCTCTTCAAAAATGGTTTCCAAACCTTGAACTTAATGATTCTTTTTTTGTCTATGCCCCTATTTGGGTTCACCTTCCTAGACTTCCGCTAGAATATTTAAATGAAGATGTTTTCAAAGGGTTGGTTGGATCTTTTGGCGAACTCTTGTCAATCGACCCTATGACCACATCAAGGTCAAGACTGGTTTACACCATGATTAGTGTCAATATCCACTAGTTTACTGACCTTCTCTTGTCAATAAAAATTGTGTCCAAGATGGGAAAGTGGCCCCAACCTATTGAGTTCAAATCCTTTATGTTTTCATGTTTCATGTGTAAAACATCAAAGCATTGGGCCAAATAATGCCCCCATAAAGTACAGAAATAGAAATAGAAGAAGGAAGGAAAAAAATTTTGGAAGGAAAAACAGGAAGGCACAACCAAGGTGGGGGATGCGGATGACAAAGGAGATAGTCTTATGAATCTTCCCAAGGAATATTTGTAGGAGGATGTGGCTTCTCTCATTGGTTCTACTAAGGAAGGTATGAGTCCAACAGACAGACATCAAGAAAAAGACACACAAAAAAGTCCCATTCTTGTAGGAGGCCGCTCGGGTCATAGTGTT
Organism: Chamaecyparis obtusa; assembly: GCA_027943335.1. NCBI lineage: Eukaryota > Viridiplantae > Streptophyta > Pinopsida > Cupressales > Cupressaceae > Chamaecyparis > Chamaecyparis obtusa. Next base: position 838,420 of record BSBK01006588.1, read on the forward strand.
GTTGATCTCGATGGAGCTCAATATCTACCTCTAGAGGAAGGGGAAATAAATGAAAGTGTAGGACCTCCACATAATTAAAAAATTGAAGACAATTTTCCTTCAAGACTGGAGAACTCCTTGAAGATGGAGGGGGGATCCCTGATCTTGAATTATTTTGATGATGCTCAACATTGTAACATTCTCAAGGGTGGATTGTCTCTAATCTCCTCAAAGGATTGCTCACTAGAAGATGTTAAATCCACTCCTCCAACACTCAAAAATATTGGGCTCCAATAGGGAGATGATATTTCAAATAAGGAGCCAGAGAAACAACTGATTGGCTTGGATGGGGATGAGCCTTCGACTAAAGTTGGTCTAAAAGGGAAAAAAAAATGAAGAAAGTCAGATTGTTGTAACCTCATCATAGGGTGGAGTCTCAATAAGGAGGATGAGAGGTGATGTGGGAACTCAAAAATAGCCAATATGAAGGATATCATCTAAATACATGAGGGAGCATGAATGAAAGAAGAACATCGTGGATGGAAAATGATTGACCATCTAGGATGTTGTTTCCCTAGGTAAGAAATGAAAATCATCTCTTAGAAATTAAGAGGGCTTAACAACTCCCATAAATAGGATGTTTTGAGAGACATTGTTAGGGATCAAAAACCTAATTTTATTCAGGTTCAAGAAACTAAGATTTCAAAAGAAAAAGAAGAGAGAATTAAGGTTTTTAAAAACTATGGCGTTGTTCCTAAAAACTCTGATGGGGCTTCTAGAGGTGTTTTTATCTTCTAGAACATAAACTACATTAAAGGGGATATTTTTTTTTATCTGAGGATAACTTGGTGACAGTCAAATTCTATCACACTAGGCATGACTTCACTTGGATTACCTCTAATATTTATGCTCCAAATACGAGGGTCGATAGAGCCAAATTTTGGAATAGACTTGCTAGACGCACAAAAATGTTCACATATTTAAGTTTTCTTATCATGGGAGACTTCAATACCCACCTCAAAGAATATGAGAAGTTTGGAGGAGCCTAGACCCAAATGGATGGAAGACTGGATCTTACAAACTTCATTAGTCAACAAGCCCTAATGAATGTTGATCGTCAGGGCATTGGTAACACCTAGACCAATAGAAGAATGGGTAGTGACCTTATCCAAGTTTGACTTGATAGGGCCGTCATCACTAATGATTGGTTGGTTAGATAATTTTGCACTCTTACTTCTATTTCTAGAATTGGCTCAGATCATTTTTCTATTTCTTTTGTTGTTGATCTTGTTTTTGGCAAGAGAAATTTCCCTTCTAGGTTTGAAAAAATGTGTTTATCCCACCCTAGCCTTCAAAATAGGATTAAAGATTGATGTAATGTCAAAGTTGATAGGACTACTATATTTAGGGTTAGTAAGAAACTCAGATTCATTAAAGAGAATGTTAGAAAGTGGAACAATAAGGTCTTTGGTAACAATATTTTACGAAGGCTTAGACTCAACTATATCTTCAATAAATCTAGAATAAAATCTAGATTGAAGGCTACAATCAGGATCTTTTGGCTATGGAAAATGAGATCCTGGTGAAGTACCATTATATCATATCTAAAGAAGAGATGTTTTTGAAGTAGAGATCTTGAGCCCTTTAGTTGTAGGCAAGACATAGAAATACTAGACTTTTCCATTTAATTTCCCTCAAGCACAAAGAAGTTAACCGAATCTCTCATATTCAAACTAACAAGGGTGGGGTTGTTAATGAGGATAATATTAGGAGAAAGATGATCAGGTATTTATCCTCCCTCCTCTCTTCTAGTCTGGAGATGAATATTAAAGATCAAGATCTCCTTATTTCTACTATCCCATCTATTTTAGAGAAGGGTCACAAAAATATTATGTCCACTATCCCTTCTTTAAAAGAGATTAAAGATGTTGTTTTCTCTTTTGAGGGGGAGAAGGTGTTGGAAAAATGGTTAGTACTCCCCTAAGAATTTGTCACATTCCTTAACCACCTCATGTGTCTTCTATAAGTCTAGTGGTTGTATCAAGCATTAAAAGATCGATCTCTTGGTGCAATAGAAACCACTACTTGTAACAAGTTGTATTAGAACTTGGTCACACGTTCGAATCCCCTTGGATAACGTTGAGGGGGATATTGTTGGAAAAATAGTCAGCGCTCCTCTCGGGATTCCTGGCATGGATTAACTGCCTCATGTGTCTTCTATAAGTTTAGTGGTTGTATCAGGTATTAACAAGTCGATCTTTTAGTGCAACGACAACCACTACTTGTAATAAGTGGTATCATTGTTATAAATTTGGTTGAGTAGGAAATCATGATGTTGTCATTATGGAAACATATATCAATATTAAGACAACATGATCTGAGGATGAAGTTTTGGATAAGAACTTAAGAAAATTGTCTAAGTATAACAACGTTTATCTATCTACACAGAGACTACTTTGATCAATGAAGTTCACAAAAGTATTTTCAATGCATGCAAACTTGAGAATAGATTATATGAGGTATGTTGAAGCTACATCTAAGAGCGCAAGATTGTATGATATGTACGAATAAACATATTAATGTTTTACAGAAATAGTTTTAAGCTAACCAGAACAAGGAAACAATTAGTAAAGGATTAATTTGAGTTAAGGGATTATTTTTTTATTAAAATAATGACTTAACTAATTAAGTATGACATCCTATATGTTAACCCTAAGGCGGAAAAAGTTAATATTATGTTTTGATAACATGGAAGCCGACTGATAAACTATATTTGAGATAGCTGGTATAAAGGAAAGTATTATGCAATGCAAAGTTGTAAGAGACTAATGCAAAGTTGTAAGAAATATTTTTTATTGATTTATTGATGTTGTATTAGATAAAATCTGATATATGATCATATCAGTAAAAACTGATAGCAAGTTTTGTGAAGAGCCTACAAGCTAGATCAGAATATTAAAGATATTCAACAGCAGTAAAAGGTTTTTGTATTCTATCTTATGTACTGAAGATTATTATTCTATATTGCATGTTTGGGAGTTGGCTTATCTTGCATACATTCACATTTTTTAATACCAAATCCTAACATGGTTGAGGCTTCTAACAAGGCCTAAAGTCCTCTAACAAGGATTGAGACACTATACAGATGTAATAGACTCCTAACACAGTCAATATCTTTAACCAGATACTTTTGATTAGTAGATCATTTGTGGGTATCATCCCCACCAAGGTTTTCCCTTGGCCATGGTTTCCTCGAGAACAAATGAGGTGTTATGAGTTCCTTTATTTTATGGTTCTGTTTATTATTCAGTTTAGTTTCTTATGCATGTTACAAGTTAATTACATATATCCATAAGTGGGCAAAAGTAAAAGCTTGTGAAATACCGATTCACCTCCCCTCTCAGTATTTTTTTTTCTAATAATTGGTATAAGATCTTGGTCACAAGTTCAAATTTCCTCGGGTAACGTTGAGGGGGAGATTGTTGGAAAAATGGTCAGTGCTCCCCTCGGGATTTATAGCATGGCTTAACTACCTCCTATGTCTTCTACAAGTCTAGAGGTTGTATTGGGCATTAATAGGTTGATCTTTTGGTGCAACGAAAACTCCTATTTCTAACAATTGGTATCAAAGCACAGTTACTCAAAGAAGGCCTAATAGCTGGAGTAATATATCTATGGGTATGGATCAGTTACAAAAAATCCTAGAAGAAGCCCTTGAGAAGATTGATATTCTTACTGAAGAAAGAGATACTCTGAAGAACAAATATGAAAGTGCAAAAGACTACATTGAAAAACTAAACGACAAGATAGAAGATCTTAAATCAAAGAAATAACCTATAAATCAGATCAAGGATAGTGATGAAGTTTCAAAACTAAAAAAGGAAAATGAGATCCTAAAGCATGAACTAAAGATTATAGATCTAAAGTTAAGCTTGAAAGATGATAATAGAAAAGTTGAATCAGACCTGAAGTCTAAAAATGCAGATCTAAGGTCTAAACTTACCAAAGTAACATTTGAACTTGAGACTACAAAGTTATAGTATGCTGAACTTGAGAAGTACAATACAATTGTGAAAGGAGAACTAACTCAATCCAAGCAACATCTTGAAAAACTATATTCTAGCAGTGAAAAGATTGATGAACAAATTTATTATCAGAAACCTTCTTATGATAAAACTAGTCTTGGATATTTTGAAGAAAAATTCTCAAAGAAGAATGAAGAATGTAAAGAATCAAATCTAGAAATTGAACAACCTGAGAACAAAGAAGAAGAAAAACAAAATAAATTTGAGTCTAACCAATCTAAAGATGTACCTATCCAACCTAAGCAAGATGAACCACCTAAAGAAATGCCAAATGAATTCAAAGGTAGATGTTTTACATGAAATTCATTTGGACACACAAAAAGGGATTGTACAGGTAAGCAATTCAAACCTATTTCTAGTTATTTTTATAATTGTCATAGTTTTGGTCATAGAGATATTGATTGTAAGAAACCTAGATCTAATAATAAAGATAATAGTAGAATTTTTATAAATACTAACTTGTAGATAAAAGACCTACTGGAGCAACAAACAATATAAGAAATGGAGTTGTGTGTTATAGATGCAATAGTTTTGGATATATTGCTAGAAATTGCAGATCACAAATCAGTCAATCAGGACCGAGATATGAAAACAATGTCATAGTTTGTTAGATTTGTAATAAGATGGGTCACACAGCTAGATATTGCAGAATGAACAACATGAGGAATCCTAATCCTAGAAGAAATGTAAAGTACACTAGAAGAAATATGGATATCAATAACAGTCAAAAGGGAAATAGCAGTAACATGGAAGAAGTAATATTTGTAAAAGCTACATACCAAGCAAGTGCATCCACAATATTAGGGAGTCAGTTAGGTGAAGCATTTGAGAGTAAGTTGGAATCATTTTTGAACCCATCTCAAATTCATTAAGCATCAAATTTCATCAAATTAAGAATCAGATTAAGCACCAGAATACCATAGAATTTAGCAAAACTTGAATCGAGTCTTGCGAAGTTAATATGTGATAGAAAGTAATGTAAGGAACCTATGGTTAAGAGCGCATATAATTCTGAGCATGTGTGAGAGCATACAAAGTGAAAGAAGTTTGCAGACAACCAGGAACAACTTTTTAGCATGAATACACTTATGAAATTAATGCGACAATAATCTATCGAAGGATTTGATACATAAAAGCATTTTATTGGACATCATTCATGAGTTTAAAAGAGTTTTAGAGAGCTAGACAGTGAAGATTGAAAGCAATTTGAAGGATTTGGAGATAGATTTTTCCAAATCTACACGAAATCCCTAAATCCTGATGTTAAGGTATTTTACTAAGTGCTTACTGTTAGAGCAATTATTTTTTAGTACAATCATGGATGTATCCCTAGTTCACAACATTAAGGACACATCTAGACCTAAGGTGAGAAGGGAACCAGTAGAACCTACTAAGGATGATCCTAGCTTAGCTTTATCGCCTATACCAGACAGAGTATTGCATTTGGAAGATGTGAAAGAATATTTGAAGTGAAAATTTGAGATTGTAGGAGACAGTAGCATGACTAAAGAGTATGATAAAATCTCCAACCAGTACATGAGCTATAAGGAAGGGTATAAACATTTAGGTCAACTAGATATCACCATGTATATATTTCACTATGAGTTCTAGAATGATGAATGGAATAAGATCATTTTAAGAAGAATTCATGATGGAAAGTTTTGGTTAGATGATAGAGTAATAGATATCACAGCTGATTTGATTCATGAAGTGATAGGTTTATCTAACAAAGGTGCAATTCCTCTAAATGAGAAAAATGTGAAGAAAACAATCCTAGATAACACTAAGTCTTCATATAATGGAAGAGGTATTGTAATAAGTAAAATTGAGCAGAATGATGTTAGGCATGTTTGTAAGATAATGACTACCATGTTATGTGCCATCTCTAGAGAAGATGATATAGCAACAGGTATGGTACAAGAAACCTATCTTATGTGTGTTAATAAATTTGATGTTGATATGAGTGAAATTATGAGGATTCAACTGATTGAAAATTTTGAGAAGATCAAGAAGACAAAGAATTCACAATTAAGATTTTCATCCTTAATCACCTATATGTTTTTCCACCTTTTGAGAAGATTTCCTTACACTATAAGAGTTGATTGGAATGATGAGAGAAGTACAATGGAAAGAATTAACAAGGTGTATCTTAGACACCCAATTTATAAAGTAAATGAGAGTGCTACACTTGTTATTAAGACTTTTCACAATGAAATGAAGAAAATGTCAAGAATTTCACTCTCAATGGTTGAGAGATACAAAAATGAGATATGTTTTCTAGTTGATACAAAGTTTACATATTTTGAAGTGGTAGAACGAAGAAATGAAATCATAGACCCTCTAGATTATGAAGTGTCTAAAGAGGCAATTGAAGGCTATATGAGCATGAATCTTAAATGCATATTAGATTCCAAAAGTCCTAGATTTGGAATATTTGAGGAAATTTCAAGCATAACACACCAATCACAGTTGCAGAAGTCAGCTATGAAAAGGGTTAGCACAGCTATTAAGAAGATATTAAAGAAAATAGGTATGACTGAAGATGAGTTTAACATTGAAAAGAAAACAACAACTATGAGAGATATTGGTTAGAAGGAAGTGTTAACTATACCACCTTTGGCATGTAAAGCTACCCATGTACCTGATGTTCAAAATATTGATGAAGATGTCACTGAGCCTAGTGAAATGAGTATATCATTGGATAAGCTACCAGTAGCAGCCAAAATAAAATCTACAAGATCTACTTCCACTCCACTGGCTAAGAGAGTAAAATAAATGGCTAGTGGACCAGGAAAAAGGCAGAAAACTATATTTTCTCCTATGAAAAGAAAAAGGACACAAGAAGAAGAATCCACACCCATTAAGAAAATGAGAGGTCAAGCTCCAAGTCAATCTCAAGGAGAAGAAGAGCTAGGCAACAACAAAAAGAAACAATGGAAGCCCAAGATTGAAAAAGTGAATCCTTTGATCATAAATGATGAAGATTTCACTAAGTTAAACAAATACTACCATATGTACAATAATTTTGCGAAATTAAATCTTGAGAATGTAGTTGTCAGGCACATGATCCTTGCTGACAATAAAATTGAGAATAACAAAGATAAGATACCAAGTGATCTTTATGATAAACTGATTAACAAGAACAAGAGAGCAATATAAGAAGATAAAGGTATAAGAGAGGGGTTTTTAAGAAAACTCTGCGAAATAAAAAATGAAGAACACTTCAAGGAGATAATGAAGAGTCTCAGCACCCATCTGATAAGAAAAAGAACTATTCTAATTATGGGAGGAACCTTTGAGGAAGTTAACAAGGAAATTGAGGAAGTAGTTATAAAAGTGATGACTTCAATACCGGGAGAAGACTTTAGTGAATCTGGACATAACATTCTAATAAAAAAAGTAGCTACATAAATGAAAGAGACACCACCTTTGAAATAAACCATAGTTACACCACCTACCATAATAATTTATGATGAAGCCATGCATGTAGAAGGCACTAGCATCACCATTGACAAAGAAGAAGATCCTTTCAAAGATCAAGGAGAGGATGTTGGTAATTTGGGAGAAATGGTGATTGCAAAAGAAGATGAGGAAGAAGAAAAGAAAGAAGATGATGAAGAAGAAAAGGGAGAGGATAAGAAAGAAGAAGCAAAGGAATTAGAGGAGACACAAACAAAATTCACTAAACAAGTAGTGCAAGAGGAACAAGAAAAAGAAAAAGAGGTAAAGCCTACAAAGATTACACCTTGGCACATTCAGTTAGTCACACCACAGAAGGTCACAACAACAAGTTCATCTAAGTCACCTATTGAGTTAATATTAGCAAATTTGGGAGCTGAAGTTGATGATGATGATCAAATAGAGTTGATTTCATCCCTGAATAAGATAATTGGAAATAACAAGAAAGTAAAGAGCTTGGAGGGATAACTACTTAAGGTAACAAATAAACTTCAAAATGTTATATCTACTCAGGTTAGTGAAGTTGATCTGTAAGATAAGGCAAGAGAAGTAATCAAATATTTTGATAGTGAATTCACCACATTATCTAATATTGCATCAGTAAAAGCTCAAACACTTCATGATGCATAGTTATTTCAATCCAATTGTCAAAATATCAAAAATGATTTAGATAACCTTGATGTTTGCATTAAGGATTTGAGGAAATATTTGGAGAGAGGAAGAGCATTGTATAGTCAGTGTGCTTTATCACACAATCATATCTCTGACAATTCAGAGAAGTTGAAGAATAAAGAAGCAGAACTACAAGTCACAGTGAATGAGCTATAAAATCCTAGCATGAAGATCATTGATACTAAGAAAAAAGTTAGCAAAATACATGATGAGATAATATTATTAGAGAATAAAAAAGAAAGAAAATTGAAGAGGTTTTCACTACTCAGAGAGCACTTAACTTTGAAGATCAGTATTGTGCAGAATCAACTGGAAGAATGTCTTTCCTCAAAGACATCATATGGTAAATTTTCCTATCCAAATCTTAGAGTAGTTGAGATAGCATCTTATGGTCTATGTGCACTACTTAGTGTATCAAATTTTGTTAAGATTACATGGGATAAGGAGATTGAAAAATGGAAGGAAAACTTTATAGATTGCATTTCAAGCCTTCCAGCTTTACAAAATTGAAGACAAAAAGGTATATCATAAATTTTGACTTGTATATATACATATTTTAACACCTTTGTTATTGTTGTCAAAGGGGGAGTAATAGTATGAGAAAATTGCTAAAATGTATAAGGTATAGCTATATGCAAAAAAGGATATAGTATAATAAAAGGGGGAGTATCCCTATGGAGGAATAAGTTAAAAAGATATGTATGATCCACACACTTTTGTAAATCTTGTAATGGCCATGTAACACAGTGTTACAGAATGTTGCAAGTTTGGTTTTGAAATTTTTTGTTGTAAGTTTTTGGGAGTTAGGCAATTTTCCCATATATTGCTGCTAATGACAAGGGGGGACATTGTTGGCAATTTGGTTGAGTAGCACATCATGATTTTGTCATTATGGAAACATATATTTAGTATTAAGACATCATGATTTAAGGATGAACTTTTAGATGAGAACTTAAGAAAATTGTCTAAGTATAATAGTGTTTATCTATCTACACAGAGACTACTTTGATCAGCAAAGTTCACAGAATTATTTTTAGTACATGAAAACTTGAGAAAAAATTATATGAGGTATGTTGAAGCTACATCTAATAGTGCAAGACTATATGACATGTACGGGTAGAGATATTAATGTTTTACAAAAACACTATTGAGCGGACCAAAATAGGGCAGCGATTAGTAGAGGATTATTTTGAGTTAAGGGATTATTTTTTTTATCAAAATAATGACTTAAATAATTAGGGATAACATCCTATATGTTAACCCTAAGGAAACAAGAGCTAATATTATGTTTTGATAACATAGAAGCCAACTGATAAGCTATATTTGAGATATTTGGTATAAAAGAAAGTATTATGTAATGCGAAGTTGTAAGAGACTAACGCGAAGTTGTAAGAAAGATTTTGTATTCATGTATTGATATTGTATTATGAGAAATATGATATATGATCAGATCAGCGCAAACTAATAGCAAGTTTTGTGAAGAACCTACAAGCTAGATCAGAATATTGAAGATATTCAACAACAATAAAAGGTTTTTGTATTCTATCTTTTGTAGTGAAGATTATTATTGTATATTTCATATTTGGGAAGTGGGCTCATCTTGCATACATTCACATTTTGTAATACCAACTCCTAATAGGGTTGAGGCTTCTAACAAGGTGTAAATTACTCTAACAAAGATCGAGACACTATACAGATGTAATAGACTCCTAACAAGGTCAATAAATTTAACCAAATACTTTTGATTAGTGGATCATTTGTGGGTATCATCTCCACTGAGGTTTTCCCTTGGCCAGGGTTTCCTCAAGAACAAACATGGTGTTATGAGTTCCTTTATTTTATGGTTATTTTTATTATTCAGTCTAGTTTCTTATCCAAGTTACAAGTTAATTACATATATCCATAAGTGGGGAAAAGTAAAATTTTGTGAATTACTAATTCACCCCCCCCCCCCTCTCATTATTTCCTATTTCTAACATAAGGATCTTGGGCAGGATGGCTTCCCTATATTTTTCTTCCAAAAATTTTGGTGCTAAAACCTTGGACTTCTTCAAACCCATTAGGCTGTGCAATTTGTTCTATAAGATCTTCTCTAACGTGCTCACTACTAAACTTATATCCCCCCAGAAGAATGACTTTGTGCCATATTTTGGACTCTATCATCATTGTTCATGAGAATATCTATTTTCTAGAAAGATTGACTAAATAGGATTCTTTATGAAGTTGGATCTATCCAAAGCATATGATCAGGTGTACTACAGATTTCTCTATAGAGTTCTCAAAGCATTTAGATTTGGTGAGTGGGTGATCATGTTGATTATGCAAATAATATCCACCTCCTCTTCAGTTGTCATTTCGGATGGATCCTCTTCTCATTTTTACAGAACCTCAAGGCGGCTTATGCAAGGGAACCTAATGTCTCCTATTCTCTTTTCTATCATGACATAAATTTTGTGGAGATATGTGCAAGAATTAGGTCTTGATGGGATTATTCAATGTTTTAAACCTTCCTCAACTAATCACATTTTTTCTTATGAATAGTTTGTTGATAAATAATCATGGTGGGTATGTCCTCTATTAAAGAAGCTAGAAACATGAAGGAGGATTTAAACATATATACCAGGGCGACATGATAGTTGATTAATTGGGACAAAAGTTCTCTCTTCTTTATTAACACCCCTATTGAAATATAGTGTAAGATGTCCAATATTTTTTGATGTTCCATTGTGGATCTTCCTTCCTCCTACTTGGGTCTTCCATTGGGTTTGAAACCTTCAGATTCATTTTGGAAATCTCTTATCGATAGATTCAATAAGAAATTTGTTGGATGGAAGCTTCTATGTCAAGCCGATAAAGTCCAGTTGTTGAAATTCACTCTTCAAACCTTGCCATTTTATGCTTGAGTCTCTTCAAAATTCCATCAATGTATATTGAGATTATTGAAAGAATACATAAATGATTTCTTTAGACCAGGGTAGAGAAGAAAATTTTTATGCCACTTGTTTCATGGTAAAATTTTTGCAAACCCAAAAGACTAGGAGGTTTGGGAATCATGAATAATAATTCCCTCAATAAGGCCCTATTGGCTAAACAAATCTAGAGATTATTTGGGGAAGACAAGGAATGAAGCATGATTTGGAAGAGAAAGTATCTCTACTCTAATCCTACCCTTGATGATTTCTTGAGGTCTTCCTTCTCTATTAGTGGCTCCCATCTCTGAAATTATGCCCAAAAGGTCAAAGACTTTGTTTCTAGGGGAAAAAATTAGAAATTGGGCAATGGCAATAGAATTTAGTTCTGGGATGATTGATAGTTGCTGGATAAACCTTTAGCTGATCTGTTAGATTTTAACAATTTTTCTATCACCTGTAAGAACTCCTTTGATTTTCTAGTTAGAGATTATTGAAAGAACCAAGCTTGGGTGAATTTGACCACCATTGACTCTGCCCTTTCTCCTATTCAAGATTCTCTTCATAGTTGGTTTGTTAGACTTGGCTCTAATGAATCCCTTGTGTAATCTCTAACTTCTAATGGAAGGTACTCTATTTCCTCTTCTCTTTATTTGTTGTACAATTTCCATGATAGCCCCTCCTTTGGGCCTCGACGTGGATGAAGAATCTTATTCAAAAGATCAACATCTTTTACTGGCTTTTCCCTTAGAATAAGGTGCTTACTACTAATAATTTTTGTAGAAGAGGTTTTTGTCTCCCTAACAGTTGTTATTTGTGCTTAGAAGCTGAAGAGTCAGCTCCCCATCTCCTCCGTCATTGTTCCTTCTCCTGGGAAGTTTAGTATAGAGTGCTTTAGAGATGGAATCTTTGCTGGATTTTTCCTGGCTCTTTGTAGGAATTCTTTCTCTTTCAAACCATGCTATCAAAACTCTCTGGTATCTTGTTACACCTCATTTTATCTAGAACATATGGAGGGAACACAATAATAGGATTTTTAGATAGAAGGCTTATTCGCCCGTTGTGGTCTCAAAAAAAATCTAGAGAGCTTTGAAGGAAATTTTTTCTTCCTTCCTTAAAGATTCCCCAGTTACCACCAATTTGCATGAGGAGCTTGGATAATTCAAGGATTGAAATCTCCACATGAGAAAAAGTAGAAAGGACAAGAAAAGGGAGGGGTTGGTTTGGCCTTCACCTCCTAGTAAATGGGTTAAAATAAACTTCTATGGGGAAGCTAAAGGAAACCCTGGTCTAGCTCGATGCAGAGAATTGGTCAGAGATGAGTGTGGAAATTGTTTAGGGGTTGTAGCCTCTCCCATGGGCACCCAATCTAATCACTTTTTTGAAGCTATGGGAGCTCTTCAAATCTTATGGTTGGCTAGAGACCTAAATTGCAAAATGGTTTAGCTAGAGGGTGACTCTAATAATATCATCAAATTCCTAAATGGTGAATAGAATCCTTTGTGGTCCATAGACCATATTATTAAGGAAGCCAATTCTATAATTCAAGCTTTTCATAAGTTTTATTTAGCACATGCTTATCATGAAGTTAATATGGTGGCGGCATATTTTCCAATCTCGGTGTCAAATTCAAACAAATTATTACTTGGAGAGAGGAAATAAATCTTAATGAAGATATCCTATCACTCATTAGATTTGATATTATACATTTAGTAAAGTTTTCGAGCCTTCTAATTATGATGGAAATGACACCTAGCCTCTTTGAAACTAATGACTATTCTTCAAATTTTCCGAACGGATGCATCTTAATTAAGAAGATTAATTTCCCACATACTTTGTAGCTCTTTTTAGCTATTTGGCTCTCTCGGTTTTTCATCAAAGAGAACAATAATTCTCTTGATCATAATTTTCCTTCTACTATGAGAAAGATAGGTAGGGATCTTAAAAGAGAAGAGCCTGCGAACTACAATGAGTGGAAGAAAGATGATAAGGTCTAGCAAAATCTTAGGAAAGGGGGGGCTGCTCCATATTTGTAATGGTTACATGGGCTTGATAAGAAAATTACTAAGCTCTTTCCTAATAACTAGGAGAATGGCATTGTGACCCTCTATGGGAAGAAAATTTCTCTTGACGAGAAGATCATTGTAGATATCATCGATCTTTCTTTGAAAGGTATGAATTTCTTTAAGGATGGGAAAGTTTAGGATAGGGTTGTCAAAAACTTCCCTAAGATGGACAAGGAAAGGGAAATCTTGGTTAAAAGGAACATTGGATTTTATGATGTTGAAAAAATTAAGCACATTTGGTGTAAGGTGCTCATGCCCATAATGGAGTATATTATTGTTGATAAGCATTTTAAAAGAGTTCATAGCTATCATTTAATTTTTTTGAACCATTTCAGGCATAAGATTCTCATTTCCTTTTTGCATTTCCTTCTCTTCTCACTCAACCACAATATTATAGAGAATAGGAAGAACCCTAAGAAGCTTGTTCTCCATTAAGGCTTGATTTTCCTTATTTATGAGTATTACCATGATAAGGTTCTAGATCCTATCTTTAAAATCATTGAGGCCAAGAATGTAATTGGTAGAAAGAAGGTTGAGAGGTCTATTGGTGATACTTTGAAGATGAATTCACTGACACCTCCTTTAGTTAAAAAAATCTAGGGTGGCAACTAAATTGGAGACCAAGAGGTTTGAAGAGGTTGAGGACATGGAAACTAAGGAGGATGATGATGTTTGTGCTACCCCTAAACCTGACAACCGTAAAAGAAAATATTTTGATAAGAAGGTTAGGTCACTCACTGTGAAAAGATATGATGAAGGGGAGGGAATTGACATTGATGATGATGAGGAGGGATTTGACACCACCCTTGTGGATAAGTACAATCCTAGCCCTCCTTGTGTTGATCCTGCTACCCAGGGATCTACCTCTAGGAGTTATAGGGGCTTGTTGACTAAAGTTGTGAGGGATATTCCCCATTTTGGGGGGACTAAGCCTAGAAAAGAGGAGAATGAGAAAGGAAATTTTGTTCTTCTTCTTGGCTATGAAAGTTTTTTGGATCTTGACATGCATGTTTCCCCATCAAATTTGTAGGAACCGGCTAGCACTGACTCCAATAGGGAGACTTCATCCAAGAAGAAGGAAGGAATCACTAAGGGGGAATCTATCTAGTTAAACCTTGAGGACTTTGATGATAAGAGGGATCCTATGTTGGGTATTCTTCAAACGGCCAAGGCCAAATATATCTATTCTTTCAAGGTGGATAGGTGGGCATTCTATAAAATTAATAGCCTTAATCTAAAGTATAGGGCTTTGTTTTCCAAATTTGAGAACCTACAATAGATCATGCATAAAAATGGTAATCCTTCCTTGACCTTTTCTAACAATGTTTGGACGATGGAGGAAAAAAGAATGGTGATGGACTTGTCTCTAGTGAGAATAAAACCATGAAGTTACTGGAAGAGAAGCCAGGGGATCTGAATAATAAGGTGGACAAGACAAAAAGTACCCTAAAGAAGATTCTCAAGCATAGCCATGATAGAATGAAGGCCTTGATTGATAACCTAAAATCCCTTGTTGCTACGTTGGAAGGCTCTTATCAGGAAAAGACTACTATTAATGTTGACCCTGATAGTGAGGTTGTTAGTCAAAGTGAGGGGTTTGCAAAATATACTCATGTGAGCCTGAAGAAGAAAGCTACTACTTCCCCAAAAGATATCCAAGACCTGAAGGCCATGTTTAGAAATTTAAAACCCTAGAAGAGGAAGTTGTTGTGACTTTGAAAGATCTGGCTTAGTCTTGTTCTATTGTGTTTTTCTTTTCCAATCTTTTTCTCGTTGTTTCGTCTTTGTTGGAAGTGGTTTTTAGGTGGTGTCTTGTTGGTCTGTTGATCCTCCAGTAATATTTTTCAATGGGGAACTTATTGCTTAGTCTTTTGTAAGGCATTTGTAATAGGTTTTGGGCCCCCTCAAAACCCATTTTTGCAATTAATCAAAAATAAAAAATATATCATCAAAATATAGTATAATAATATGAGTATAATCACCATTTTCCTTATGATTTGTGTGATAATATTATTTGGATATTATAAATCCCAAACTCAAGATAAACTCGTCAAATTTATTATATTGCATCTTAATCTAGATTTATTTAGATAATACAAATATTTCTTTAACTTACAAACCAAATGATTTTTACCTTTCTAAAATTTGTTTTATTACCTTGACTCCTTCGAGTCAACATGAAGGAAAATTAATTTAATATCAACTTTCTTGCCTATGTGTGAAGACAAGGACAAAGAGGAGGATGCTACTACAAAAAGAAGTGTGGTCCCTTTTGGACATCACCCTACACCCTATTGGTGTATGGGGTAAAAAGGATGATAGAGATCCTTCATCATTTCCCTCTACTGCTACCCTTTTTTCTTATGTCTTTTTTTATAAGTGTAGTTTATGTCCTGGTTCTACCCGTGTTTTCTAACCTAGTCTCTACCTATGTTTTTTTGTTCTCTAAGCTCTACGTGTTTGACCCTTGAGGTTGATTTTGTGTCTCTTTTCTTTTTTTATAAATATTGTACTTTATTTTATATTAAGGGAAACAACCATTCTATTCATCTAAAAAGATACATAAAATATAGATTTAAAAAATTTAATGAAGCACTACCAAGGTCAAATATATTAAAATATATTGTTTAGTATACTATAAGTTTTGTGAGCCTAAAATTGAATATAATTGTAATATTTATATATGTAATATTTGGAAAAATTAAATTTAAGATTGAAAATATTCCTTCCATTTGTAGGTTTTTTATATTCATGATCAAAAGTCCCTTCATACCTATCATCTATTCTCTAATGCAATAAAAATTTGATGTCAACACAAGTTTATGTTTCCAATTGAGAAATCAGGTTTTATATCACCATCCTAATTGCCATGAAATCTGCAATATTTGTTTTCCCTACAAAAGTCAGTTGTGAAATATCCTAGCTTATTACAATAGAAGAAGGAAGCATTTAAATCCTTCTTCTTCTTCCTCTACCTTCACCTCTTCCTCCTCTATATTGACCCTTGATAATATATGACTCTTATTCCTAAGAATTGTATATCGGAGCTCAACTTCTCTGGTTCTACCATTGAAACATTTTATATTCATGGTATTGATCATATATGGGTCTTTCTACCAACCTCTTCACATATTCCACATCCCTTTCATAATTTTTTTGTTCTATTACGTGAAAAAATTGAGATGGATAGTCTCATATCCCATATTCATCCTATTCTCTACAAGTTCCATAATATAGTAAGTTTATCCATTTCTTAACTATTATTAGATCTAGTCTTAGTGTGTTATCCTTGTCTTCCCCAATCTCCTTAAGGTATTCATTCTACATGTGTCCTTTCTTTATAGTAGATACAACATATATTTTGCCTCTCTAGCCTCAATTCTTGGTTCAAATTCTCTTTCCTTACCCATAATTGTTCAATTTCAGGTTCGAGTCATTCTACTTTATTATTTTCTTTCCCTTTTTTTATTTGTTTTAATGATTAATATTCTATGTGGCAGACCAAGGTTATCATTTATGAGTATGTATTCAAGTTTTTACCATCTAGGACCATCCTCATTTCTAGTGTTATCAGATAGATGAAAAATTTCATCTTTTTTTTGTGTTTTAGATATTCTTATATTCTTCAAATTATTTAGATTTGATCCTTCTATCAAATTATGTAATCAATTCATCTTCACATTGGGTTAATTCTCGTGATTTAATTACCCATTTAGTGGTTGGTTTCAAAGAAGCAATTTTTTATAGAAATTCATATTTCACCACACTCCTTATCATTTGATAGATGTCTTAGTAATGCCACTTAAATGGTTTACCTCTTAGAGAACCAATACAGCTAAATAGTTTGGTATTGTTTCATGTTTCATTCCAACTCACAACTCACCCAACATCATATGTAACTTTCTCAAATATGGACCTAACTTCCTCTTCTTTCTCATCTTAGCTTCTTCTCCTATATCACTTCATTCTCTTGCCCATCTCATCTTGTTCCACTATATCACATGATTCTCCCCTTTCCAAAGTATAGTTTGTCTATAATTGTAATATAGTTATTTTCTCTTTTGATTATTTACTAGTGAATGATAACAATTCATAAATAAATAGCATCTTCTCGATTGCATCTTCATCTTCCTACTTTTCACATTTATGCCTTTTTAACTTCAATATTCTTTCTTTTATTTCCTTTATCGCCCAAATTGACCGATAAGTAGAACCCTATTTGGGGCACTTATCTCCCATATTCTAAATTTCTTCCACAATATTTTTGGCTCTTTCACTTTCTTTATTTTCTATCTTCTTTATTCTTTTTTAGGTGCATAATTCCTCTCTATCTTAGTTTTATCTTTCTTTTCTTAATTCGGTATTCTTATCCATTGTGTTTTGATTAATTCTCTATCTTCTTTTACATTTTCTCTATCTTCTTGTTGTTTAAATTGTTGAATAGTTACATATTTTCAAGGATTCTTTTAGGTACTTCCCCCTTTTCCATTTTGTATTTCCTATTTGCCTACCCCCCTCTCAAATAGGTAGCCCTTAGGGTTTGTTTCTATCAATTTTTTGCCACTTTCTTATTTATTATGCTTCATAGTTTCTATATGCTTCTCTCCAATGTCTTGACAATGGAAGTGTAATCTAGAGATTTACACTTGGGGATCTTTGATGTAGTCAATTTATATCCCAAATGAAAAAACAAGAGAAAATGATAATTTATTGTAAACATATTAAGTGAACAAATAATACATACTACTCTAATAATAAAAGGAAACATTAATTCATCCATAACATAAATATATATAAACATGTATATCTTCATATATCATATTATGACATCATAGAAATGGCAAGTCTAAGTCTCCCCTATGCTCTTGCTCTCTCTTTATCTTATCTCTTCCATATCCCCACTACATATGATTTTCCTTTATTACATATATGTTTTTCCATGAAGGGACTTGACTTCTAATGACATATAGTAACTCCTTTCTCCATAGATCCTTTTTAGTAGCCTTTTGTAAGATTCTACCTCTAGTGCATGGCCCCTTGACCTAATAACAACAAAACACCCTTTTGTTTCTAGTTCCAACATTGAAGGTGAATATTCTATAATCTCTTAACTATAGTAGAAAATTTCACTTTTTTCATATGTATACATCAAGCTACAACTAAGTTCTAATATAAAAAACATTAGCTAGTAATATAAATCCCTAAGCTATTTTGTACTCTCCTATTGAAAATAGTTTACATACCTACATTTTTTCAATTTATTTATCGATAAAATAATACGTGCCCAACATAGGATATGTAGCAAACCATTGATTCTCTTCACTCATTCATAAGGGAATTTAATCAATAATATTTTATAGATAATGATGTTCAAGTGAAAATCATCACCCAAGTAAACCTCTGCACCATAATATTCTTCATTCCTTTTAAAACAACTCTAATACGATGTCATATGGAAGGATACACCAAAATAAATAAGTCACATAACTTCAAACGTTTGTATAATTAAATCTATGAGAGATACATATTCATCATCTTGGGATGATCTATCAAAATTATTTATTTTTCCCTTTTCTTTCTCTTATTCTCCTCTTTGAAATCATTTTCAAGATGATAATTGTTTTGTAACTCTTGAAGATAATGCCTTAGACGTACCAAGAGAATTAGATCTCTCATAACATTTGGATCTTGAATTTTTCTTTTTAAAATTCCATCTTCCATTTTTACTAGAGATCCATGAACTAAAAGGCCCTCCTTAGTAATTTTATAAGTTTTCCTCTAGATTACTTAAGTATTGATAATGTGACTAATTTATTGATAAAAACTATAGAAGTGACAAAATTCAAACTAAACAAGGGTAGTAGAAGAAAATTGTGATGTTTAATTTTGAGGTCTTGAAATAAAGGAAGGACTGATGTATTTCAAGAAAGGAGCACAAGATTGAATAAAATAAATACAAAAGGTAATTGCAAAAAAGAATCTTCACCATTTAGGTGTTGAGACTAAATATCAAGACAACAATCTAGAAAAAGAAAAGAACCTAAAAATTAAAAATGGCCAAGAACACACCCATAGTCCCCAATAGAACCAACCTAATGCACTAAGAAAATTCTAAAAAAATCCATATTATCTTAAGCAAGAAATTAAGAAAATGTCATTACCAAAGTTTATGGGATAAGTATTTCTACAAAAGAAGTGTAGTTAGTTCATAATTAGAGCAATTTCAATACCTATATTAGAGATACTAATAATAAGGTATGATTGTATACATATGATCTCATTCAAGAAGAAATAGTATGATAGGATCATCAAGAGATCATATTAGCCATTAGTAATAACATTGTTACTTGGATTTTGCTAAAAAATGGTTGTAAAAATGTTAAAGATGTATAGTTTGTTGATTGGATGAGCAAATTCCACTATTTGAATTGGTTGCTCATTAAATTGTTTGCGTAATATAGTTTTAAATTCATAAGCCTACTAAATTTTTCTATTAATATTCATGAAGAGTGGCCTAAGATGAACTAGTATGTCATTGGATTGTATCCTAATTTGAAGGGGAGATACAAACTCTAGATCTTGCAACTTGTTTTGATGCAATGTGTAATATTCAACTAATTACAAAGGAAATAGGTAAAGAGTTCTAATTTCAAGAAAAATAAAAGGAACCGACGAATGCATCTCATGGAATGTAAATAACAAGATCGATCCTAAGAAAACAAACAAATTCTAGGTTAGGGTCTTACCGATTTGGGTATAAGAGTCATTATGAGTTTGAATGAAGGCACAATAAATTCTAGAGATAATATTTCTAGATTCATAGAAATAAATCACCCAAAATAAATTGTGTAGAAAAGGTAGTAATATCAATGTACCAACAACCTTTTTAGATGTGATGAACATTGTCTATACAAGAGTAAAGCATCTAGGAGTTGACCAATGCTATTAGAAAGGAATGTCTATCAAATTCATTAGATTCATTTATTTGTGGACAAGTAGTCAACCAAACATCAAGGTACATTAATATTGAGGTCAAATCATTACATTCATTTAGTTGTGGATCAATAGTCAACCAAACATCAAGGTATATTAATATTGAGATTCCAAGTATAAAAGAAATTAATTTTATCTCTTTTAGTTTATCATCCAAAATTTATATCTACTCAAATAATCATATTTATGTAGCTATAGAGATACATTGACCAGATATCAAGACATGGTACAATTAAGGTTCTAATTGTACTAGCAATTGACTTTGTAACTTTTCTAATTGATGATGATGCTAAAAGTAGCTTTATTTCTCCCTCTCATATTAAAAAAAATTAAAATGATTTTCATGTTTATCTCAAGGTGTTAGTTGCATAATCTATAGTACTAATTCATTGGACTTGTATTTTTTTAAAATTTTATTTAACCATAAATATAGGATATTTAAGTGTAGAAACAAAAAATGTTTATACTTAAAGAATGTATTGATATATGCAATGAATTTTCACATATTTATATTTGTTTGTGTCTCTTATATTTAATGATTAAAAATTTATAAAATAATTTCTCTCAATAGGTTGGAGATACTTAGCAAATATAATAGGTATACTATTAAAATAAATCTTTTTATAAATATGAAAAAAATTGGTAGTGAAAATTTACCTCAATATTTAAAATTCGTGTAAAGCTTTCACAATACTTGTTCAAGATCATCTCCATGCTTTAAAAATAAAAAAATAAAAATTAATATAGAAAAAATAATTATATATTTTAGAACAAATTAATACACTAATTAAATTTTATGTTAATTGCTAAATAAAAAATTACACATGTTTAAATATTAAATACTATTATTTAACCTATAATTGAAAGAAAAATTATAAAATAATTTCATAGAATACATCATTATTTAAGATTTAAAATAATATAAAAGCTTCACTTCATTATAAAACTTCATGCACCAATCTTTGAAATCTACATACTCTTCCTAGCTATCTACGTACGAACATATAATAATTTTTATGATTCACATATGAAATAGTAAATATTTAATAAAATTTTGATGAAGTTATAAAAAAAAAATTAGCATATATATGTAATTTTTCATTTAATTTTGTATTTATTTTAGTTTAGTATTTTAATGTAATCACATATCGATTACTGGCATAGTCTTGTGTGAAATTCGGTTCATGATTTGATCCTTGCCCATGTTTATTTATCTTAATTTATATTGACTCATATATATTATGTATTTACTCATCATTATGGATCCCTCACTTTTATGTACTTCCATGTATTCAGTCCTTCAATTAACATCATTTTCTATAAATGTTAACTTATAATGGTTTGAGATAACCATAGTTAAATCTTGAGGTGAGTATGAATGAAATTGAAACTAAATTTTTCAAATTCTAATTCTAAGTGTCTCATCCTTTTCTACTAGTTCTTATAATAACACTTGTTTGAATGACATGGTTCTAGTTCATTTTTTTAAACATTCAATATATAATTAATAAGTCTATCTAGGAATATATAAAAGTAAGGATATCATTATATCATACTTGAATTTCTAAGGGGCACATGACTCACATGTGTGTGTGTGTATGTATATATATATATATATATATATATATATATATATATATATATATATATATATATATATATATATATATATATATATATATATATATATATATATATATGTTGCCTCTAATATTGCTCATCACTAGTGATTCAACCTAATAAAAGAGCTTCAACTACAAATACTTATTACCCATCAAGTTAAAAAGCTCTTAAATAGTCTCACTAAATACTACCTTGACAAACTCAAATATATATGAGCTAGATGAAAGTAGTTTATGAAGTATGCATTCAAGCATATCATTCTTGCATTATACAAATTATATCCAAATTAAAATAAAATATCTTGTACTAAGATTTGAATCATATATTTTTAAGATAAGATAGATTATGAGATTTAATTAAACAAAGGATGTTTATTTTTTAAACAAATGAAAATTTGATTTTATGAAGATTGAACATCATTCTTCAATCATCAATTTTACAATATAGCACACCTAATTCCCATATAATACTCATACACTTATTGTAACTATTTATTTCAGAACTTTGTAACCATATTTAACAATCTAAAGAGCATTACTCTACTAGAATAAATATTTGCAAGCTTATAGGTATCTAATATGACTAGCCCTCAAGAAACAAAAACATCACACAATATATTATGCAATGTGACTGATATTAATAGCCCCTAAACATACTCATTTAAATAGAATTTTGATTCATCCTCGACTAGTTACATAACCTTTGAAGACATGGGTATCAAATGAAAAAATGTATTTGGGTGTGCATTATTTTTGTGACTGAAAATATAAGCTTTTTGAGTTACAATAAGAATTTATCAACTTAATATAAATTAATATCTTTTATGATTACTAGGCCCTAAAATATTATATCTAGTTATGGTTATAGTTCATGTAAAAAAATATTCAATCCTCTATTCAGTAATGCTAAGTCACACAAAGAAAATTATCTTCCTACCACTCTTAATATAATGAACAAGTTAAAGTCACCAAGAGTTACAAAATGTATTAACAAACAAAATGATGACTATCTTAAATAATTAGACAAATAAACTAACAAAATAAATATGGGTCTAAAAAATCACATGGAAAAAAACTACAAGATTTACTCCCTATGAACTAATCTTTGTGAATATCATAATAATTTTGAAGTGGTCTCTTCAAGTAATAGCAAGCGGGAAAACCTAGTTCAAGGCAAGAGGAATCATGGCGTGCAAGTTTCTCCAGGTGCGAATAGAAGTTTCAATGGTTATATACAGTCTCTCACTTTCTGAAGAGGATAAAGAGAACAACAACTTTTTTGGGGTGTTTCTCAAGACAAATTTTAGGATCCACACTTCATGCAAGTGAACGGTCATAAACCTTTCTCTTAAAATTGAAGTGCCTTGTAGCCTGACCAAGGCAATGAGAGAAAATTTTGGAGGAGATTCCAAGGTAAGTGGGTCCTCCCCTCTTGTATATTTTCTTGTTATAAATAGTTCTTTGGCATCCTAGAAGTATCTCTTAGTGAAAGATTATTCTCCTTTTTCATAGGGGGGTGTTTCAGTTGAACTGTCTGATTCTAGTACTAGTATCAAGATCTTATACCCTTACCTTGATCAGTCTCCTATTAAGATGCAAAATTATTTGGTTGGAAAGTTTGGGGGATGTCGTCCTGACATTCTTTTGGATAAGAAATGGCTTGTAACTAAAAAGGATTTGAATGCTTTGTGTTGATGTCGGATCTCCCAAAATGCTATGTTTGTTTCTCCTTCTCTTTAAAGGAAGACTATGTTTGTATTATTTTTTGTTGGGTCATCTCTAAAAGTGGAGGACAAGTTTTTATCATGATGTGCATCTCTATAGAGAAGTTCCAAGCTAGGTTTATCTATTGGACCTCTATCTTGAATTTTGGAAAGAGAAAGTAATAGAAGGTATTACTAGCTCTGTTAGTGAATTCCTAGGAGTAGATATTGTCACTAAGACAATACTAGATTTTTCTTTTCTCATTTTTGTATTTTTTTAATTCCTAGTACTATGTTTCCAATTGCAATTGATCTTAAATCTCACCTTGTCTCTTAGGCTCACAGGATTGAATATGAGAGCTCCACCCCTTTTGTCAGATTTTCTCTTTTGTAGGTCACTTCAGCTTAGAATAGTAAGGAGTTGGTGTTAAGGATGTTAAAGGTAAGAAAAAGGTCTTGGACTCTGTTTTGGTCCATCTAACCCAAGGTGGGACTTCTCTCTCTGTCGTTCCCATCTTAGATAATGACAAAGGAATCTTGGGCCCTTTTTCAGATTCGATTCCTTCTTTCTCTCCAATTAGGTGGGAAGAGGTGTCTTTGGAAGTTTTTAAGCCAGTGCTTGTGGTAGTGCCTTCAGAGGTAGCTCTTATGGTGGATCTTCCTAGGATCTTTTTCCATTACCTGTTGACCATTCTTCTCTTCCCCCTATCTTTTCTCTTCTCAGATATTTTTTCTCCTTTGCCTATTTTCCCTCTTCCCTCCCCTAGTTGATCAAGAACAAGGACTACCCTCTTTTGGCTTCCTACTTTAAGATTCATCGTAAATCTATAGATGTGAGGACTTGTAAAACTAGTCGTATATTGGCTAAAAAAATTAGAGAAACAAGTGTAGCAAGATATGTGACAAATGGTAGTTGGAGTACTTTAGATTAGTCTTTCTCTCATATATCAAAAAGATTACTATCCTCTATTAGAATGTAATAGGACTCAATGGTCCTTACAAGAAGATTTTAGTAAAAAATATGATTAAAGACCTTCAGCCAAATATTCTGCTCCTTCAAGAAATTACAATGACTAAACAATCTTTTTCTAAAGCCAATAAATGGATCTAGCCTTTCTCCAACTCTTTAGTTTTTTGTGTTGAAGGAGCTATTAGAGGACTTGTAGTTCAATGGAAACCCAACAATCTAGTTGGTTCTCTACACTCCCAAATTAAAAATACCAAACACATCTCCTTTAACGAAGAAAACTCTATAGTTCAATGGATTTTGACAAATGTGTATGCTCCTAACAATCACACTCTAAGAAAATATCTCTAGGCCTCGCTTCTTATTGATCAGGTCTCATTCTCTAGTTTTGACTAGATGGTAATGGAAGATTTCAACTCTCCCCTTTATCCCCTAGAGAAACAAGGGGGTTCTCTTAATTTTATTGACTCTATGCAAGACCTTCACGACTTTGTATCCAACTACCTTCTCTTGGTTTTGGAGTTTCTTTGGAAAAAAATTCACCTCATCTAATATATATTTTGGTAATCATTTGATTGGGGATAGGTTGGATCATTGATTCATTTCCTCTTTTTGGTCCATCTATGATAAATGTTAGTTGTCTTCTTTAATCAGATTTGGATCTAAATAACTATCATATTTTGCTCAATTAGGACTCAAATAAGCCTACGAATATTATCCCTTTTAGATTCTAAGTGATGTGGACATATCACCTAGAATTTAAACATCTCATATCTCTTTGGTGGTCTTCTAATGTTCAAGGTATGACCATGTTCAAATTAATCAATAAATTGAAACTTTCTAAGCCCAAGGAATTGAAATAAATCCTCCTTTGGAAATATTTTCCTTCAAAAAAAGTAGTTGAAACAACATATTTTGGAGATTAAAAATTAGATTGAAAGAGATGGATGGGATTTAGAGACTAACTTTAAAGAGAAAACCTTATTTTTTTAACTTCACAATATTATCTCATTACAAGTATGATTGTAAGAAATTTCATGGCCCTAGAGAAAAAATTCCTCATTTGTAGAATGGCTTCAACTGTGAAGAGCTCCTGGGAGAACAAAAGAATGGGGCTCTAAGGCTTATCAAATTCATCACACTTGAAGGTAGATTCAAATATTTCTACTCCTATCTCTTTCATATTCTTAATCACTTTAAGCATGGAATAAAACTAGATTTCTCTTTGTAGATTATGCCATCTCTATCACAATCTATCATCAAAGCCCAAACTCATGGAGGGCCCCTTTGCACCAAGGTCTGATTCTCCATATGTATAATGTTCATTTGGCTCTCACTCTAGTATTAGGCCCTGAATATTCCCATAGTATTACTAATATCTCTAATAAAAAAAATAGTAAAAGGAATTCTCCTTCTGCCACTATCACCCCTCCTCCTAGCTTTACTAGCATTAACCCCCAAAGGAAGGCTAAGGTAAAATATTTCAGTAAATCATAAAGCATTTATGAAACTGCCATTGTCTCTAAAGAGTTGTCATCTTCTTGGTCCATTGAATAAGAATGGACCCCTAAAAATACCTCCCTCAAGAATGTCTATTAGACATAGGACCCTCCCCCTCCCTCGTTTCCACTCTCCATTCCCCTAAGGATGGTCTTAGGGTCTCTACCCCACAAAATATTTCTCACCACTATTCTCATAGCTCCAACACTGAACATGAATTACCTAGCTATCTTCGCATCATGGATAAAGAGGATAAATTACGTAACTTATATAATCATCAGAATACCATCATCAAATGAATAATTATGCAGCTCCACATGACCATGAAAAAGATCAACATACTTGAAGCTATTGTAGAGGTTGAGGCTAAATTTGAGGATTAGTTTCAGACTTTTTAAATTCTTGAGTTTGGGAAGTAACTAATGAAATTTCAATCAAATTAGATAATTGGGATACAATAGTGTTGATTTTATGTTCTCGTTTAGCCATGGGCACTAATCTATCCTCCCAACCATAGAAAACAACCGATTGTCTCCACCTAGCACTGTTGCTTCTCCATAATGCAAATTAAATGTAGTGTATTATGTTCAAGAGATGAAGATTAATCTTCCTTTATACCTTTTGTGATGTCCAAGGGATGCCCCTCTTCCAAGTGGCTCCAATTATTATATTATTAATATAATATATAATATATAATAATTATTATATAACATAATTATATTACTACATAATAATATAATTATTATATCATAATAATTATATTATTACAACCTTTATGTTATCTATGTCAACCTGAAGGAATCTGACCATAGCTACAATAACATCAACACTCCCTCTTAGCTAGGGAGGATCTTCTCAGATATCTAAGTTATAAGTAATGTCCAGCATGGCTACTCCCAGAGGGTGGCTCCATCATGGTTGCTACCATGAATGAAAAATGCAAACAAACACAAGTGTTCATCACAGAATCACTCACGTGATGGTGTCATCTCATGATGACGGTCACCATAGCTACTCCTAGAGGGTGACTCAAGACAAGTGTTTAGTTATGGAGTCACTCACATGACCTCCACCATGGCTACTCGTATGGGGTGGGTCCATCATGGATACTCCCATGAATGAAAATATAAATGAGCACACGTGCCCATCACAGAATCACTCAACGTGATGTCATCATCTCATCATGATGTTCACCATAGCTACTCATGGAGGGTGAATAAACACAAGTTCTAAGTCATGAATTATCTCACATGACATCCACCATGGCTAAAACTAGAGGGTGGATCCACCATAGATATTCCCATAGGATGGAAAAAGAGTTTTTACCTCGAATTTATCCCTCATAGAGAAGAATGCATTAACAAGGGATTGCACCTCAAACTTCTCTCTTACATAGAAGAATTCATTAACAAGGGCTTGCACTTCAAACTTCTCTCTCACAGAGAAGAATGCACTAATGTACATCTCTAGATGTCACTAATGTTGAGATGCCTTAGAAAGGGCCTTCCAGCCTACATACATGGGACTCCATCCCATGACTCATAGTCCTCTAACTACTGATCACTAGAGAAACCATCTCAACCTGGTCTACTCCCTCTGAAATAATATGATCAAGATCCTTGGATGTCAACTGAAGAAGATCCTCTAGCTTCTCCCTCTGTCATGACAAAATACCCTACTCACATCCACTAATCACTTCTTGAGAATAATGCTCACACACCTCACACAACAACTCATTGCCGTTTTTGGATCAGCTCCTCAATTCTAGTGACTCCTACAACATGGTTTTCCCACAACAATAAAAGACAAGTAGTTTTTGTAATGGTAATGAGTCTAATGACTATGACATGATAGGAAAGAACCAGAGTTTGCAGACATGTCTTATTTTTCCCAATCCTAAATTTTCCTAGTGCCATTTCTATTTTGTGTCATGAGTCTCTATTTTGTGTCATGAGTCTCACTTTTCCAGTAATACAATATTTTCATGTCATTCCTCACAAAGAAAGAATATGTGTACCAAATTCTTAAATCACACCAATTTACTCATGCCCACTTAAGAGGGAACAAGATAATTAAAGGCTTCTTCTCATGGCTTCAAACTGTTCGATACTCTCATAGTCACCCTTGTTTGAATTCTTATTACAAGAATGTCAAACATTGAGATAGGCCCGACTCTCTCTATAATCAATCACTGTTCAGCCAGTTTGAAGAATGACACTCTGAAACGACAATGAAAGATAAGAATTTCAAACATTACCAAGGCAGTGATTAGAAGTAATCTCTATTAAGTACTAGAATGGTTCACGTAGGACCTCCAGCCAAATAAACTACTCCTTAAATCATAGACAAGTTCCCAGTGAAAGGTGACAGAATACCAGTAAGCTTGCAGGCAATGCGATCCTGACCACTGTATCCATCCAAAGAATTCACCACCGCAGTACCATTCTTGAGGCAAACGTCATTACCAAATTAAAATTTTCTCACAGAATATGACTTTTGAACAAAATCTTAAACATGACAACCTTATGACAGATCAGCTACAGATGTTGCCATCGTTCCAAACAGGAAACACGATACCAACCTTACTCAATATCACTGGTCCCTTAAAAAGGCTTGCCTAGCCTCTCCTCAAAATCTCCACGCTGACTCAACGTTCAAACCACAGACCAAAAAGTAGGGGTTTTTGTTACCCCACGTGGTGCACCAGGCATTGAAGTCGTCGCCTACTATTAATCCTCTATATCAGGGCACGGGATATGATTCCTTCCAGCTCCTCCAGAATTATATTTATACAAGCATATTACCGCACTCTATTCTTAGTGTTAGAAAATAAATTAATTACACCTACACTCAAAAGAGAAGTTTTCAGTAATTTTGACCACAGATCAAAGAAGCTTTCAGATAGATGAAGAAAGTCAACAATTTCCCACTCTTTAAATTTCTCTATTGATGTAAAATTTGATTATAAATTAATAAAATAGGCCTGTGATCAAATGAGCCCAATTTGAATTTTCAATATGGTATCAGAGCCTTAAGGTTCGGGCTCGTTGGTTGGTCATATCTGCAATCTTGAATTAGCAATTGTATCCATCGAACACTCTGTTATCACTGGCTTCTCATGGGCATCATGGTAGGAATGGCTAGCG
The DNA here is from genome assembly GCA_027943335.1 of Chamaecyparis obtusa. NCBI lineage: Eukaryota > Viridiplantae > Streptophyta > Pinopsida > Cupressales > Cupressaceae > Chamaecyparis > Chamaecyparis obtusa. Next base: position 867,521 of record BSBK01006588.1, read on the forward strand.
CGTTGGAGACTCTGAGCGGGTAGGCAAGCCTTTGGGGCTGCTATGAGAAAATGTTAGATTGTAGAGGAAATCACTGCCAATAAGACGATCGCACAAGTTAAGGGTTCTCATCTCATACCACTGTTTTAAATTGGCAATAGCAAATCGTGGGTAATAGATCGCAACTAACAAGATGAGGATCCATCCCACAAACAGAGTTTGTGAGGTAAAGTTGTTTGATATTGAAGATTCAGTGTAGTTAAAAGAAGAATATGCATCGTTGTTTTTTATACAATGGTGTTGTTATGAAATTGGAGGTAAATCATTGTCTTTGGAAAAAAAAAAAACAATGTTCGATGAAATGTAGTTGCTGAAATTATTTGGTCACTGTTAAGCATAAAGAGAAGTTGCTGGGTTTAATTTGTAAAGAGGTTGTATATTTTCTACTTGTATAGAAGCTAGTCAAAGGAGTTTATCGCATTCAAAAGTCACAGAAGTAAATACAGCCGCAAATGTTAAGTCTGATCGCAGGTCTTAGGTTGCTGACAGATGCTTGGGTATGCTGGAAGTCATTAATAGAGATCATAGGGCACTTGTTGAAGATTAGAAGAGGCAGATCGCACTCCATGTTTTCATTAGTTGATCCCAATTGCAGGAAGGATTTCTTAAGTGAGAAAGTCTAGTTGCTGTTTAAAAAAGTGATAAATCATAAAAAGTCTGATTTTTTTTGGTGTTATGTCTTCCCTATTTTTTCTCTTCCCTTACCCATTTTATTAGAAAAGATTATTATGACAATATCCTTCAAGAATTGATGTTTTGATCTTGAAAATTATTGATAATATTTGGGAGGCTCTTGAAAAAAGGTCAATATCAAATAGTGTGCAATCACAAAGTTGAAGAATGTATTGTACCTAATTTATTGTAAGGGGTGCATTATCGATTGTACCTGACACTCAAGAAGTTTTTGGTTTGACATATTGATGAACCATGTATCTGAAAAAAATTCCTATACAACTGGCGAGTACAACAGTTAGGTACCCATGTATCTCGGTAGATGGATTTCTTTTTATATGGACTCGATAATCAATTTTGTTTCAGGTAAAATGAGAAAGCCCAGAGAAATGATGGTTTCCCCGTAATGATGCTTTGTGGTCATTGGAACCAGTGTGTGCTTGGTAATCCAAAACCACTTGTTGCGAGGTTTGTGGCCATCCTTAAACCACTTTCTTGAGTGAGGTTTGTGGTAAGCCAAAACCACTTGTTTGAGTGAAAAATCTAAAATTATGTAACATTGTATTTGTTGGGGAAAATCCCAAATGGTTATGGGTGAACCAGTTAAAAACCCATAGTGATAATGAAAAATTTCCCAAAGTGATAATGACACAGGAAACAAATTTCCCAAAGTGATAGTGATAAGGAGAACCAGAATTTTGTGTTGTAAATGGGTACCTAAGAAGGCTCAATGTCGAGACCCATCCTATTTAGATTATGGAGGGATAGTTATCAAAATTGGTATAATTAATTTATGGGGGGATGTTAGAAAATAAATTAATTACACCTACACTCAAAAGAGAAGTTTCCAAGAAGAAAGTCAACAATTTCTAGAGAATTCTTCCACTCTCCAAATTTCTCTATTGATATAAAATTTGATTATAAATTAATAAAATGGACCTGTGATCAAATGAGCCCAATTTGAATTTCCAATACTTAGTTATACAGTCAATGAATATAACCACGCTAATTGAGATAGTTGAACAATGATCACGTCTTCCAAATTAACACCTGACATGAACTCTCCCTTTTGTCTGAGCATCTGAGTTAACAATTCATTTGATGGGGCATTGATGAGTTATAGCATTCACTCCATAATGATCTTTCCCAAATGACATAGGTCTTATTCTAATACGAATAATGGTCTTTAGTTAATGACATGCTTGATAATATTCAAATAAGAATAAAAGACTAGAGAATGTTGTTCTCCTTTCCCACCGGAGCATAAAAGACTATTATCTTTTCCTTCTCTAATTCCTGAATGTAAATCCTTAGTGCTTGTCCTATTTAGAAAATGCTGATTGGATTTGTAACTTCCCTCTAAACCAAGATATGAGCACCTCAATCAATCACTTCCCATTCGCCTAGGATCCAATTTGAATGATCGCAACTGTGCATGCGATGTTGCCTCTAATCAATGATATGATTGCGACACTTGTCATTGTTGTTTCACAATCAAGCCTACCAACTTTGCATCGTGCTCGTCTACTTTATTCACTGCTCCATAAAATGATTATTATCGGTTGCCCTCTGTCACAAAATTATCCAGTCTCAAATGTCAGCCTGGAATTGAATGGATTATTTCAAAATTCTATGGAAGTAAAGTGGTGGAGCCCACACGAGGTACCCAGTACACTCAATCAGTCCTTTTATTCGGCAACTTGAAGGAGGAGGCACCATCCACTTTTTGTTTTCATGTTGTCTATTCCCATTAATATTGAAATTGTGACTACTCAAGTTGGGAACTATCTCATAAATTCTGTTCTGATGATTATATATACTATCAACTTTTTTTGCTTCCACTCGTAGGATGGATGGCACACAACCCAGTGTTCCTTAGTCAATGATGATAAATGGAGACTTCAGCATTATATCTGTCCGTTAGAATACTCTAGCACAAAATCAATGCCTCCAACAAGTTCGATGATCAATCTTTACAATGGCTTCCATCAAATACTATTTGACTATATCGTTCAATGGTCTTAAAAAAACCATCTTTGATGGAATCGCAGATGTCAATGCCTTTACCACTCAGAAACACGAGATTCTATCTTTATATTGAGCGTCAACACTAATAATGTTTTCGTCAAATACTTCCTCATTTTTTTATGAACCTAAAGGTAATAGCCTCTTCAATTCTGAAAGTTACTATATTCTTAAAATTAAAGTGATATTAATATTTAATATTAGCATCAAACATCAAGACACAACAATCTCCAACAACACTTCCAATAGAATATATCTATCGCAAATACAGACCCCAACTGTCTTTGATATTGCAGGTAGTGGAATCATTTTTTACATTGAAAGCTTCCTCCCACCTTAATACTACTATATCCTTCCTGGTCCCTGAAGGAGATTATTGATCAAATCCTCAAGCAACATGATATGTAATAAATTTGGCTTCCTCTTATGGTCTCATTTGCATTTCTTTATCTTTTGTTCCATGAAACCTCATAGGCTGGCAGAGAATCCACCTTGATACCATGTTGATTTTATGTGCTCGTTTAGCCATGGGCACTGATCTTCCCTCCCAACCATAGAAAACAACTGATTTTCTCACCCGAGAATTGTTGCTTATCCATAATACAGATTGATTGTAGTGTATTATGTTCAAGAGAGGAAGATTAATCTTCCTTTATACCTTTTGGGGTACTCCTTCACCAAGGGACAAAACTCTTCAAAATTAATTATTTTATTATGATATAATATAATAATTATACAATATAATTATATTATCACGTAATAATATAATTATATTATCGTGCAATAAAAACATAATAATTATATTATCAATATAGTTATTATATCATAATAATTATATTATCAATATAATTATTATAACATAATAATTATATTATTACAACCTTTATGTTATCTATGTCAGCCTGAAGGAATTGGACCATAGCTTCAATAACATCAACACTCCCTCTTAGCTAGGGAGGAATACTCCTCGATAACTTTTGGTTCATCCTTTCGATGCTATAATCAACACTCCCTCTCAACTAGGGAGGATCTTCTCAGATATCTAAGTTATAGAGTAATGTCCACCATGGCTACTCCCAGAGGGTGGCTCCATCATGATTGCTACCATGAATAAAAAATGAAAATAAATACAAGTGTTAATCATGGAATCACTCACATGATGTCGTCATCTCATGATGACGGTCATCATAGCTACTCCTAGAGGGTGACTCAACACAAGTGTTTAGTCATGGAAGAAAATCAAGTTTGTGAATTGAAGGAAACGATTCCCTCTAAGGAGAAGAAATAGGAAATTGTGTTTGATTTGGCCAATAATACATCTAATCAGAATTAGGTAAACAAAAAATTTGAAGAAATCGTCAATTTCAGCAATGACATTATGGAAAAATTGAGCTTAGTTCATACTCTTCAAGAGGACCTAGACTATAGGAAAGCTAATAGAAGAAGGAGAGAGGCAACTACTCTACAAGCATATACTTTAAAGAAGAAAGGTACTTCTACTTTAGCCTTGGCTCAACACTCACATAGGAAGGACTTGTTAGATTGGAAACTCTGAAGTAGCTAAATTAGGAATGGAGGGAGATTAAAACCTCTTCCCTTTGGTTTCAGACTCTGCTATTATTCTATTTTTTATCTTATCTATTGCTATCTCTCTAGGTACTTTTTGGTCTAGTTGGTTTACTAGTTGAATTCACTCCTTATGAAGTCCTTTTGAACTACCCTCGAGCATGATGTTAATGATTTGGGTCCTCCCCGATTTACTTAATCAAAGCTAATATTTGTGAAGAAACTAATTCTTCTCATTGAATTTGAAATCCAAATGCTAAGAATTTCAACAAATCCAATTATGAACCTTATCTAGAAGCATAAAGTGAAAATATTTTAAAAATAAATGAATTGGAATACATAATATTAGAACCATTTCAATATGACAAGTAGAAAATGGATACATTGAATGACCATCATAGCATATTGAACAAATTTAAAATAAGAGATTAATCCCTAATATTTGACTCAAAAGATAAATATTTTCAAGGAAATATATGCATAAAGGGGTTTAGCCTATTTAAAGTTTAAATATAGTTTTGAATAGTGAAGTAATGAAGTTAACGCCGATTGATGTATTAGATTGAATCTATTGGTAAATGGATATAGATTTGTGTCCTACCAAATTTATATGACCAAGGAGAAATTTATAAATAAACTTTTGAAATTGTTGGCATAACTAATGCAAAGATTGTTGAGTGTTGATTGGTATAGGTTTGATGATAGGAAAATTAGTTATTGTGTTGTCATTTATGTCAACTTGATGTTGGTTTGGTTGAAAGTGAGTTATAGTGTGTTTGAGTTGTTGTATCCTATATGCGGTGAGTAATGTGAAGGAATTGGAGTGTGTGGTTTAAGTTTTAGACTCAATGATATTTTCTGATGTTGTATGTGTGATCATGCATGATGAAAACAAATATAGAAAAAATTATGATCAATTGAAAAGCGACAAAGGAATAGGAAGAATAGACAGTGACAGAGGATGAACGATTTGATTGTTCTATCAAATCAATATGGATCCAAGTGTTGTGGTCATGATATGTTTATCTTGACTAAGATATATTGTTGAGCCTATGATTGCAAGTTGATTGGTGTAGTGGAAGGTTTGATCTGTGGAAGTTAGCAAAATGTTTGAACAGGTTTGAATAGTTGATGTTAGATTGGTGATGATGCATTCAGTTGTGGTGGATTTAGTTGTGGTCTAGGTGTAAAGGTGATGTGGCATAACAAATTTGTAATGATTATTTGATGTTACATTGTTCCAGGTGATTGAATTTAATCAAGTGTTGTAAGCATGTTGAAGAAGTCAAAAGGTTTGATTGTTCTTGATATAAATTGAATGTGCAATGGATTTGAAGGTTGAGACTTGAAATTGTAATTGACAATTGGTAATATTTTTAGGGTTCAAAGATCGAGTGGGAATTATTGTAATTTAAAAGTAATATGTTTTGTAAGTCTGCTTATTCCCTAATGAGCATGTAATGTATATATATGTAAATCAATGAATTATTCAAGTGTAGATCATGGATGCGAAGGTGTGGTCAAGTGAAGATTCCAGATTATTTGCAATAGAAGCAATGTTTATGCTTAATTAGATCTAAACAAGCAAAGGAGAATTGCTACACCCATATCATTGTACTTGTTGAATTCTAATTAGCTGTGGAAGAAAATCCCTTACATGGGAAGACTTTAACAGGTTTGATTTGTAAACCCTTTAACCATGTAAGTCTTTAACTAGGGTTTGAAATCCTTTAACAAGGCTACTCCTAACAGGATATAGCTCCTAAGAGGGCTAGAGGTAAATCACCTAACCAAGTGACTCCTAACATGGCCTTCTCCTAATTAGGCATTTGTAAAGCTCCTAACAGGGCTAGGCCTTTAATTGGGTGTATTTTAAAATAGTGCATACTATTAGTGGGTGCCAATTACCACTATGGTATTGACCTATAATCAGGGTTTCCATGATAAAATACTGGTGTCACTTTGTTGCATGTTTTGGATGGTTGTATGGTTACTTTATTTATTGCATGCATAAAAGTGTAAAGTTGATGAATGTGGTAAATGTTGGTGAATATATTGTGTAAAGTTTCATATCTAATAGATTATTGATTCACCCCACCTCCCTCCCCCCCCCTCCCATCCTCCCTCAGTAATCTTGGATCTTATAGTATTAACAATTGGTATCACAACCTAGGTTGTCTTTGTGGTAAGCTAAACAGCTTGAGGGAAAAGATCTAATGATGAAGAAAGAAGGTCCTAAGTTTACGAGGGATAACTACACAATATGGAGTGACCAAATGAAGATCTATCTAAAAGGTATGGGGCCACAATTCTAGAATCATGTTGTGATCAAATATGTTATTCCTATTGAGACTCTTACTGCAAATAAATTGTAGTAGAATAATATGAAAGCATTGGAGTCTATAGTAAGTACTTTACCTGACATTGAATATATTCATGTACATGGTTTAGAGACTGCTCATGAGTTTTGGGAAAATCTTAAACTAATCTATGGTGGAGAGAAGCATGTGCAAAAAGACAAGGTAGATATTCCAAAGGGAAAATATGATGACATCAAAATGGTTGAAGGGGAAAACATTTCTCAATATGGTTAAAGGATAAAAGAAGTTTTTGGTACTATCTAGAGCACTGATGGTACTATTGAAGAAGAAGATAAGGTAAGTAAAATGTTGAGGACTTTTCTACCTTCTTATTCCATTAGAGTTTCTTCTATTCATGGGTTGAGAACAATATATAATGTCTCTATAAATTCCAAAGGTGCATGGAACACTATATTATGATATTGAAATCATAAATCAAACAAACTTGAATGAAAAAAATTAAAAGAAAGAGAGAAACTTTCATATTTGTAGTTCAAAACTCCATTCTCTATTCCTTCAAGCAACAGTCCATACAATTCTGATTTTCTCATAAACAACCCATTTTTGGGTGTGGAACATAGTTTATAAACCTTCTTTTAGCTTCCCAAATTGCTTACAACTACCCAATGATCATTAGACTAAACAAAACATTCAAAACTCCTAGTTTGCTAACTAGTCCTTATAGTTCAAATTCAAATTGTGTAGTTGCCATCCAAAAGCCTTTTAGACCCTTTTAATGACTTTAAAGGAAACCAAAAGCCTTAATAATGACTAATATGATTGAAAATAATTAACAAAAGACTCCTAGACTCCAAACTCACACATTTCTACCATTTTGTCAAAGTGACCCTTATTACATCTTTTCGGGACATTTCAGTCCTTTAACCCTATTATCAAATCCATTACAATTTATACCTTATAAGGCTTGAATACATCATGTTTAGGTCCATAAGACCCCTTATTACATTTCTCATGCCAATATGGCTTATGGATCTTCTAATGCTCATTGGGTGGTCCTGCACCAAAGTGTGTCTCATGCAATAATATTGAACATATTGCTACTAGGTGTCTTAATGGTGATCAGAAGGAAAAGTTCAAAAGATTCAAAGAAAAAAGAAAGAAACGATGTTGTGTTGCAGTATATGAAGGTGTTACTAATGAGGAATCAGAAGATAATAAAGAAGAAGAGATAGTATTTTTTGCAGTGAAAGACGATGTCGCAAAAGGTGAAAAGGCCTTAGTTTTTTAGATGGATCAAGCCAATGAGTGGGTCATTGATAGTGTTTGTTCTCATTATATGACTAGTGAGAGAAGTAAGTTCATCAAGCTTGAATAATTTGATGGTGGTGTGGTCAAATCTGGTAACAGTACACCCTACTTGGTTAAAGGAAAAGGTGCATTTTTTTCAAATGGAAAGAGTAATGTTGATGATGTCTATTTTGTAGAAAGTCCAACACATAATTTGTAGAGTGTGGGTTAGTTGAATGACAAAGGATATAGAATTGAGTTCAAATGAGGTGTATGCAGGATACTTGGAAGATTAAGTGATCTGATTGCAACTGGCAGGAAGACTAGAGGTAATTTATTCCATCTAAATGGTACTGTTAACAGTTGTTTGGTTACTAAGTTGAGGATAATTGGCTACGCCATAAAAGGTTCTATCATGTGAGCTTTGATAGTTTTCTCAAATTTAGTAAGATGAATGCAGTTAGAGGTTTTCCATAATTAGTTAATCTAAATAACATGACATTTATGGAATGTCATTTGGGTAAGTTAACTAGTTCTACTTTCAGTACCAATTCATTTTCATCAGAGAATATATTGGATTTAGTGCATACTGATTTGTGAAGGTGTGGTCGAGTGAAGATTAAATATTTTATGAAAGAGAAGTAGTGTTTGTGGTTAATTAGATCTAAACAAGAAAAGGAGACGTGCTACACCTAGATCATTGTACTTGTTGAATCCTAATACAATCTGCAAGAAAATCCATTAAGCGGGTAGACTTTAATAGGTATGAATTATAAATCCTTTAACTAAGTGACTCTTTAAATAGGATTTGAAATCCTTTAACAAGTTTACTCCTAACAAGGTAAAGCTCCTAATAGGGCTAAAGGTAAATCCCTTAACCGGGTGACTCCCAATAGGGTCTTCTCCTAACTGGGCATTTATAAATTTTTCCTAACAGGTCTAGTCCTTTAACAATGTGCATTTCAAAAGGAGGAAAATTATTAGCAGATGCCACTTCCTGCCATGGTTTTCACCCTTAATCAGGGTTTCCACGATAAAATATTGGTGTCACTTTTTTACATTTTTTGGATGGTTGTATGGTTACTTTGTTTATGCATGCATAAAAGTGTAAAGTTGATGAATGTGGTTAATGTTTGTTAATGTATTATAAAAATTTCAGACCTGATAGATTATTGATTGACCCCACTAATTGATTAATTGTTTGGTATCAACAATCAGAAGTTAGATTTTTGTTTATTTGTTTTAGTGTTCTATAAAAGGATATATATTTTGTGGGGATAGGTTTTTCACCCTTGAGTAGGAGGGTTTTACAAGGATAACTTATTGTGTCATTTTTTATTTTGTTTCTATTTATTGCATTCCTATATTCTAGTTCAAAAACTTAACATGGTATCAAAGCAGGTCTAGTAAAGATCCAGAATCAGAATAGGAAAATTAAAATTTAATATATGCAAGAAATGAGGGATTCTTATAAGAATCTATAGTTGAAGAACCTTAGAGGGTATAATCTCACAAGAAGCTTCTTATCCAGAAGGGTATTTTTTTGCCATTTTTATCTATGGATAGGTGTTCGTTGTAGATCTTACAATCATAAATATTCAGGCTTCTCATGAAACCTTGTCCAAAGCTTCCATTTTGACATCAAACAGGAGGATTCTATCATGTCCACCTATGCTTACATGTTTGACATTCATATCTATGAGGATAACAGATGTGCTAGTGTTTGAATTTTACCTTCTCTTCCTACACTACAATTGTGTAACAATGAAAGAGTAATTGGGGGATTATGAGCTTAGATTGAGAAGCAATAGGATGATGAGATATTACATAAGGAATTAAAGGAAACATGGGACTAATTTGATGGCACATAACTTCATTTTCTTCAAAGAGGAATAAATGACATTCAAAAAAAGTTCAATTTTGAGAATTCAAGGTGATCTATCAAAGGGTTAATGCGCTTGAGATGGAGTTATAAAGAGAAAATTTTGATGAGCTGAAGAGGGAGCAAGAGGAATTATTTAGGATCAATAATATTGAGAGGGATCTTATGTGGCAGAGGGAGAGTGTTATTCCTTTGTAGAGGATCAAAATCCTTGTGTAGTCGTATGACTGCAAAAGCTCCTTTCTTAGTCAAACATTGGAGCCAATTTCCATGTATTGTTATATTAAAAACAATGAGAATGCTTCCCTTGTTGAGAGGGAGTCTCGGCTGACAGGAAGTCTCATCTTTCAAATGATCTTTTATGGTGTAATTCATATTTCTTTGAGATGGATAAATTTGAGGTGAAAGCCCTTGTTAATTCATTATTCTCTATGAGAGAAGTTTGAGATGCAAGCACTTGTTAATGCGTTATTCTCTACAATAGAAGTTTGAGGTGCAATCCCTTATTAGAGAATATTTCCTTGGGAGATAAGTTTGGGGTGCAAGCCCTTGTTAATGTATTATTCTCTTCAAGAGAAGTTTGAGGAGCAAGACTTTCTAAAGGCATTCTTCTCTACGAGAGAAGTTTTAGGTGAAAGCCCTTGTTCCACCCTCTGGGAGTAGCCATGGTGGATTTCAAGTGAGAGACTCCATGACTTATCACTTGTGTTAATTCACTCTCTGGAAGTATCCATGGTGAATGTCATGTTGAGGTGAAAAAATCATGTTGAGGGAATCTATGATAAAGGTTTGTTGCTGACATATATGGGTGTAGTCATTGTACTTATCAAGTTAATAAACTAGATGACATATGAATGATATCTCTTTCTAAGAGGGAGTGTTAATGTTTTGGTAGCTACATGAGATATCATTCATACCTATGTTTAAGATTTCTATATTTCTTGTTCTCTATCAGTTCTCGTCTTCCATAGAGATGCTATCTGATATACATTTTATGTTCTTTGTTCATACTTTGAGTGTATATATTCGATGGAAGATGAAGTGTCATCCTTCCTTACCATCATTGTCAAGTATTATGTATATCATATGCAAAGTTTGTTCGAGATTAAAGAGAGTCTCTTTTCTGTTATGTGGAATAACCTTAATGTTACCTTCATTCAATTCTGTAGATTTTTCATATACTTTGGTAACCGTCATTACCCAACATTTCTATTCTATGTGGAGTCCATTAGGCTTCTCTTTTTCATCTTACATGGTATAAGCCATCACTAGAGTTTTCAATCATCACTCTTTTGTAATTGTCACCGATTCAATTTTTGTAACTGCAATATCTCTATTCTTATATTAGGAAAAAGACCTTAATATGTTGTTGGGTTGGAGAGAAGTGGGGTTGAGAGAGTATTGTGTGTTTGATAATTTTTTAGCATAGATATTGTTGTGTCTAAAGTATGAATGAATCTTTTATATCAATTGCATCCTATGATATAGTATTTATATGTATGTGATCTATGAAAGTAGATTTGAGTGAGTGAGTTATTCGCATTATTGTTTTATTTGTGAGATACTTGAAGAACTTTTATATTTTGTATCTACATCAATGAAGTGATTGAACTTCATATATTATTGATCTTGATTTTTTGTTTGGTATCAACAATCAGAAGTTAGAGTTATGTGTGTTTGTTTTAACTTTCTATAAAAGAATCTATATTTTATTGGGTTGGGTTTTTCACCCTTGAGTATGAGGGTCTTTCCAAGATAACTTATTGTGTCATTTGTTATTGTGTTTATGCTTATTTCATTCCTATATTCTGGCTCAAAAACTTAACAAGATGTGTTCTATGTCAGGAAGATGAAGAAAGTATTAACAATATTATGTTCCACTACCATTTTTATGGTATATATAAGAAAAATATAATGACTCCTTTCTCTATTTCTTAGATTTTTTATAGAACCTCGATCAGATTATTTTAGTTGATGTCCTCTAAGCCCTCAGTCTTTTGTGGTCAAGCTATGGTTGCAGGTATTGCTTCAAGAAATTTGGTTCATTTGGAAAGAATGCAACAATAAGATATGCAAAAGGTAAGAAAATTAACTCTAGGAATTTGTATCCTTTTTTATTATCAACTACTGAGGAAAGTATTAAGTGGTTTCCTAGGTCCACAAATTTAAGTACCTTCCTTGTACACTAGATTGGGATACAACTAAAAGTCATGGATTATCTAAATGTATCTCACTCTGTGTACCCTCCTATGGGTTTTACTAATTACATCAATTAGGGGAGACCTCCCATAGAAATGGAAGGATGTGGCATTTGTTTTAATGAAGTACATTACTGTAGATGGTTTTTTTAAACGCTTTCATTCTAAGCTATTTCCTATGATTGATTATTTTAGGCATAGGTTCAAACATAATTTTTTTATTTTTTATTTTCTCCTCTATTTCTCAATCAATGCCTCTCACCCAAGTTAAGGGAGGGCTTCCCCTTCATTAGCAACTTATTTACATATTATATAATTTTTACTTATCCCTTTTACCTAGTAATGATCCTAATACATCTACCCCTAATCCTAATATAAATCTCACTCTTATTGTTGAGTTTTCTAATATCAAAGAGTGTAAAGTGGCCTCTTTGTTTGTTTTTTCTACCTCTCCAACCATTATTTCTAATGCTAGTTCATTCAACCCTTAAAGAATAACTAAGATGAAAAATATGGCTAAAGGAAAGAATGTGGTGCATACCAAGGTCTCTGATATTTCTAAGGGATCTTCTTCCTTTTGGACAACTAGATCATATTGGACCTCTAAGAATTCCCACTTCAAGTCTCATAAGTTGGGTTTGAACCCTTCCTTGGCTACACATGTCTCCCCTCTTCACTCTCCTACTTCGTCTTCCCAGGAGCTTGTGTTACCAAAAATTGTTGACAAAGTTAATAAGTTGTGTGCACCCTATAAAAAATAAAATAGTATTATTCAATGCATGTCATCCTAATTATATACACCCAAAAAAAAATTAACAAACTTGAGTCTTTGGTAGAACTAGATGCAAGATTTGGGTATTGGTCTGAATCAATTCATGATGAGAGGGTTTGGAATGCTCTTAATGACCTTGCCAATAGACTTAACAATTGGGGTAATATTGAGATCCATATATCATAGAGCTCCATGAATTAGTGCCCTTTGAGGAAGAGAAAAATAAAATTTTGTATGTTATTTCTATTATAAAAAGAAACTAGGATAATCTGAAAAAAAATTTGAAGAAGGTCGTTGATTATAGAAAAGAGATAATGAGCAAGACTTATGTCTCCCTCTAGATCCTCCAAGAGGAACTAGAACATAGGCCTACCTAAAAGAAAAGAAAAGAGATGGCATATGGTTAATCTATGGAGTCTTTGATGATCCATCTATTATCCAAGGCCAAGAGATAAATGTCTCCTTTCTACATTGACTGGAGAAATTAAATAAAGACTAGAAGTATGTTAAAACCCCCTCCCCTTCTGCATATCAGTTATTTTATAAGGGTTTAATCCCTCTCCCACTTTATCAAATCAGAATAAGAAGAACACTAGTAAATAGATCATGAAAAGCATGATAATCAATCCAAAAATAAATAATTTTTAAAGACCAGACCCAAGATCACAAACACTAATATTCAAAAAAAAATTTATGCACTTTGGGTAAATAATATGCTAATAGTTTAAACTTACCATCATTCAATAGATAATTGCTATTTGTTATAACCATATTATTATCCACCAAACACATCTATTAAATGTTTTAAAATATGAGCTTCACTCTAACCTCATGCCAAATAAATCATTATTTAACTTCAAGAAAGCTTTAAGAAGAGGTAACTAATTAATTGGAAACTAAAAATAAAAATACTAGATGCATTGTGGGTAAATTCCAAATCTTTTGCAAGGAACACAGTAACATGGAAGGAATTCATATTAATATGTGTACACATCATATTTAAATACAAAGAATCTCAATACAATAAAACAATCCTAATGATGATAGATCGAACCCTTAATGAAGTAATAAAATCAAAACCAAATCACTCTTGATGGCAGGATTATGTATCCAATATTGGATAATTATTGAACTCTACCATTAGTGATTATTCCAAATCAAAATGAAAAATAGTAATTGAATATTAAGTATCAAAAGTTAAATGGAGTTGCCTCAAAAGATTATTTTCATCCAACATTCTTTTACCCCACGCATTAGACAATCTTATTGAAAAGAAATATTTACTCTTTTTAGTTAGGTTTAATGGTTATAAATAAATTTAAATAAAGCTTGATGATTAAGACAAGACCACTTTTACATACTCATGAGTTATATAATTAGGTAGGATCATACCCTTTGGACTACGTAATGTCCCAAAAACTTTCTAAGGCATATTATTAGGAATATTTAGAAGATTGACCAATGAATGGGTGAGGATCTAAATGGATGAATTCATAATCTATAAAAATAAATATTTCAGTAGGCTGTACAAAAACTAGATTAAGTCCTCACAAGATTAAGGAAATGTTAAATTATCTTTCAGCCATAAAAAAAATGCCTCATTATGTTTGAATAGGGTCTGATCTTAGGATATCATATCTCATCAAAAATAATTTAAGTAGATCCATAAGAGTAACCTTATAATATATAATATTACTCTGTACTTCCATGTGATGAGGGGTTACAACAGTACCTTGTCCATGAACTTCTCCAACTCGTGGCACCAAAGAAATGTCACCATTGGCAATATCAAGTTCTCTATGACTCTGAAGTTGATTTTCAAGGATATGGGGTTAAAATGTGAAGTTGATAAAGTTGAGAAGAAAATTCTTGGAGATTCGAAGCTTTATATGAAGAATATTTTTAAGGGGAAAAACTAGTTGTGGCCACCCAACTAGGGTCCACCACCCAACTAGACCCCTCATCATGTAGTTCCTCCTTTCACAGGGTCCACCACCCAAATTTTCCTTCCTAGCGACTCTTATTTATTCTATTCCTACCTCCAACTATGTTAACACTAACTTTCTCTACTAGTACTCCATTTTCATCTCATTCTTTCACATCAAATAATTTCATCAACTTAAGACTAAAGAGGATACTATGGTATATAAATTTAAATTTATTTATCTAAATATATTATTTTTCTTTGTTTTGTCGCACATTCATATGCCTACCCCATAATGTGGAGGTGTATAATCCTTCAAATGTCATTTAGCTTCATAGTGATCTACTTTGTGGCAAGGTAAAAAAATTCATATCTAAATCCCACCTGTCAACTGAATTTGTAAATGTACACATCATAGTATAATGGTAGAAATGAAGCATATGCCTTACCCCAACTACCTCTAAAAAGGCCCAATTTGTATCTAAGATGAAATATTAGTACATTATGTAGCTATTATTTCAAAGGATACTCACTAATCTCTACATGGAATTGTAAATGGAGACCCGTATCCTTTTTATGTATGAGAATTTACTTTTCATGCACAGTTGTGAGTGTTCATATACTTTAAAAATATGCTTAGTTTATGATTGAAATGCACCTAAAATTAGGGACAAAATATAAAGGTAAAATTTATTAGCCCAATATTTTATATCTATGTTGATGGAATTCTCAAATACAATTGTATAAATATAAATGATTCACATTTACGCAAAGTTGGACTCATTCTCTAATCCTTAATCCATTCCTACTTACCAAGTTCAAAGAATGAGATGTACTCGCCTCTTAACTTTTTTCTATTTTTAATATTTCTAGAAAATGTTAAAGGTGATACCATATTTGACCTAACTTTTATTAAATATAAATATTTCCAATATTTTTTTTGGAGAGGTTGTATACTTGCCCCTAGCATACCAAAAAAAGCTAAGATAATAACATATTTTACTTTCAATTTGACTTGTAGAACAAATATTTTCAGCAAAAATCTAGAAAAGCTGGCATAATTTCTTCTACCTTCTTTATATTATGGAAATTTCTTTACCTCTCCTACAAATATTTTCAAAGAATCCTAGAAGAATAGCCATGGCTTCTTCTACCTTTATACTATTAGTATTTCTTAACTCTATTGTCTTTTTATAACAAAAATACTTGAACAAAGAAATTTAGAAGAATAGGTATAGTTTCTTCTAAATTTTTTTAAATTATCAATATTTATATTTAAAGTTCTATAGTTTCAAAATATTGAAACTCTAAATTCACCTTTCTTCTTTAAAACAAACAATGGAAGTTGTTCAATCGTTACAAAATTAGTAATTTTGAAATGAAGAGTCAAATCCAAATAAGAAGGGTCGGTCTCCATGCAGCTACTTAGCTTATTTAGACTAGCATGCACCACTCACTATTTACCATGCTATTGGCCCCATACAAATATTTAATAAATTAAAAACTATGTTTTAAGTTATTATCTCAAATTTTATTTTTAAATAGAGTAAAGATTGGAAGCAAATAAAATGGCGGGAAAGAAATTTATGAAGCCACATATCATATTTTTTCAATAAGTAGTTTATTTCCGACCTCTCATTTTTCTCAAAGCTTACCTCATGTCCCCATGCAACTGCTTACATACAATTTCTGCTTAAATTTAAGCAGTTAGAGTGTTCCCATGTAAATTTTTAATTTGGGGTAAAGGATAAATTAGAATCTTCCCCTATTTTTTTGAAGCAGTTGCTGCTTATAACATAAAATTAAGCTTTGAAAAAAAGGGAGGGGCTGAAAATAAGCAGCACTGCTTACTGAACAAAAATTGGAAAAAATGAAACTTAGCATCACCATTTTTATTCTTTCCTTTTATTTGCTTAAAGTTTACCTTTGAAATTTATAAATTTTATATAAAAATACTATTTACAAGCACTGCTTAAAATAGGAAAAGATTTCAAAACTTATTTTTAATTTTTTAACAGTAGTAAATTAAAATATACATAGCGACATACCTTCTACTTAACAAAATATTATATTGAAATAATATGGGGCTAAGGTCTTGACTCTCAAAAATGGCTACTTCAAGCTAAACACTAGAAATTGACAAGTATTTTCAAAAAATATTAAATCTGCAATTATTAATTATATAAATAATTCAAGTAAAAATAGTCACTGGTAATAAAATACAAATAAAATAATAATTAAAAGAACATATCCACTCAACTGTTATTAAACACAGACATTTTTTATAAAAAAAATAAGTAACTATAAACACAAATAATTTGGACAAAATTGATAAAAAGAAACTAATAATTTTCAAATCTAAATCCTCCAAAACCTACAATTCGATAAGTCCAGAAAAATCACTTGCATTTACAGCATGACTGCCTCGGCATGAATTCGTTATTTCCACGAACTTCCTCAAAGTAGATCTTGTTAAAACTGTAGTTATTTTCCTAAATAAACAAAAGCAGGCTCGGAGAAAGAAGGATACCAGGAATTGGAGTACTTGAAGAGCTTCCCTGATGCAGAAAAAACGATGAGCCCGACCTCCGCGTCTCAAAGAATGGAAAGCTCTTTCGCCTTTTTTATCAAACCCTTCCTCCGCTTCGAGAATGTCACATGCCTCCGCGGTGCTTTCTCTATTTTCTTCAGTTCTAATCTTTCTCTGCCCATTTTAAACCTCAAATACTTTACCTGCAAAGAGCTTTTTGAAATTACACAAATATTTTCAAAGAGCTTCTGAAATTGCACAGATATTTGGAAAGAGCTTTGGAATTTACACAAATATTTGCAAAGAGCTATGCAATTTACACAAATATTTGCAGAAGAAGCATAACTTGACGAAACACTTCCTAAAATACAGGAAAATAGAGGAAAACATCCATACCGGTGACGGATCCGTGCTCTGGTTATGCTCTCAAACCTCTTAAATGCAGCCTTAGGTATTCAATCAAAGATAAGATACGAAAAGTAGATGCTATTTCAAGTAGGTTTTACTCTTTCGCAGGGTAGTATACGAAAAATATAATTCCATATATTTCTGAAGCCGCCGAAATTTCCTTTCCGAAATGTTTTACGGCAAAAATTCACTCCAAGCTGTCCGGATTGAATCTGCACCTTCCACGCTTCGTATTGTACACTTTCTACTAATGCCGAGAAGTCGATATGCAAGGGAGGTTTTATCTGTTATTAGTCCCGCTCAGTGTACCCTACAAATAATATTCGTTCATCGATGGCCGCGCAAAATCGCAAATGATATAAGGCTGTGTTATCTCTTCGTAGTCGCAGTCAGTCCGGCTGTAATTACTCTGTTTCCTTGAACGGAGTGGCAGTATTTAGACAGCAGAAACGATTGATTTTATCATTATTTGAGCAAGAACTGCAAGCGGCTCTGTGCAATGAATCTGCATATTATCGGAGCGCCTTCAGTGAAAGAAGACGACAGAATATGTGCAAGTTTTTGTGGTCCCACGGATTCATTACGTGTTTAACTGTTGTCGGCAGTACTTTTCGCTCACAAATGATGATAGGTAGTGGGGTTCTAATCTTTCGCTGTTTACCTTTCTCTTCTTTCTTTTTTCGCCTTTTTTCTGTTATGTAAATAGAATTTATGGGCATTTAATTGTGGAGGTGGTAAAAGACCCACGTAGCTGTTTCTTCATCGTTGTTATAGAGGAAGGGCGTACTATAACGGCTATGTCATGTGCATACACCTAATTATTATAATAATTCTTCATAATGATGTGTAAAAAAAGTATATTATAGGAATGAGAATAAAAAACTTAATTCACATTTATGAGGGATATATATTTTGTTTTTGAAATATTTCAATATATTGATTTATATAGTGCAAGTTTCTTGGATTCATTCAATATAGAGATCAATTTGAAAGTATTGATCTCATGAAATATGGCTCAATGAGTTTGACTTCGAAGCTACATCAATTGATGAGCTAAAGGTGCTCTATAATGAATGTTTCATAAGACCCAATACTTGTTGAAGGTTTTTCAAATGAGGTAGCAAGTTAAGTGAGCTTAGCCTTAGAGGAAACTCTATTGTTAAGTGTGATTGAGTTGGAGTAGTATTGGCACGGGTGATATCCCTAGGAGGTCCAATACTTCACCTCTATGAGCATCACCTACATGCAATGACTATTGAGTGTACTATTCATTCTCATAAGAGATAAGTTCTTTTAAACCGCTATTCATGAATCTTAGATAAATGAGTTTGACTCAAACATTACACACTTGAATCTTGGTAGCATTATCATAGATTAATGTTATTGTTCATTATTCTATTTCAAATGACTTGACCTTTTTTCATTACAAAGATTGTAATAATATGTTCATAGAGAGAACAATTACTTTTGTAGTCTCACTATTTGATTGATGTCTTACTATGCCTATTAATTCAAAAATAATATTATTCAAATTTATTCTTATCACATATATTTTGACTTATATTCCTAGCAAATATTTCTTAAGCAATCAATCTCTACCTTTGATATGAGTATTTTTTACCATGACATTATGCCCCAAGAACAAACACAAAAAGATATACAATGGAATGAATAAGAATACATAATGAAAAGAAAAATAAGATTTTTCCCATGACGAAGCTAAAAGTTAAACATCAATAGATGTTGATGACAATATTGTTGATTTTAGAAAAATGTATCTTAAGAAAAATATAAGGATTGGGAATGATATCTCTTAAAAATAATAAGTTGTTTGGATTTGATCAAGGTTTATAGAAATAATAGGAATAAATCCTAATAATCACAATAATTTATAGGAAATATGCAACTTTACTATTATTCTTTTTTAATATTATTCTTTTGTTATGCATATGAATCCTTTTACTGGTTTGATGATGTGGGAAGCATCTTCGAAAGTTAGGACTACTAAAAATGGAATTAATTTTCTAGCCTAGGAATGTACTTATATATGGAATAGGCATCACACATTAGCCAACTATGTGTACTTTCAGAACCATTTTTTTATAAAATTTATATCCTAACTTAGAAAATGTGTTGAATAGGGTCTTTCAAAACAAGTGTAAAATATTTAAAAACCCAAAGAACTTATACTACATACCCAATTCACCCAAAATTGGGTTGATTGGATATTCTACAAAGATAGAACTATTTTCAAGATTTACGGATCTCCTATGTCACAACATATTTACCAAAACTATCCTAGACATAATTTATTTGGAAAATGAATAATTCAAATAAGTCTAATTTGACATTATCAAGGAAAGACTCATTTTTTCCTACTACCATACATTTTTTTGACATTCATGTATATTATAAGGATGTCTTAAAGATTCTAATCAAATCATTAACTCCATATCATATTCAAAATTAGGAAGAGTTGGGAAATTTGATCATGAGTGATTCATTCAAGGAATAGAAGCTTCACCATTTATTTACATGAATTTTATGGAGAGCATGACCTGATAAGAAATTGTGTAAAATATTCTAAGTTGTAGAGAGTAAGGGAGAATTGGCATAAGATTAGATATACAATTTAGAAGAAAAGAAAGG
Source organism: Chamaecyparis obtusa (assembly GCA_027943335.1). NCBI lineage: Eukaryota > Viridiplantae > Streptophyta > Pinopsida > Cupressales > Cupressaceae > Chamaecyparis > Chamaecyparis obtusa. The sequence continues at coordinate 887,794 of BSBK01006588.1, forward strand.
GAAGGATCCTCGGTAAAAGTAATTTTGGAATGAATCCAAGGATCATGTGTTGAGATAGAAGATGATGTATGGTGCTTTTAAGCATGATATTGATAGTCAAGTTTCTAAGGATGGTCCCTAGAACTTACATTCCACCCCTATAAGAATAACTATTGACATATTGTTATGAGTATCACAAACATATCTAGCTTTTATCAATAGTATCAAAATTAATGGTATTTTTCTTTGTGAAATGAAGAGTAAAGAAATTTATAACTGCATGCCAACTCAACCAACTAAAGGGTCACAATATTTCTTCTTTAACTAACCATTTGTGTTTTTCCAAAATTTTGGTAAAGTGAATAAAATGCAAATTTTGGTGTGCTTCTTCAATTGTTTCATCTAGTGAACCAATTTTGTTATGTCATCTAGTCATGGATTCTCTAGTTTTTAAATGAAAGCAAATGAAGTGCATTTGATCAACATTTCAATTAATCATCATTTTGAATTCTTACTACTTCATCATTCTTCAAGAACGTACTCCACCCATGTAGTTACAAAAAAATATCGTCAACCTAAGGTAATTTTATAAAGTGGACCATTTTCTTTGAGTTTTAAACCTTTCTTCAACTTCAACATTCTTTGTGTGAATGGGAAATTTTTTCTCTTGTCTTCTTGATTCTTAGATATGTCTTTGACATAGTCCTTTATTTGTCAAATGAACATTATGTCACATGTACAAGGCTCAAACCTTGTTTCTCCCAGGTTGTTCTATAAAGTAAAAGTAAAAACAATTTTGAAAGGGTTCTAAATATCATTGTTGGGCTATAGAATTTTTTTTATATCTAATGTAGAGTAAATAGGAGATAATTGTGTATTGTAATTATTAAAAATTTATATAGATAGTTTCAAGTCAAATGAATATGAAAGAAAAGGTTAATGCAAATTGTCTCCATGAATGTACATTCAAAATCTATATGAATACAAAATATCAATGGTATTTTGGGTTCATCTTTGTAGTGTTTTGTGTGATGTATGATTTCTTTATAGTTTTCTTTCTAGGAGAGAATTAAATGCTTTAGAAAATTCATAATGGTTTGAATTTATGCTATGAATTTAAAGAAGAATTTTAGAATCTCTATATTCATGATTCATTAATGTAATGACTTAAAGTATACATCTACCAATTTGAGTTAATTTTTATAATGGATATTTTCTTTGTAGTTTAACTTTGTAACCCTAGGATAGGTGATCCATTAAGTGGTCTCATTCTTAATTTAGAATCATTTCATAATTATTAAAACCTTTTAATTTTCATGTTTTTATTTTACAAAAAGTTAAGTTAAAACTATTTGTAATACTAATAATAGTATAATTTACAAATAATGGGGCCAATTTAACAGAAAACTTACATACTTACATTTCCTCAATATATTTTCACTAGGAATACATCTTCTAATAATAATATATGATTGTAATAAGGAAGTATAAATAGAGTGAGGGATACCCATCAATATTTTGCAAGATCTAAAGAGTAAAAGACAACAATCTTATGATTGCTTCTTGTTTTTGATAGATAAAAGCAGCAAGAGGGCGCTGGCCCATAACAGAGACTAGAGGCACATTAACAGCATGTTAATGGCACTAGCCAAAAGAGAGTTCCACAAAAGCAAACATCATTGAAGCAATGAAGCAATCAAGTTGTTTAATTGGTCACTAATCCAGTTGTTTAATCATTGAAGTTGGCTAACTCATAGAGTTTCTTTAGCAATCAATTGAAAGAACCAATAAAACCTACTTTCCTTCTAAGGTAAGAAGAGGTGTACACAAGGATTATAAAGGTACAATAAAAAATATTAATTGTATATGGTATTATAATATATTATATGGAATACCAAGCTCTCCTAAATAGAATCAATGTTGAAATATCTCTAAATTACCTACAAAACTTGAATAAATTGAGTAGGAATTTCTCTAGGTTCAAACCAAGACTCTTGGTCACCCTAGAGACACTCCTTGACTTCAATAGATCTAGTAAGCACACAATTTTTATATGGGTTAAAATAATTTGTACAGACACCTTGTAGACACCTAAAATTGTCCCAACACCTGTGCACAATACTAACCCTTATTTGTGGCATTCTTATAATTTGATTTTAAATTCATCTTTTCCCTTGAAATTCAATAATTGAATTTTTGTATTTAATTATTTAACATCCACTTCATTAATCTTACAATTTTCATCTAATGTTCTCTAATATTTCTTCTCAATATTAATTAAATATTTTTTTATTTAATTAATGCTATTTCTCCAACTTTAATTAAATAATTTAGTATTTAATTAAACTAACATTTCCCATTCTTGTCATCACAATTAAATAATTATTTTAATTATTTAATTTAATAATTGTTTCTATAATTGAATGAAATAATTGTTTTATTTAATTATTCCACTACCATGATGTTAAATAAGTCTTCTTAAAATAAATAAATTATGTAATTTATTTATTCCTAATCTTACACAATTAAATAAATTTTGAGTTTATTTAATGATAATTATTCTTCTAGTTCCATCTCCATGACCAATATTGTCTTTCAGTCAAACTAATCAATCTATTTTATCATCTATCCAGTCAATTATCTAGACTAATCAATCAAATTAGTTTTCTATTCAATCAAATCTTTTGTCCAATCAATTCAGTATTTTGTCCAATCAAATCAATCTTCCTTTTAATCTATTTAGTCTTCTAATCAATCAATTTTGTCAGGCTTCAAGTCAAATCTTAATTATTGTAAGTAATCTATTCAATCAAATCAGCCTTAGCTATTCATTATCAATCAAGATTGTCTATTGAAATCCAAGGGAAAGTCTATATATAATGAAGGTAATTCTTCATTATTTATAACCACAATTTTTGAATTCTCATGTTACCATAATTGGAGGGAATGTGAGAGATTACAATTGCAAAGAGGAGAGAAGAGAAGGGAGATATTATTAGTTTGATGTATGCATATTTATTTGATTTGAATTATTTATCTTAAGCATTCAATTATGTCATTTCTCTCTTGAATATGAGTATAATTTATAATAATCTAGATCTTTGTGGTTGGATCTAATAGTTGTTGTTTCAAATATACTAATCTAGATATTTCACCCCTATTAAAAATGCTAAACCTAATGTGAAACACCTAGTATTTATAAAAAAAAATATGACATTTAGTTTCTATTTAGATACAAGAACATTCGACGTAGCCGTGGATAATTCATCATGATCACATGTTTAATCACTACAAATTTTTAAGTAGTCATAATCATTCTTTTTTTTCTAAGCATATTATGGTTGTTATCTTTTCTTTGTGTAGGTTATCTACCCCATCTATTGACCTAACAATGCAATTTCATATTTCTAATACACAATTTTTTTTATTGATATGTTATTGTTCTATTTTCTTATCGTATTTTACTATTTCTATATTTGGAGTAATACTTGTTGCAATGGACTATAATTCATCACAACTGCATAAATCAAAGATGCATCTAAGAGTTCAAATGTCACAACTACATAATAGAAAGCCACATCCACACATAAAGTGACACAATTACTTGATAAATTCCCAAAGCAGAGAAGCCCAAGAACTTTAAATTGAATCCTCTACCCGAATATAGAAAAAGGAAGGAAAAAAATTGGATCAACAAAGATTGCATATGCATGGTGATAACTAATGAAGATCACTAGGACATGTGATGGAACAAGAATATCTAAACAAGTATTATCATCGAGTATTGGCTTATTATAAAAAATATAGTTTGGTTATCAATCTTAGTAACCTCTATCTAGATGAATTTGGATTTCTAGATCAAGGGCTTTTGTGTTACTAATATTGGATTTTTAGCACATGAGATAGAAGTAGATTGTGTTTTAGAATGGATAACACTTCCTTTGGTACTATAAAATTAACTTTGTTATCTTTTATCTATTTTTAGATTAAATCATGCTTCATTTTGGACTTAACAATTGATCTAGTTATCTAGTGTGATTGGTGCACTTGCACATTCTATTAGTTGGAACCCTTTTCATTTTTTATTAAAGAGGCCTACTCGGGGATTTCATCACCCCGAGGTTTGAGCTCAAAGTGGTAATATCCTTGGGCCACTATACAAATAAGACTATGGATAAATCCTTTTTTTATACTTGACTTCTTAGGCTTGGTGTGTCAGTAATAGCTTAGATTGGGTCTACATTACTAAGGATAAAATGTGTTTGAGTAGAGACTTTAGTCTCACCCTTGAATCCATTTGGGTAAACACCACCAAATATTATTAAAAATGTTAATTTCGAGGCCGCCCATTCTGAATTCTAAACATTATAATATTTTAGTGCAAGAGGAGGGAACAATCTTCCCCCAAGACACTCACCATATGTTTCCCAAGAGATTTTAGATTGAATTGGGGAGTAATTTTATTTGATCAAAATCTGGAAAAAGGAAAAAAAAAAGAAAAAAAAGGGTACACCCTCAAGTGTGACAGTATTGTTCGAGTTGATAGAAATCCAAGTTGTGGGCTAAAATATTATAATGAAGCTTTTGACCTTAAGCTAATAGTTGTTTGAATCTTCTTTCATTTGTAATTTGACTAGTAAAAATCTTGTGGTGTGAAGAAGTCTTTGAATAACTATACTATTATATGTACAAAGCATACAAGGTCCAAAATTTGTCAAATAACTATACTATTGTGTGTGTGTGTGTTTTTGTGTTTTCAAAAACAAAATCAAAATTGACAATCAAAATATTTACAAATAAAACAATGCATCTAATATCAAAATGTCACATCTATTTCTTAAGCAACACAATTATCATTTTTAAGTTCACTATTATTGCAATATTATGCAATGCATTCACTAAAAATGGATCTGCAATAGACCATATTTTGTGATGCAACTACTTGTCTTCTTACCATACCATAACAATATGTATTAGAACATTACCAATCATGGATAAAATAACATATTTTCTTGGTAAACTTAGGATTTCATACCAAACAATACTAGGATCAATTTACAGACTTACATACTATCCAAAATCACTATTTTTTGTAGTTGACATCAGAGAACCTATCTTTCATCTAGAGTTTCCATTTTAGGGTTTCCCACCTTGTTGCATCATTAGGTTTTGGCCATCATTTCATATCATCATATTAGTGTTACCTTGCACACCTCATAGGTTCCACTTAGGCCTTGCATACTTTAGATTTGGACATTATTATCTTTTAGAGTTGCCTCTTGAAAATGACAATATATATCTTATTTTGGATCTTTCTATAAGTGGTCGCTAGATTCTTTTTGACCTCTCTTCTTAAAATTATCCTTTTATCAAAATTGTCTTATCATTTTCATTATTACTTGGAGGTTAAAAAGTCTCTCTCATTAATTTAAGGTTGTTTGTAGAATTCATAATCCTAAAATTTTTATCTTTTCCCTTAAATATTTATTTGTCCACCCTTAGTTGTCATTGTAGCTAGTCTTACATCATTGTTGACCATTTCCCAAAACCAGAAAATCTAAAAGCATAGTTTCATTCCTAAGTCATTATTATAATAAAATCATAGCTAGTATTGTATTGTTGTTAATCATTTCCAAAAAAAATAAATTATCTCCTTCTTAGTTAGTGATATAATCATCCTAGTCCACCTTTCATTGTCATAATGTAGTCCCATTCTTGCACTTATAGATGTCATTTACTCAACCAAGGTAAAACAAAGGACACATGGGCTCAAATCATGACCCCAATTTTAATCCTAGCAGTTCCATGAGTTTCAACTTTAACACTCCCATGGTTTTACAAAAACCACCTAGAAGTGGGGCTACCTAGCCTCCCCTAGTGATGAATTATTCTTGGAAAATATTCAAGCAAATTGCACCCAATAAGAGATAGAAACTTTTTCATAATATCTTAAATTTCTTGGTGTTATGAATGCCTTATTATCAATAGACCCTAATAGATACTTCCATCTTCTTACTCAAAATAGGGTCTTAAAGTTCTTGGTGTTAGGAATGCCTTATTATTAATGGACCCTAATAGATACTTCCATCTTCTTACTCAAAATAGGGCCAAAATACCATTTGGTTTTGACTCCTCCACCATTGTAGGGGGTAACCAAATGACTTATGCTAGGATTACACTATCACACTCCTCACAAGTGTCTACTAATCTACCATCTAGTAGTGCCACCCATGCTTCCATACAAGTTATAACTTTAGCAATACCATATGGGATCCAATACAAAAACCCACAATTCAATTCTGCACCATCATCTACTACCATCTCCATGTCTATGAGACAAAACAAAAATTCTAATGTTCCCTCTAGTATATCACATAAAAACACAAGTATCATATTGCAAACTATACTAGTGACTATTATACACCTATCACATCAATTCCAATAGACTCTAGTAAAAGTGCTACAACCAAAAAAATTACCCAAGGAGGACTTTCCAATCAAAACCCTTATAGTACAAATATCATTTTTCCAAGAGGACCTTCCACCAAAAATCCTAGTGGTATGACTATCAATTTTTAGGGAGAACCTTTCAACCAAAACTCTAGCAATATGCATACCAACTTTCAAGGGGTCTCATTTAATCAAAACCAAAGCGAACATAATTTTAGAGAAACGCCCCAATTTCATCACACAAATCCTTTTGCTCAACCCAATCTGACATTTATATATTTCAGATTGCAAAGCATGTTCACCTATGTTGCTACTTATGTGCATGCTTTAAATATGTATCCAAGATCCCAATACAACTATTTGTATGATCAAACACCCATGTATCAACATCAAAACCCATTTGTGGACCCTAATCGTGGTTCCAATACAAATGTGTCTTTGTCACCTACAGAGATATTAGCACAATAGGTGCAAAATCTCCAAAAATGGTTGTCCAATATGTAGACTAGTGTCATAAAGAAAATGTACATTTCCAAAGACTTATGTCCCTACCCCTTTCACAAGACATTTTATATGCCACCCTTTCATCCAAATTTCAAAACACCTAAATTTGATAGATATAAACATATTCAAGAACTAAATTTATGACTTTTATAAAGATTTCTCACAATGACACTTATCTAATGTGCCTAGATTTATGACTTTTATAAATCTTTCTTACAATGGCACTTATATAATGTGCCTCTTTCCACAAATTCTTAGTGGTACAACCATGGAATGGTTCTCACGTCTTCCATCTAGAATCTAATCATGGAGAGAATTGGTAAAAAAATCATATCAAACTTTTCCCATAATATTGTCAGAGAAGTCATAATCATGGATCTATGTAACATCAAATGGAAAAATGGAGAACCCTTTGAATCCTTCCTACAACGTTTCAAAAACATAGATAGAAAAGCACCATTTCCTATTTCTGAGAAAGATAACATCCAAATATTTATTGAGAATTACCAAAATTTAAAATAACGTATTCTTTGCACTCCCAAAGTATAGACACGTTTTAAAAAGTTGGTGAACAAGGTTTAAAAGTTGAAAGAGGACTCACTATCAAGGGACAAAACAAATTCAACAAAGACACCAATGAGACCAACTAGTGTAACAATCTTTTGACCAATTAGAATATTACACAACCTATCATACTATTAGAGTAATAAAGTGTTTTCTTATTAATTAAATCATTTTGATTTAATTATTAAGTCACTAATTATCTCTTTCTACTTAAGCTAAACTTTAGGCATATAATAATTAATTACTTTATTAATTATTATTGTGCAACATAGGCTTTACCTTTTTAGGTTTTCAAATATCTTTTTATAAGGATTGATCTCCTTTGTTTTCATAACAAATTATTGAGATTATTCATTATTCAATTGCAACTTTTGTTTTTGCACATCAAGAATGATTTCTCCTCTCTCATGGATTAATGCGTTCAAGCCTCCATAGCTTCTCGCTTCTTCTCTCTCTTTCTATGATAGGTGTTTGCATGTAGGTGTTCTTGGGACTTGTGGGTTGTTTATTCATCAACTCCAATATGGTATTAGAGCTTCAGATATGTTTTCCCCTATCCTCTTCCTGAGAGATTCGGTCATGTTCGCAGTCAAATTTGAGTTTTTTAGACTATTTTCTGTCAGATCTGGGGGGGCTCTTTTTCTAGTCACCTTGGGCTCAAACGGACCACACCATTGTGTTTAGAGAGCCCAAGAACTCCCAGATCCATGTAAAATTTGTCCAATTTGGACAAACTTAGAATCTGTGGGAAAAAAATTTACAACTAGCCCTGGCACGGATCCCGAAGTGATCACTATTTTTTGAAGCATTTCTGGCCAAAATGAACCTCATGGTTGCATTCGCAATGCCCAAAACCCCTATTCCCATATAACGCCTATCCAATTTAGACAACTTTGTATTTTGGGGCATTTTTTGGTACCAGACGGCCTCGCATGCTTCCCAAGGCAATGCGTGCAATTTTTTTTTGTCGGCAATGATCATTTGGCCATCAAATTTAATCTCATGGTGGCATCAGCTTCAACCCCTGGTCATATGGCCACTAGGGGCCATTTTTTTAGCCCCCAAGTGGATTTTGGTCGTGACAACCATTTGGCGGTCAAATTTAAGCCCGTCAATCACTGACATCAGCATGCATTAGCAAGTTTTTGACACCATTTTTGGCCCTCCGGAGCACTCAGTAGTGTTTTGCTCATAACTTGAGTATACAGTGTAGAAATTGGGCAAATGATATATCGTCAAAAAGCTAGTTCCAAGCTCTATCCATATCTTGAGGTTTGAATCTCTAATTTTGCATTTTTTATGGCGATTTTTACTATCAAAGCTAGATATTCATTTTTGCACTTTGGGAGCTCTATCTTGTGCATCTGGACTCCATTTTGGAAAAACAATATATATCGTTGGAAAGCCTATTCTGAGAGCTTTCTAATGCTGGGAGTCATTTTTTTAGCTTCTTCTCCAAGTATATTTTATTTAGATTTTTTCATTTTTGCAATCCGGTGGATATCTAGGATGTTTCAGGTCCTATGATCTCTTGCATTTGAGGGATATCTCATCTTAGGTTGTTATTTTGTTTCAAAAGCCTTCTCTCTTCTTTGAGTAGTGTATACTTCACTTTTGTAGCATTCTTTCATGTACACGCACTGAGATAAAGTGTCATTCTATTGCATGTATGGGATCTTGCACATGTCTGTGCTCTATGTACTCACACTACATTATAAAGTGCCAGGGGGGTTTGATGTTTTCCTTTGTTTTCCATCTACTTTTTCCTTGTGAGCGTTCCTCCAATGACATTAGCCTCATGTATCTTTATTTTTGTTTGTACTCTCTTTGGACCTTCAGTGTTTCTGGTATCATGCAATTCATATTGGATGATCTTTTTAGTGTACCTATCATTACTCCCTTATCAGCATTATGGGGGGGGTTTCTACTATTGATTCTACTGCTTTCTTCGTTTGATAGTGTGAGCTATGTATCCAGTATTTGATTCTATGTACTAAGCGGATGTAGTGGCTGGGTACCTATGCATTCTAGTGAGATGGATCATTTACCATACGGACACTCTTTCTTTCCTATTTTTGGACGCACTCTTCCAGCTTTGATATATCAGCTCTTCAGACTTTGGTGTTTTTATGCCATCTATATTTTTGAGTTTAGGTGTTTGCCTTTGTTTGCCTCATGATTCAAGTAGTGTCAATTGAGGGTACTTGTATAGATTATAGTATTATTTATCTTCAACTTCAGTCGTTTGCCTTTGTTTGCCTCCTAATTCGAGTAGTGTCATTTGAGGGAACTCATGCAAATTACAGTCTTCTCTACTTGGTCACATTTCAGTGGAGGATCTTCAGATCATCAATTACTTCTTGATAGAGTTTGCATCCTCTTGCTTTAGTGATGTTGTACGTGTTCATCCTTGTTCCTATTTTCTGGAACATTCCTAGTTTTGGAGGCTTCTTCAGTCTTTCAAACTAGTCTTGGTCTCCTTTTGGACTAGATTTTTTCCCAAGTGGTTTTCTCTATTTATCCACTTTATAGAGACTCTCTTTTGCACTTGGGTACCTAATCAGGCCTTTTGTTGTCGGGACCCATTTTCTTTCAATAGTTCTTTCTAGGTTTTGAGCTTCTCCGAAAGTTCATCTTAAGGGGGGGTGTTAGAGTAATAAAGTATTTTCTTATTAATTAAATCATGTTTGATTTAATTATTAAGTCACTTATTATCTCTTTCTACTTAAGCTAAACTTTAGGCATATAATAATTAATTACTTTATTAATTATTATTGTGCAACCTAGGTTTTACCTTTTTAGGTTTTCAGATCTCCTTTTATAAGGATTGATCTCCTTTGTTTCCATAACAGATTATTGATATTATTCATTATTGAATTGCAACTTTTTGTTTTTCACATCAAGAATGATTTCTCCTCTCTCATGGATCAATGCGTTCAAGCCTCCATAGCTTCTTGCTTCTTCTCTCTCTTTCTGTGACAGGTGTTTGCATGCAAGTGTTCTTGGGAGTTGTGGGTTGTTTACTCATCAACTCCAATACATATGTCTACAAGGGTCACCCCCTCTAACATGGTCAATACCAATAATAATTTCCCTCACAATAAAAATAAATCAACCAATTTGACTAATGAACAACCACATGCACCAAGGAGACAAAATCTACAATGGAATTTCACACCTCTCACTAAACCACTTGAAGTTTTTCTAAAATGGTTGATCCAATCTAGCACTATCACATTAAAAACGTACAGTATTATGATCTTGGACCTTTTAATACCCCATGGTATAATGATAGTGAGTTTTATGAATATCATCATACAAAGGGACATAAAATTGCCAACTATTTTTAGCTTAAGCATATTGTCCAACATTTAATAGAAAGAGGGGAGATAAAGGTTAAAGATAATCTTGGAACAAAAAAAATGATCAATCTATCTCTAAAGATCCACTTCATAATTATGACAAAGATAAGGCCTCAAGGTTTGGGAAACATAATAATGCTAATATCATCCATCATATCCATCATGATCCTAATCATACTATCCATGTCATCACTATCAGAGATCAAAAGCCTAACTACATGGTTACTAGTAGAAGATCTAAGATTACTATCCAGGGACTTCCTTCTAAGTCATAGACCCCATCAACTAGTCAATACAATGACTTGGACCAATTAAAGAAAACTCCTGCATAAATATCCATATTTAAGTTATCGCGTCTATCACCAAATCACAAAGAAGTCCTTGAAAAATCCTTACAAGTGTCTTTTGTTCCAACTGACATAGACATTACTTCATTTTAGAACATTGTAGGGCATCTTTCCACTATGTACGATGTCACATTAACTAAGTATGACTTACCTACCCATAAGCCATTTCACAATGATCCACTCCACCTTGAGGTCTATATCATTAAGAACAGAATTAGATGAATCTTAATAGACGGTGGAGCAGATCTCAATATTTGTACCCTCAAGTTTGTTGAAATATTGGGATTCTCTGATATTTTTGTGGAATCTTATTGGATGATCATTATTAGAGCCTATGGTGTTGCAGAATGCCCTAAAAAAGGTGTCATTGCATTGCCTATCAAAATTTTCTCAATAACACATGATACAACATTCTAAGTCCTTGATCTTGAGCTCAGTTATAATATTATCCTTGGTCAAAAATAGATACATACCATGTAATTTATACCATCCACCTACTACCAATCCTTGAAGCTCCCTGTAATGGGTCATAAATTATAATCCCAAGTGATAGAAATCTTTTTTTATATTGCACCAACCTAAAGGGGTTGACTACTAATCAAGTTTCTATAAATCAAGCAGCTTCAAATTTATCACCTCCTAATTATGTTGATCCATCTCCTTCTACAAAGACTCCACTTCATCTTTTCCTCTCACTTCCCTCCCTGAGCTCAAGAACAATATCAAGGGAAAAGGTTGTGGGGAGTATACATATGTTGATTCCTTTTGTGTGGGAAAATTACCTATCTCACCATGCAGATATAAAAAATGGAGAAAACCACTAAAATTCAAGAAAAATATCATAATCATATATGGACCACCTACAATATTTAATAGGTGAGAGGACTTAATAAATAATCCATAGAACAAGATGTGTTAGATTGGATTTATAAAGATAAGGAACCCCTTCCCATAAAACTTCATGTACATGAGTATAGGAGAGGCTATACCATAATATAAAAATATGGATACGATGGTCATAGTGGTCTTGGCATACAAAATCAAGGAGTGGTAGAACCAATACTCCTAAATCCTAATCCAAATCATAAAGGCCTAGGGTATTTTGGATTCTCCTCCTTGCCCTTTTTTAGTAATAACATTACCTATCTAGTGTTGAACACACTCTAGATGCTAAGAGGAGGGGTGAATCATCATAAACCAAAACAATACCACTTAACTTGTATAGTCACCACATGAAACATTAATCTAATAAATAGTAGAACCAACAACATATGAACACTAGATTTATATGTGGAAAACCCAAATAGGGAAAAACCATGGGAGCATGTATCCACAAAGAATAATTCACTGAGGTATAAAATCTAATTATAAAATACAATAATGAGCTTAATTCTTTGAACTACTCTAGAACTGAAGATAGAGGTTCATTTTCAATACAATAATGAATACAAATAGGAGCTTACTTCTTTGAGCTTGCAAAAAGAGGCTCACTACCAAAGTAGCAATATTCAACACAAAATTATGCACTCAAGACTCACTGTCTCAGGAATAAGATACATACAACTCTTTACAAGGATAAAGGGATATTATCCCAATAATACAACTAATATATGAAACACCATTAACCTTAGTAGCATGTGATTACTGTCTTTTCTTCTCTTCCACTTTTATAGAACTTGTCTCTACTGAAGTCCTATAGATCTTCACTACTTTACACAGTATTAACTTGTTTCACACCTTACAATTTTCTAAAGCACAAATTATACCTATATAAAAGATATATCATTAGAGATTACAACAAGGTCGACCATATAAAATAAAATTACAAATTTAAGTTACAAGTCTGCCAATGTAATAGAAAATGCAATAAGGTCCTATGCTAGAAGCATCTGAACAAAAACATAGAATGGACCCAATTGGACAAGAGATAATCATTAAATGCATAGGTCACATATAATACAAACCCATTTGGGTAAGAGATAATCACTAAATTCATAACCCAAACCTAAATAAAGAAGCATGGTCCGATCTAGGAGAGAGAGGGGACCATGAACATGCTACACATAGCCTAATGCCAAATTTACAATTATTGTAACAACTTTTCCATCTCAAATGTGTTAAAATATACTAGTTGATGAATCACCTAAATTTCCCACTATATCCAGGCCTCCACACCCCATAATGGGAACTACATGTCATGTTAGAAATACTAGAAAATTCCAATAGTCCAGGTTAAAATTTGTCACAACACATTACTAGACCAAGAAAGCAACTGAACAAAACTGCAACATTGGATGACTAGGAATTTTTTTTAGTTCACCAGAGAATGCCATAACCAAGACCAAAAACTAAATCTATCTACATAATTACCAACTCACCTTCAACCCTGGTTTTTGAAGAAGAAACCTTCTGGAAAGCACAAATTATACATTGTTAACTACAAGTGTAAAACCACATTTTTCTATTCACAGAACCACAAACATGTGGACCACACAGACTTGTGTATATAAAAGTATAATAGTGAAGCATTTTTAAACATTGTCTTCACTTTTTTTTCATCGAACTACCTTATTCCCTAAATTATTGAAATGATAGCATCTTCCATTAAAAATAAAACTCCTTTTCATACTTCTATATATTTTATTAAATTTGTGTCCTACTTTATGGAAAGAAAATATTTTTTGTTAAAAGGAGAGTACCTAGAATGAATAGGAGAAGGTCTCTAATTCATCATCCTCTTTCTATCATTTGTGTGTATAAAATTCTTTTTATTCTTCACTTTCTTCTAGTCAACCGATTTCTTATGATTTTCTACCTATTTTCGATCTATCATATTCATTTCCTTTTACATGCTTCTAGCCTTCTATATCTATTTATATTGATCTATCATGTCCTTTTTGTCTTTTTCTTACTTTTTGTCTACCATTTCCATCTTCTTCTAATCTATCATGTCCCTTTTGTGTTCTTCTTGCTTCTAATCTACCATTTCCATCTGCTTCTGGTCTATCATGTCCTTTTTATCCTATTTTTTCTTCTAGTCTACCATGATCCATTCATCTTCCACTGAATCATCTGATTCAACCTTACTTTCCTCATAATTCAAAGTAGAATCCACTTCATCTTGATTAAGTTCCATTTCAAATCCATCTCCCCATCTTCCATTGCATTGAGTTAGAAAACAAAGATTCTCACATTTGTCTTTAATGTAATAGATATTTCTAGCAGCCCTATAACGTTTAGCAACCCTTTTACTATTATGTTTTTTTTCTGATAATACATTTATAACTTTTGAACATAACTTCATAGCCTTTTTTACACATTTCACTAACACAATATAAATTATGTTTAAAACCTTCAACATAGTAGACATAATTTGTTCTATGCCTACCATTATTTGAAATGGTTTTAATGACTTTGATTTGTGCACTTGTTTCTCTTGCAAATCTCATTTTTCTACCATCATATTCTTTAAATCTGATAAACCTTTTCTTGTCTCATGTCATATGATTTGAACATCTAGAATCTATGATCTATTCTCCTACAAAAACTTTAGCATGCAATCACACAATTTCCTCTTTCTTTTGAGAAATAGATAAAAAAGAGACTCCTAAATTGTTTCATTAGTATCTTCATCTTTAGAAAAATATTCCTCCATGGAACATATGCTCTTTTTACCTTTTCCTCCAAAATTAAATTTCATCTTAAAATCACCTTTCTTTTGATTGCCTTTTCAATCATCATCTTTTGATTCACTAAGATATTCCTTATACTTTCAATCATTAGAAAAATGTCATATCCTCATATCCTTTCATAATTAAATCACTTAAGAGCTAACTTACGTTTTTATCTACCAATACTTTTCTTGAATATTCTTGAAATATATGCTTCGGCATCCTCTAACATCTTGCATGACTGAGGTTCAACATCTTCAATAGCTATCAATGTAGTCCCCTTCTTTTTTCTTTCAACTTCTATAATCCTAAATGCAGAAAGTGAACCAATAAGCCGATCAATTAAGTATTGACTCAAATCATTGCTCCCCATTATTGAAGATGCCATTAGTATGAACTCCTTTGGCATGGTTAATAAGATCTTGAGTGTGGCATATGTGTCTTTGGATGTCCACCAACAATTATGATTCTATGGGAAACATTAGTATATCTGTAAATATAGCTTTCAACACTTTCATATTTTGCCTCTCTCAGGACCTCATATTTATGTTTGAGATTCATCGGTCTTTTTTTTTTTTTTTTAAATTTCCTTTATATACTAGGACTATCTTAACCCAAATATCTTTAGCACCTTTCAAACCTTTCACCTTTCTACACATTGTGTCACATAGACTACTAAAAATATTTTTCTTTCTTTCACGTTAGCTTCCTTTTGTTTTTCTTCTTTGGTAGTCGAGGGTCTTCCAAAAGGACTTGCTAGAAACTAGTTTGAATCATCTCCTAAAAATCATTTTATAATTTTTCTAGATATTCTTCCATCTTATCCTTCCAATATAGAAAATTGGTGTCAGCAAATACCAAAGAAAAGTATAATTTATTTTCCATCTCAGATCTACCTCAAGAAATTTAGCTTCTTCAAGAGGAACCTTCTCTAATACCAATTTTTGAACACACTCTATATGCTCAAAGGAGGGGTAAATTAGCATAAACCAAAACAACACTACTTAACTTGTACAGACACCACATAAAATGTCAAGAAAGTAAAGAGTGTTAGGGTTTATATAGATATGAGCAAAAAAAAAATATTAAGATAAGGTGGAAACCAAGAATATAGAAAAAAATAACATAGATATTTAACGTGGTTCACCCAATATGGGCTACATATACCAAATAAATAGTTGTCCACTTCTTTTATTATCCAGTAAAGAGAAAATTACAATATGATAATTTTACATTATATCACCACTTATTTATAGGCCTTTTAAGTGGTTTATAAATGTTGGTTAACAAATTAACCCTAAAAATGCTTGACGAGTTAACCTAGGAAAATATTTGATGATTTAAGCCCATAAATTATTAAGAGTGTGCAATATTGCATGATTAATCACCAAATACCAACAATCTCTCACTTGGAGACTTATCCTATAGCAACACCGCTATGCCTAAAGCTCCTATTAGATTGACACACCTGGACTTGAATGTTTCTCATTTTCACTATGATCACGCTTGAAGACTAGTAGAAACTGAGCAAGAAGTCGATTTCTCTCAAGTTACTACCTTTATCAACATATCTACAAGATTCTTTTTAATATGTATCTTCTCCAACTTTAATTGTCACTGTAAAATGTATTGTTATCTTGTGTCTTACCCAATTCCTTCATAAGCCTTTATTACTAAATCATATCCTTACTAGCCTCTATAGCAACAATATATTCTTCTTCTATTGTTGATACTACAACCTTTTACAATTTAGAAATATAGATGGCTATTGTGGCACCTATGATAAAAAAATACTTTGTAGTTCTCCTCCAACTATCAATATCTCCTACTAAACTTGAATCGGCATAGCCTTGTAAAGTGGAATGGGAGCCTCCAAAACATAAATTTTGAGTTGTTGTACCTCTCAAATACCTGATAATCTACTCTACTACATTCCAATGGTCTTTTCTAAGATTTACCTTCTCACAACTCCCACTTCATGTGTCATACCTTGCCTTGTACATACCATGACATATATCAAGATGCCAACTACTAAAGATTAATGGAACCTTAGACATGTACTCCATCTCTTTTAGCATCTTAGGTCTCATCTCTTTGGATAATTTTAAATGACTAGGAAAAGGTGTACTAATTGGTTTTTCATCTTGCATCTTGCATTTGTTTGATACCTTTTCTATGTACAATCACTATAAGACAACTTTAATGTGTGATATTTTATGTCCTTGGTTATTCTCATACCAAGGATTTATTTGGTTGCACCCAAATCCTTCATAGAAAATGATTGTGCTAATTTTTTTTAAGGTCATTTATATGATGCATATTAGACCCGAAAACAAGCATATAATCAACATATAGTAACATGATAAAATAGCTACTATTATCTATCTCTTAAAATAAACACAATGATCATAATGACATCTGTTGTAGCCATGTTGAGCTATAAACTATCAACTTTTAAATACCTTTTTTGGGGGGCTTGTTTCAGCCCACACAAGCTCTTCTTCAACCTGCCCCTAAATTTTCCTTATCTTTCACCTCATATCCTTGTGGTTGCTACATATAAATATATTTCTCCAAATCTCCATGGAGAAAATTTATCTTGACATCTAATTGTTCCATATGCAAATCTTTTGTGGCCACAAGACCTAGAATAGTTTGAATTGAATTCATTTTAACAAAAAGAGAAAATATCTTATCAAAATAAATACATTTGTTTTATCCAAACCCTTTGACCACAAATCTATCCTTGTATCTTTTCGTTCCTCCATGTTCTTCCCTTATCCTATAAACCCATTTGTTAGGCAATGCTATTTTACCTTCAAGAAAATTGTTGTATGACTTAATAACCTAGCCAAAATAACCTTGAGCAGAATAATCCGGTCACAATAACCCAAGGAAAAAGTAACCCAGGGTCATAATAACCCAAGCCAAAATAACCCATGGTCAAAATAAACCATGGACAAAATATCACTGTAAGAATATAGAGAAAGGAAAAAAAATTTATAAATTACATGTATGTTGCTAAAAAAAAATTATTATTCAAATTTTTAATTAAAGTGCCAAATTATGAGCAATGCCTCTTATATAATCTAAAATGTTATGGTTGTCATAATCATCAACCAGTCTTTTTAGTCTTTCTTTAAATTCATGGTATTTTTTCCCGCATGGTTGTCCAATATATCCAACTATACATTTCTCTATTTTATTATCTTGGAAACCCCATTGTTTTTTGAATGATTTGATGAATTTCCAAACTGAGTTTTGTAATGCTTGAAGCAATTTATTAAATCCTTTATGCCATCCCTAAATAGTATTATAAGTTTTCAGAAGTTCATCTTGAATAAATGAATAGAAATTTCACATTGTGATTGGAAACTTGGGTGATTGTTCGTTGCCTCTTCTAGTTAGTCTACCAATCCACGTCTCTTCAAAATAATCAATTATGGGTTGTAGAGTCTCCTCATGTTTTATATAATAAGGAGATTATAGAAGTGTTTCCAATGCGTCAATTACATATATCTAAGGCATGAAAGCTAATGAAACAATTTTTTTGATCTCAAATTCAAATAATTCATCAATGTTGTAATGTGAACTTGGAGATCTTCTTCTTTGTAGAATCTTGAGTCAAGCACATCGGGTGACCCCACAATAATAGATTACACTTTTTTGAGCATGCTAATTTTTGTTAAAATAACACATTTTTAAGAAAACATGATAATTTAATCCTTCAGAGGTCTAATTTGGAGGAATTAATTAAAAATGGTTAGATCAAATCCTCTTAGATTAAAACATATTTGATGTAACCTCTCTAATCCTCAGTCATACGTACAATAGAGTCTCCTTCGCACCTATTAAACTATTGACAAAAATCACTTTGACTTCAACTCTTGGAAGATCAAACGAATTCATTTGACAAACCTATATATGTAGTGTTCTACTCAAAAAAATCTTTTGAATAATTATAATGTTAATATATATTATGTTTATTATGAGTTCATATTTTTAGTTTTACTAAACATAGATATTTCATTGTATGTCAACCTCTATGTTTGAGGCTTATGGAAAAATAGTAAGTAAGAGAAAAAAATTTATAAAATTATCTATTCACTATGTATTGAAGTCCTCTTTCTATAAAAAAAATATTAAAATTAGACAAACACACAACAAGTTACAAGTTAAGAAATGAACCTATGTCAAAATTACGGTTAAGTCAACTTAAAACGTTAATAAAATATGAAATACTGAGGATAAAGTTATAAAACCAATTTAAATCATTAGATATGGATGTTACAAAACTAAATTTGAAATAATTATATTGATATGTATATTAGAAATAAAGTTATGCTTTGCAAAGTGGGTGTCACTCCTTAAAAATGTTGTTTGCAACAACGTACTAGGTTTCGAAGGAGATAAAAAAATAGATTTAAATCAATTCTATTTTAAAAAATATATATATATTTAGAATCTAAAAAAATAATTCTAAAAGACTCTAATTTACTTCATCTTCAAATTTGTAATGGCTTATTGACAATATGTGTCTGAATGTGAAATTTTTTTTATAGCATGTACATTTTAGTGTCAAAGTAGGCAAAAAAGTGTAACCCGGTATTATGTGACCACCTTACCATGTCTTTTATTTCATTCAATTTTTGTTTAACAGTGATCATCATAGGTTTTGGAGCATGATTATGTTTTGTACTGCTAATCACATCACCAGATTTTGTTTGTATCATAGTATAGCACCAACTTGAACATTTATTTGTAAAATATTTTGCACAATGTCATATCATTTTATTGATGTTTTGTCAATGAAACAAAAATGTGTAACCATTTAAAATAATTAATTTCTTTTTTTGACTTACTCAAAACTAAAGAGGCATTGTATATATTAAAAATTATGAAAAGTGTTTTGGTTCCCCAAAAGTATATTGATATTTGTACACTCTTTTAGAAAACCCTAGGAAATTTTAAAATAATATTCAAAAAAATATATTACAAAATATCTTCTTTTATCAATTTGGATTTTCCCTCTTCTTATCACTCTACACACTCTTACTTCTTCTCCCCTTCTTCATTTCTTTATTTCTCTTAATTCTACCACTTTATGTATCTTCTTAATGCCTCTTCATAATGTCTTTTCACTTATATCTTTTCATAATAACTCTTAATTAGATTATTCCCACGAAATTGTGTTTATTTTTACAACTATTACCATTTTATAGGTTATTTAAGCATATTAAAGGTGTTTTAAGGCTATTTTAGGGGTATATAATGGATATATGGTCTAAAAATTACCTAAATAGCCTCTACGGTGCCTCAAAATCCCTTTTTTTATCTTGAAAATTAATGTTATAATTAATTTTATGTCATTTATAGTTTACTAGATTGATCTAAAATGACCACTGGTTATTATGTCCATGGGTTATTTTGAGCACAAGTTATTTTGTCCATGGTTTATTATGATCCTAGGTTATCTTGTCCTTGGGTTTTTGTGGCGGGGTTATTATGTTTGGATACCCAAAAAAATCCACTAACTCCCAATTTTGATTTTGTAGCAAGGAATCCTTCTCATCTTTCATTCCTTACTGCCACTTTTTCCTAGTTTCAATGTGTATAATTTCTTTTGCATGACTTTCTCATTTACCAAAATTAATCAATAATACATAATATAATGAAGGAGAGTATCTTTTAAGAGGTCTACTTATCCTAGAAGATCTTCTTGTTGGAGTTTGAGGAACTTGTTGTGGTTCTTGTTGTTAAAAAAAAAATAGCACTTTTGGGACTAAATTTATTGGGATTTCATCAAGAACCTTTGTGTTCCTCTTCTTTCTTCTTTCCCTCTTCTTGGGATTTCATTAAGCACCTTTTTGTTACTAGGATGCATTCTTTGTATTCCTCTTCTTGTGTCGTTCCTTGCATTTGATCCTTGTACATGACTTTTTTATTCAATATGACATCTCTAATCCTAATGATTTTATGATTCTCAAAATCCCATAAACGATAACTAAAATCATTAATGCCATACCCAATAAAAGTAAAATTTTCTTATATTTTTCCCCATGATTTGATCAATTTTATATATATCAATATGGACAAATGCTTCACAACCAAAAGTTTTTAGAAATGCATAGTTTACCTTTTTGTCTATCAATGCCTCTTCTAGGATACCACCATCCAAAGAACTTGAAGGCCCTTTATTTATCAAGTGAACAATAGTATCTGCAACATCTACCCAAAACTACAAAGGTAATCATGCATGCAATCTCTTTCTCCTTGCATGATTCCCGATAGTTTTTTTTCATCCTTCGAGACACATGTACCATTTTCTTGTGGGGCTCTAGGAACATTATTTTATCTATAAATCCCATGGTATGAACAATAACTATCAAACTCTCTGCTATAGTACTTACCTCTATTATCTGATCTAAGCTACTCTAGGTTATTTCCTATCTCATTCTCAGCTAAAGCTTTCCATTTCTTAAAAACTTTAAATACATAATTTTTTTTGGGAATGAAATAAACCCAAGATTTCCTAGTTGCAATATCAATACAAGTAACATAATTTAATAAGAACCACCAAGAGATGGTATTTGGGTTGGTCCCCATACATTAGAATGCAAAAGTTCTACTAACTTTTTACTTTTTTTTTCCTTCCCAATTGTAGAAAATATGACCCTCTTTTTTTTTTTTTGTTCCATTCATATGTTTTTTATAAAAAAATAAATAAACTTGTTTCAAACCCGGCAATAAATCCTTTGAATGGATAAGCTTCATCCCCTTATAACTCATGTTCCCAAGTCAATTATGCCATAGAGTTATATCCATTCTAGTGGAAGTTAGGGAAATATAATAATAAATATTACTAGTACATAAATATAATGTACCTACCTTTGCCCCTTTTTCTAATACTAGTGAACCTTTAGTAACCTTCCATGAATTGTCTATGAATATGAATTTGCAACTATCACTTCATTTTAGTCATACCAATATTAAATATCTTCTAAAATTAGGAACATGTCTCACATCTTTCAACAACCATTGATTACCATTTGGTAACTTTATCTGTATGTTTCCCTTTCAAAAAAATTTGCATGGTTCATCATCACCTAAATAAACCTGTCCAAAATCACCTTGAACATAGTCTAGAAAGTATTTTCTATGGGGTGTGGCATGAAAAGAAATACCTAAATCGAATGCCTGAGATTTAGTAATATTATCTAAAGAAATAATCAAAGTATCTTGTAATACATTACCTACTACATTTTCTTCCTTGTTATTTTATTGTTTTCCATCCCCTTGTTTTCCCTTTTGAGACAAAGAATATTTATCCATATGCCCTTTCTTTTCACAATATCAACATTGCACATTTACCTTGAGTTTGGATTTTCCCTTTCTATATTTTCCACAATCACTTGGGCTCTTTCCTCTTTCCCTCTATCATCCCCTATTCTCAATAGTCAAATAATTACCTGATGTGATGTAGAGCATCATGGAAAAACACCAAACTCATTTCAACATGTTCATCAACAATTTCAATACACTAGAGGCATAATCAAACAATCAATCTTCCTACTAAGTCAACATAACTATCACCCAATCACCATTCAGATCTTCAACACACAAATAGGATCCAATCCACTATCTTCACCAAAACATCTCAATCATTCAATCAGTAACTTATTACACCCATACAAATTATTCCATTTACTCCTTTCAAGGAATACAACCATACCTTGGTCTATATTACAAAGTATACCTTAAGGCCTATTAGGTCTTGGTACAAATCACCATGCCTTTACCAAGTCTCAAATGAGTTGTAGAAATCAATATGTACTTATCAAATAATAGATGAGCATTACCTTTCATGAATCAACATCTTCCTTTGTATCATTACTCGAAAAGCCATGTATGATGATCATAAAAATAGTGAACATTACTATCTACAAACAATGCCATTTACTAGGAACTCTGATTAATAATAAATTACAATGTCAAATCCTTTAACCACTATTACAACCAAGTAAAGGTATGCTTTTATACCCTGATCACATTCTTAAGTCATAAGCAACTTTAATGGACAATCAGACTTGCAAAACTGTCATAGTTTGATTAGTAAGAACAATAGGTTGAATAATCAATCCTCAACAAACATTTGGAAATTCTATGTCTTCTAATTATAATATTATTAGATCCACCATAGCTTCATTGTTAAACATTGTATCTTGAGCCTATTTTTAAATAAACACAACATCTGCCACTTACTGTGATTGTGTTTAGATTGACAATTTAACTATATTCATTGAATCAAGCCTTCAAACCTTTTATAAATCCACCTTCAATACATGTTGCAAGTATTTTTATTTTTTTATTAATCTTATTTGGTCATTACATGTCATTTACCAACCTTGTAAACATCAATAAGAATAAAAAATAGTATTATATTATTAAAAACATAGAGATTTCACTAAAAAAGTCTGCTATGGCATCAATTATCTCATTAACCACATGGTCTTTCGATCTCAAAAAAATTTCATTAGAAAGGGGACTCAAAGTGATATTAAATCTCAAAGTTAGAGAATTTTTCAATGGTGGAATTAGAAGATATCAGTAAGTCATTCATCAAACCCAAGTCAATGAGGGTTTTAAAACTATTTTTAAAGAAATGAATCATTCTTCCTCTACAAACCACAAAAAATGCTCAAATCAAGTTTGTAACAATGCTAACTCACCATTCTACCATTTCCAAAGTTTTTTAGAGTTAGATAAATCCAGTTGCCAATAGGAAAGTGCCTTGAAGTAGTAAAAATGTGATTGTCATAGGGAACAATAAAGAATATTGAACCAAAACTTCAATTTTACTCTTTACTTATTCAATAAAAATAAATGTTAGATGATCCACATAAAACTTGATTCCTTTCTATTCATCTAACAATCATTACATGGAATATTTGCATCAAAAATTTGTGTACAAACTCTATAACTGCCAACAAACCCTGCAGAATAGGTGATAGTTAGAGGATTATTGATCAAATCCTTACAAAATCTCCTCCAAACTTTCTCACACTAATTGGGTTGAAACAAATAATGATCTATATAGGCTTCCATTAGTTTTATAATAGATTCAACCTCCCTTAGACTGAATTACACAATTTGACAACTTCTTAGTGTATTTGGCTTGACACATTTAATGTAGATACTTTGACAACTTTGACATATGAATCCCAAACTTACCAATACATTGAATGGACACTCTCAGCATTTCAAAACGGACTAGACAACACATATTACATTATTTTCATCCTTCCTAGGTTATTTTTCATAATTTGACCATATGGACCAATGTTGACCCTAGTGACCCTATTAGGACTTTATTAGACATTTGGAACAACCCGATACAAGTGGCTCATGTAGCCTTACATGTATTGATGCAAAATATATTGAAATACATTCAAATAACCTTTAAAACTCAAACAATAATGACATTTTTCATAATAGAATGCTTTGACCTCCTGGTGTACCTTATATGCTAGGTGTTCCTACACCATACTCCTGACCTTGAAAAGTTTCCAAGTCCCTTGGAAACATGGATACAATGACCTGCAAGAACTTTTTTTTACTTAAATATTCATCCTTGCCTCTTCCTCTTACCATCTTCTTGCCTCTGCTATGAACACCTTCATATTCAAAAGGACACAAGATTGTCCTTATAGTCACCCTGTCAGTTAATTTTGTTAGTGGAGTACGCAATGGTTGCAACCCCAAGTATTTTACCAATCAGAAGTCCACCTCTCATTTTATACTTCACCTCACCAACAAACAACTCACTTTTGCCTCACCTAGGAGTCCCTTCCTCTTATCCTGAGTCTTTTGACAATCAATGGACCCTCCAATGGTCTTTATAGACCTTCCTTGTGTGCCTTCTTGTAGCTAGATAGAAAATCACCTACAACCAAAAACTTCATCAATAGAAAACATAACAAATCCTTCTTCGACTAGGTCATAGGTGGATTGCCTCCCTTGGCAATCTTCCAAACACTTAGGTTCTTCTAGCTATAATACCAACTTGATGCAGAGCATCATGGAACAACACCAAAAATCCTAAGGATCTTCTTAATCAAAACCCATTTCAACATGTTCATCAATAATTTTAATACACTAGAGGCATAATAAAAAAAAAAAATTCTTACCAAGTCAACATAACTATCACCCAACCACAATTTAGACCTTCAACACACACATAGGATCCAATCCACTATCTTCTCCAAAAAATCTCATTCATTCAATTAGGAACTTATTACACCCACACACATCATTCCATTTACTCCTTTCAAGGAATACATCCATACCTTGGTGTATATTACAAATTATGTACCTTAAGGCATATTAGGCCTTGGTACCAATCACCGTGCCTTTACCAATTCTCAAATGAACTGTAGAAATCAATATCCACTTATCAAATAATAGATGATTATTACCTTTCATGAATCAATACCTTCTTTTGTCCTCATTACTCCAAAATCCCTGTATATTGATAAAAAAAATAGTGAACCTTATTGTCTATAAAAAATGCCATTTACTAGGAACTCTGATCACAATAAGAAATTACAATGTCAAATCCTTTAACAACTATTACAACCACATGAAGATATTCTTTTATACCCTGACCACAATCTTAAGTGATAAGAAACTTTCATAGGCAAACATAGTTGCAAAACTATCATAGTTTGATTAGTAAGAACAATAGGTTTAATAATCAATCCTCAACAAACATTTGGAAAGTATGTGTCTTCTGATTAAAATTTTATTATATCCACCATACATGCATTGTTAAACATTGGATCAAACCTATTTTTAAATAAATAAAGCATTTTCCACTTCTTATGAGTGTCTTTACATTGACTATTTAACTATATTCATTGAATCAAACCTTCAAAAAATTTATAAATCCACCTTCAATACATGTTGCAAGGATTTATTATGTTGTCTTAATCTTATTTGGTCATTACATGTCATTTACCAACCTTGTAAACATCAATAAGAATAAAAAACAATATTACATTATTAAAAATATGGAGATTTCACTGAATAAGCCTGGTAGGGCATCAATTATCTCATAAGACAAATGGTATTTCGATCTCAAACCTTTTGCATTAGAAAGGGGACTCAAAGTGATATTAAATCTCAAAGTTAGAGAATTCTTTAATGGTGGAATTAGAAGATATTAGTAAGTCATTCATCAAATGCAAGTTAGTGAGGGTTTTAAGACTATTTTTAAAGAAATGAATCATTCTTCCTCTACAAACCACAACAAATTCTCAAATCAAGTTTGTAAAAATACTAACTCACCATTCTACCATTTCCAAAGGTTTTTAAAGTCAAATAAATCTAGGTTCCAATAGGAAAAGTGCCTTGAAGCAGTAAAAACATGAGTGTCATAGGTAACAATCAATAATATTGAACAAAAACTTCAATTTTACTCATTGCTTCTTCAATAAAAATACATGTTAGATGATCCACTTAAAACCTACATGTCCTTTATATTCATCTAACAATCATTAGATAAAAGATTTGCATCAGAAATTTGTGTACGAACTTTGTAATTGTCATCAAACAAACAATAAGGATCACCTCCAATACAACAAACTTGAAAATAGAGGCTCACCTCCAATAAGGAGCTCACTACTCTAGACTTGAAAATAGAGGCTCATTGCCAAAGTAGCAAGATAGAAAACAAACTTGTGGACCCAAGCCTCACTTTCTTAGGAACAATATATATACAATTCTTTAAAAGGATAAAGAGATTTTATCCCGATAATGCAGTTGATTTATACAATGTTGTCAACCTCAATGGCACATAATTACTACATTTTCTTCTCTGCCACTATCACTAAACTCTACCCTATTTATTGTAGTTCTTTATTAGTTCACACATTATTCAGTTTCTTCACACCTTACATTTTTCCAAAGTACAAACTATACTTATATACAAGATAGATTATTGGAGATTATAAAAAGGTTAGCCATGTGAAAAAGATATTACAGTTTAAACTACAAGTCAATTAAGGAAATAGAAAAATGCAATAAGGTCTTATGTTAGAAATATCGAGGCCAAAAAATAGAATAGACCCAATCAGACAAGAGATAACCATTAAATGCATAGGTCACATATAACACAAACCCATCCAAATAAGACATAATCATTAAATGCACAACCCAAACCTAAATATAGAAGCATGGTCTACACACACACACACACACACACAGAGCAATGAACATGCTAGACATAGTTAAATGCTAGATTTACAATTACTGTAACAACCTCACCATCTAAAACATGTAGAAACATAGTAGCTAATGAATCACCTAACTTTCCAACTATATCCAGACCTCAACATGCCATAATGGAAATCACATGCCACATAAAAAATACTAGCAAATACAAATAGTCCACATCAAAAGTTATCACAACACATTGTCAAACTGGGACAACAACTAAACAGAATTGCAACACTAGGTGATACAATTTTTGGATCACCAGAGAACATCACAACCAAGACCAATACATGAATCCATCTATGTGAATACCAACACACCTTCAACCCTGATTTATCAAGTAGAAACCTTCTAGAAAGAACAAATAACGCACAGTTAACTACAACTATAAAATTGTATTTTTCTATTCACAAAACCATAGACATTTGAACCACACAAACTTCTGAATTTGGAAATATAATATTGAAGCACTGTTAGACATTATCTTCATATGATTATAGGATACACAACTATCTTCCATTGCATGTTGTAGCTTTGAATACATACTTGTCTTCCACTGTACTATAACACTTAAAGAATACTTGTCTTCCACTATACTAAAGCACTGAATACATACTTGTCTTCCATTGTTTTATAAGTTCAGTACAAAAGTTTATAATTCTGAATGCATCAGACTTTCATTAGACCGCAGTGTTTGAGAAAACACAAACACATTTGAAACACAATGTTTGACATCAATGACAAAAATCAACCAAACATATATTTCCAACATCTAGTAATTTTGTAATTGTTTCTAAGTTATTTTATGTTACAAATTTCACTTCTTATGAACCTTATGAGTCTGATTTTATATCCATCCACTTTTTATTAAAATATATGCTATAATTTTATAAATATAATTAAAAAATTTAATCATTAGAAAATGATCACAGGTTAGTCATCTCAACAAATCAATATGCACTCTCTAATCTACAAATTAGTTTAAAAATTATGAAGTTAAGTAATTATTACATGGATAAAGTCTGATAAACAACCTTCTTCTAAGAAGTGAAGAAAATAATGTATTCATGTGTAATACAACAGAATGTACAAGTGGTTTGATCTTGGATAGAAAGATAGCATGTCTCTTCAAATTTTACTTTATTTGTCTTTTTCATGTGTTTGGAATTATTTTCAATCTTTGTCTCTTTTTTTTTACATAATTACGACAAAGGCATTTCATACTTGAAACGAACAACCCGATGTCCAACATCCACGGTCTACATTTGCTGATACTGGAGTGCAAGATGATTCAAATATCATCGATCGTCGGATCGTTTTACTCCTTTTTTAAAAGGTTGTTTATTTTCTGCAAAGCGTTCCTTACAACACAACACACTTTGTGCAACGCTTTCTTCGTCAGAAGTGACAGGGGTTAAAATATTAATGTTTAATGTTTAAAAAAAATTCAATGTTCAAAATACATGCAAGGAAAAGCATGTATAAATAATAAGTAAATCATATGTTCTATTAAATTTTATTTTACCTTTTTATATAATGTGAATGTAATATGTAATTTAAATATATATTTTTAATATAAGATATTAAATTTATATATTTAAAATATATTTATAGTTTAAAGTTTATTTTTAATGATAATATTATATTATAATTACTTTTTTGTTGATATTATATTATAATTATATTTATTATATATTTGGTATTTTATGAATTATTAAATATAATTTAAAAATAATTGAAATTATATATTTAATTTATATAAAATTATATTATAAACATATTTCGTATTATATTATAATCAGAATGTATGAAAAGTTAATTATTTAATATAATGTATGAATACTTAATTATATATTTAGAAAAATTCAAATGTTATATTTTTATTTTAAAGATTTTAATTAATAAAATAAATATAATATATAAATAATAAGATTATACCAATGTTATATTTTAATTTTATCGGTTTTATAAATCATGGATTGTGTTCAAGAAATAAAATTATATATTCAAAATTTGTACAATTTTAATTTTTATTTATTTTAATAATTATTTAATTATAATATATAATATAATATAGATTAAGATATATAATATAAATATAATAGAAACCATTATCAAACAATATCATTTAAAGTTTCATATATTTAAATAAAAAAATTATGGATTATCTTTTAATTTCTTAATATTTTTCATTTTATTTTAAAGTTTAGTTTTAGTTGTGATTTTTATACCAATTTTTTATATGATTAACTCTCCATAAATGTTGATATCCTCCAACTATATGTATCTATAACTCTCCCTTTTCCTATTCCTATGGATCCCTATATCTTAGCACTCTTCCTTACTCACACAGAAAAATAAATTAAAAGTATCTCTTATTTTTAATCAAAAATTGCTAGAAAATAATAACTCAATATGCAGTAATGTCAATGTAACATATTGAAAAAAATATAATCATTTGAACAAATGGAGAAGCTATGAAGGGGAGCATTTTGGTTTAAGTGTTATTTTTATCATAATTTTTACCATAGCTTAAACAATTTTGCATGACTAAATTTAATCTCTCTCTCTCTCTCTCTCTCTCTCTCTCTCAAAAATACATAATATGAGTCTATTGCTGATGGAGCATATTTATCTTCTTTGATTCAAAGATTCCATTTTAGTCATGTTTGAATCCTGCACATGGATGCATGGTTTGAAGCTATCACTTCTTTGTTGACATCTATGTTGCACAAAGAATATCATTTTCAATATGACCTACCAACATACATCATTTACTACAAGGTGTGATTGCTAGTTAGGTTAAAGTTGTAGTGTAGAATTGGATTTATGTTGATTTTGATGCATGATTTAATTTTAAGTTTTTTCAAATTTGTAATTTACAATTGGGTTTAAGCTATATTTTCTCAAGAGTAAAGAATTTCCAATTATAATTTAGGGTATTGTATGAAAGAACAAATCCTAATTCATCCTAAGACAATTGGAAACAAGATAAGAGATCTCTCAATAAAATTTTACACCATCATTTGGAATGACATTATATCAATATCTACTTGCATTTGAGATTATTACTAATTGATTTGAATCCAATGTAATTTCATGGATAGATAGGTTTATATATTTTATAGCACCTTTCACCATGAGAAGGGATTTAACAGATAAATTTATGAGAAATGTCATGTGTAGAATAGGGATGGTAGATATGATTTATGGGATGACGCCCCTTGAGAGAATATGTAGGCGCAAAGAACTTGAGTGGACTCTCAAAATAATCATGACTATAGAAGCTCTCATTATAATGAGTAAAGGTACAAAAGTTTGTATTTGTCCTTTTGCACATGAACATTTATGGTAATATTTTGTAGCAAATTCTTTACAAGAAAAAAAAAAAAGACCTCCTATATTAGCAATTTCATGGTGTATATGTTTTCGCTTGATAGTTGTATATTAATGTGTGAAATGTTTAACAATTTCTTTCTTTGGTTCATGAACTTTCATATTTCTACACTTTGTACCTTTTGCATACGACCTTCTACACATTCCTCATAAAATTCCACTAGCTTATTGTTTCAATATGTAGGAATGAAGTCAAAGAATAACCAAAAAAATTTTCCTAGTCTCATTCTAGACAAGCATAGAGAATCATCAACTCCAAAATCTTAAAATAAAAAATTTTAGAAAATAAAAACACAAAAAAACTTCAATTCACTATGACCAAATATGTAAAACATATTTTTTTAATGTTGTTCTTTGCAAGTGCTAGTCTATATCCTTACACCGCCTTTTGATATCATCTTAAGCCCATTAGGTCCTAACAAACATAAACTAAAACTAAAGACTCAATTATCTTGCAAGCTAACAAAATTGTCATACATTTCTACAAGATCCTCAATTACAAAATATTCATAATTATAAACAGAATAAATAATATACAACCATAAGAAACAAAAACTAAAAGGCCCAATTATCTTATACATCCTTTTAATACCAGTAACAATTACTAGAAATATTGACTAAAAAAGAGATCGTCCTAGGCCCACTACAATCCTAACAAACAAAAACTAAAACTGAAGGCCCAATTATTATTTTTGGGACCACAGGAAGTAACGGAAGGTGCTCCAAATAGTGTGCAGATTCATTTCACAATGTCACTCAGAGGGCATTCAGACTGTCCCGTACAAGAGCTATTTGGCCTTCTTTAATGGAGTTTATTCGGAAAATAAAATCAGTCATGTCCTACTTATCAAAATAAAATCAATCATGTCGTACTTATCAAAATAAGATCAGTCATGTCCACGCAAAGAATCAGAATAATTATAGCGTGATGGCTTTAAAAAGTTCACGAAAGGGCAGTCTATGGACCAACACCTCTTGCGTTCACGAAAGGGCGTGCCTTCACATTCATTTCAAAAATCTCGAATGCCTTCCGTACAAGAGTTATTCTCATTTGATATGGATGACCTGATTTTCAAAATCAATGGTTGAAAATCGAAGGCACATAGAAATTTTAAGTATGTTTTATCACTAAATGAGTTGGAACGCCCATTTACCGTATCATTCATCACAAAAGCGAGTGTCACATCACAGCAGGATAAATTTACAGTTGGAGAGCTTGAATATTTTTACCTTCAAAGATTTGGCCATTGCTGTCATTATGCACATTGTTACAGCTTACCCACAGAGCACGTAGCATATTCCAATCTCCAAACGTGTAGGTACAGATTCATTTGAGAGGAATTGGACTGCTGGATCTATCTACAATTAACTATGCGCAAGATGCAATGGCCAGTAAATAATAAAATCAATCGGCTGAAGTAGCGCAATTCAGTGCAAAGAAACAGAAATATTCTGAGGATACATCAGAATGCGTACTTGTCGACGATTATTAATGATTTGTCTCGGCCATTAATTGAAATTTTATTCCTTAGGGTACGGTGACTGCAACCTTTTAACAGAAAGCCTCTCCTCCCTCGCATATCGTCTTCTTCTCGGCCGTCAATTGAATGCGCACATTTATCTTTTCGGCCCTCAATTGCATGCGCACTTTTAAACGTGGAGGGTGAAGATTCAATCCGGAGAGCTTGGAGTCCATTCTGTAGAGCTCGAAAGGAAATTTGTGCAACTTTACCCTGTGAGGGAGAAAAAACCCTAACTATCGACTTCCCGTATGTTAACATGTGATTGAAAATGTAGGGCTGCGTTTTAGAGGTTAGAGATCATAACCAGTCGCTGTATTTCACTTAGACTCTGCGATTTCTGTAAATTTCTGTGTAATTTCTCAAGCTCTTTGCAGGTTAATATCACAAGCTCTTTGTATTTTTCAGTATTTTACTTAGCCTCTGCGATTTCTTGAAAATTTTGTATAATTTCACTAGCTCTTTGTTTTTTTTAGTATTTTACTTTGATTCTTTGTGTTGTGTTTACTTAGGTTCACCGTGTTCTGTAAATCTCTGTGTAATTTCGAAGGCTTTTCGCAGGTTAAGCTTTGGAGATTTCAGACGGGCAGAGAAAGAATAGAGCTGAAGGAAATAGCGAAAGCGCCGACCAGGCTTGTGACCTTTGCCAAGCGGAGGAAGGGTTTGATTAAAACAGCGCATGAGCTTTCCATATTATGCGGCGCAGATGTCGAGCTTATCATTTTTTCGGCAAAAGGGAAGCTCTTCGAGTACTCCAATGCCCGGTACGTATTGCAGTACTCTTCTTCGTCTCTGAGTTTATTTATTCAGGGAATAAATGTACAGTTTTTAGATAGATCTACTTATATGAAAGTTCGTATGCACTCTACCAATAAATACGAATTCATGACATAGTAGCCTTTCTAAATATTTGCACACATTAGTACAATGCAAGTGGTTTTTCTGCACTTTAGTATATTAAGGTTTTTATTTTCCTTCTTCAGAGTGGTATCAAGTTTAGTCTTTTTAAAATTATTTAAAAGTCACCTAAATTCAGTTTTTTATGTCAGCTTCCTTAAAAATTAAATTTGATAATAGATGTAAGTATCTAAAATTTAGATAAATTATATTAAGCAGTTACAGTGAGGACTAAAATGGGCATAACAGATCCAAAAAAGGCTCCTGAGCCATAGATTTCCACAGACATATCTACAGAGCTTGCAAAAGGCAGGCAACCACTGTAAAACAAGTAGAACTAACTATATAGTAGGAAACATATATTGCACGTTAGAATTGCTCAGTTAAATTCAAAATTTCCACCGAAAAACAAGGTTGGTTAACATCAGCGTCGTATACAACAGAATCTTCCACAAGAGCTGGCCCACCAGAAGCTGGTGTGGAAGCTGGTAATTAAGAAGATTAAGGGTCTGGAATATTTCTTCCACTTTATTAACAAGCACGCTCATTGAATTGTGAACGAAGAGAGCTTTCAAATGTTGGATTACAATTATTTTATAAACTGTAAGATTTCTTCGGGCATCCTTAATCTTAAACAAGCCTCTGGTCAGCGCACACCATTAAACAGATCATAGTTTGGCCGGGCATAATTGAAATTATCCTCTTCAATAAGAGCATCTGGAATATGCTTGAAAGCTAAACTTTTCAAGATGTCCGCATTTTGTTATGTTATTCAATATTTTGATGGTATATTTGAGGACCTCTCCTAAAATTTTATTGGAAATGTTTATAATATTAAAAAAATATTGAGGTCGGAGAAGGTAACAATCAGAGATGGTGTTACCTGCGAAATATATTAGAAATATTAAAAAAGAAGCATGTATGATTCTTTGAATTAGCTATGCTTATCTCAAATTTTCTTATATAAAAGTATTTAAGGTTTTCTTTCATAATTCAAATTAAGAAAAGATATTTATTTAAGAAATTAGTTATATTTATAAAAAAAACATTGAATAGATTTTTTAAATATGACATTGATATTTTATGTATTTAAATATTAAAATTTATAGTTTATTAGAAGGATTATCAAACATTTTTTTGGCAAGATTTTGGTGGCTGTATATACATCGGTAGTAAACTACAGTCATAGCTCCTTTTATGTATAAATAAGTTTTTTGTTGTATTTTATATGATTATGTTTAAGATATATATATTAGTTTATAAATAAATAACATATATTCTAGTTGGAGTTTAGTTTGATAATTACTTTTAGGCCACTGCCTGTTTGCTCATTTATTTACTGCTGATTTGTTACACTTTATCTTGTGCAGCGTTCCAGATCCTCCTCAGAATCTGTCCTTTCAAAACCTGTTTTTACCCTATTCAAAAACATATATTCTATCATGAAAATATATATATATATATATATATATATATATATATATATATTTAAAATTAAAATAAAGTCATTTTAATGATTTAAGATTACATTTAATATTATATTTAATAAAATAGTTTAATAAATAATTATTATTGTATTCCATTTTTGCAAACGATATCAGAGTATTCCGATTTCAAGACACCTTCTAAACGTGAAACAGAGGTGTTTAATTTAATGCTGGGCATTTGATAAATCATACCAGGCGTTTGAATCTTTTTGCTAAGCATTGAAATTTGTTGTTGGCTATTAAAATCCATTTTTGAGTCATTTAAAATCATTGCCAAACATTAAAATTCATTGCTGAGCGTGTTTATCAATGGTGAGAATTGAAAACTTAACACCACCGGAAGTGGAGAAATATTGTTAGGAGTAAAATATTGTTGGTAGAAGTAAAATATTATTGCCGGAAGTCTTTATTTATTTGTAAAATCTTAAAAAAATTGATTTTACTGGTGGACGTGGTTGTCTATAATCTATGTAATAAAATTGAACGGAAACTATTCTTTATGATATGCTATGTTCTGCTGTGTGAAAGATAATCACATCAAAATTGGTGGTGTGTGAGGCATGGCCTGAAAGAGAAAAGGGCGCAGTTTTTGAACAGCACTATGATTTCAAAATCAATGATATAGTGCAATGTGTGGGAATTCAATTGAAACATTAATAAGTTTTAGGCGTCCAACAGTTTAAATGATAGAGTAATGAAGCAAATGCAGTGGAAGTGTTAATGCCTGTTAGTTGTTTGTTTTATTTTGCTGGGTTAAGTTTTCTGTTATCTATTGATTTTCAGGACCAGCTCTATTGTTTAAAAAACGTAAGAAAAGGATATATAGAATTTGTGAGTTGAATTTTGCCATGTATGGTGCATTGGCAAATTTCTTTAATCTTAGTGGTTGTGGGCCTCAATTTAGGTATAATTCAAAACTATATTTTTTATCATATAGTAATTACTGTGAAGGAGTGCATTATTGGTTGAATTTTATATTTTAATATTAAAAAAAAAATCAAAGACAACCGAAGAGAATAAGGAAGAAAAAGAGCAAGAAATGTTAAATATCATTCCTAAGGTAGTCATGCCCGAGGACAACAATGTGCTATTGTCTCCTTTCATTTTGGAAGACGTTAAGAGTGCAGTTTCTACTCTCCCTCCAAACAAAGCCCCAGATTCAGAAATATTGGGATTTTGTCTGTAGAGATATCGAGGTGCCCTCACAGGAAGCATGTAGAAATGGGACAATGCTAAAGGAGCTCAGCACCACCCATATTGCACTCATTCCTAATAATTGGAATCCATCTAGCTTTGCAGAGTTTCATCCCATTTCTCTTTGTAACACCATTTACAAAACCTCTCAAAGATAATTTCTCTAAAATAAACGAAGCTAATTCCAAGAATCATATCAGAAGGGCAAAGTGATTTTATCCCGGGAAAAGTGACGGTGGCATTAGTAATCATAGCTCACAAATTTTTCATTCCATTCACATGGAAAATTCGCTACAATGATTATTATATTAGATAGGATGAAAGTCTAGATGACAAAGTAATTTAGGAATTTTCAGCCAAAGTCTTGCGGGGGATGCGCTTCAAATAGAATGTCATTTCTCAATAGTGCAAAGTTTTTAGTCCTAATTAATGACTCTCTAAATAGTTTCCTTTTAGCTTCCCCATGGGTGAGACAATGGGATACGTTATCACCTTTATATTAATAGAAGCAGCATTGAGTAGGGAAACTCAGCACTCCATAGAGAAAACAAATGTGCATTGATTACTATTTCCAGATTCGGTATCTCTTTTACTTACTCATTATTTGTAGATGATACTCTTATTTCTAGATATCATTCTATGAGGGAAGAAAAAACACTAAGTATATCTTGGAAAGCTACTGCTTAATCTTAGGACAAGTGATCAACCTGGAAAAATCACCTCTTTTCCAAAATACTAGCCAACTAGTTAGAGATCGGATTCCATCTGCTTTGTAGTCTAAACAAGATAATCTCCCTTGCAACCATCTAGGTATTCCCTTTTTGCAAGGTCTCATAAATCTACATTCTAGAAAAGAAAAAATTGTAGATATCCAAGTAAGGGTATCCCCATAGAGAGGGAAATGGTTGTCTCTAGTAGGAAGAATCACCATTTTCAGATCAATTTTCAAAGTACCTAATGAAGTCCATGAAGACATAGTAAAAGCAAGTAAACAATTTCTTTGGAAAGACAATTTAGACAAGACAAAAAATATACGACTAGTTCTTTGGGAAAATTTATGCAAAGACAAAATGTTTGGAGGTGGTGGTGTGCAAAATCTGGAAATGTGAAACTTAGTCTTTGGTACAAAATTTATCTAGAAGCTACACGTAACCTCTATTTCAAAAAGAGTTGAATCATGAGGACCAAATATCTTAACTCAATTTCCCTAGAAAGGATCTTCACCCTAGGATTCCTAGGAAGTGCTGAAATATGTAGAACTTTATCATCACTTATAGGGAAGTCATCTCTCTTTTCTTATCATAAACTACCAAAACTTGAGAATATGTCAATTTTTGGGAAGTCTTGTGGAATGGGGGGCCTCCCTTAAATACAGTTGATTGTTTACATAAGGCACATGATTTCTTAACAATAGCTTGGGGCTCAAATCTTAGAGACTATGTAATTGAAGATAATGGAAACTATAGATCCAATGTGTCTTGAAAGAATTTAAGGGGTCTTTCATTCTCACAATAGCCAAAGAAGCTTCTCCAATTTATCCTTGACAAAATTAATCTAATTTTTTCCAATTTAGAAGAGAACATTTTTGGGGCCCCTTCAAAAATGGGTCAATATAATGTAGCTTTTGAATATAGAGTGTGATCAAGGAAATATCCTTACAACTTTTGTTGGTCTTCATCAACCCTTCTTAAATCAAGAAATTTTTCTTAGATAGATCTTCACACCAAACTACTCACTAGTTGCAGACTCACTAGGCTTGATATAATTAAACCTTTTAATTGTATTCTTTGTGGATCTTATCAGGAATTAGTAGATCACCTCCTCCTAAATAGTTCTCATGCACAAATGTGTTGGCTTGGATCCAAAAAAAATTCACTTGAACTCCCCTCTCTCAAATACATTATTGGACCTTTCAAAAGTTGGTCACCCTTATATAAAGGATCCCTCATTGATGCCTTATCAATAATGATCCCAACTTTAATAGTTTGGAATTTGTGGTGGGAGTGCAATAGAAGAATATTTAGGAAATCTTTCTTATAGTTGCAAACTTTCCTCCACAAATTAGAAAGGACCATTTTAGAAGTAGCCATATTAGATATTTAAAAAAGTAAATTGTAACAAGCATTTCTCGAATTGGGATGATTTAGACTTGAAAGATTGAATGTCCCAAATCAAGGTTATTTGTTAACATTTTTCATGGTTTATTATATAATATTTTATAAATTTTATATTTTTAGGGTTCGTATCTTGTAAAACCTAGAGAGAGGTCCATTTCCCCTCTTTGTCAATTGTAATTATCCAAAGATAAGTAGGTTGGTTCATCTATACTTTTTTAATTATTTCTTCAAAGTAGACTCAAACATTCTCCTTTTTAATAGTTTAAGTTTATGATCATTTGGTTTCTAGAGGGATGTCTAATTACCCTCTTGTCAGTACCCCTCTACCTAGAATGTACTCCTCTCAATATAGTATTGTTCAAACCCTATGCCTTTTATAAAAAACAACTTAATATTATACTCCTTATTTGCAAAACAGTTAACATTCAAGTCTAGAAATGTCATTAATACACAATGAAAATTCAAATTCCACTTCATATACAATATCCATTTCCATGTTCAACTTCATTAGAATCATCAAGGTTTGAATACAATATCCAAATTAGAATGTAAATATTTCAAGTATTAATTATAATCAATTGTGGTAAATTGTTTTGATTATATGTGGTGGTAAGTGTTGACATTAAACGTCATCCTTAGGTCAACCATTTATAATGGATCATAGATATCAATAGTGAACCTATAATACCCCTTTACAAAGTTGGCTAAAGCCCTAAGGCTTAAAACCTAAATCCTTATTCATTTTTCCCAATGTTATAATCTCCTATTGACAGGACCAACAAGTCAATTACTTGGGTGTCTCCGACTAAAGTCCTTTACCACATTCACTAATGAATCCTCATGTTAGGAAAATTTCTTTTCTCTATCACTCCTTTGTTATTTAGCTTTATTTCTCATTGAAGAGATGAATTTTTGGTCTCTCCAATCCCCAACGAATATGGTGATCATCAATATGAGGAGAGTTAAAGTCCATCCAAGAGACTTATCTTATTGAAGAAATGATCACTCTATCTTTTCGATCTTTGATGTTTTTTAGTCACATGTAGAAAAGATAATAGGTATCGAAGACATATCGACCATTGAAGGCTTATTCTTTCTATCTCCCTAATCCCCGATCAAGCGTGAAAGTAAAAAATGGGTTGGTGGGCTCATACTCATTGAAGAGACTTCATGCATTAAAGATGTAGTTTTGCATGGTCTTCTCAAATTCTAATCGACATTAGATAAATGACCTTTTGGTAGGTCCCTCATTTTTTTATGGGACCTCAACCATCAAAGGGACAAATTTTTGGTCCCTTCGACCTTTGATAAGGGGTATGTCCCTATGAGTGGCTACATGAGGTTTCGAGCATTGAGAGAAAATTCTTTGGCCCCTTAGATTTATGATGAATCTTCCCAAGAATGTCAAGTATTTTTTCTCAGCAAAGAGATCATATTTTTATCTCTTTGATGCTTGATGGTGAATGATTCTTGATGTCCCTTGACCATATGATAATGCAAAAATATCCTTCGTTGATGGTAGACATTTGAATTTGTGTCCTAAGGCTTAAACTTTAACAATCATGATAGGCTTCTATTAGGTAGTGTAATGGCATAAATTTTACACCCCGTGTAAAATGCCATTTACGCATTTATTCACTTCAGCCTAAGATGCAAATTCCTTCCACCCTCACTATCCTTGTCATCAACCCACTCATCATTCAACTCAAGATTATCATGATGAATTCCTAATAGTATTTGGACAAGTTCATGTCGCAGACACGTCCAATAAACGCGCTCTCATCTATGAATCGACAGATGTGTATGTTGTCATTGGAGTGTTATAAACCTAAAAGCTTGTGTTTTCAACACCCCAAAATGATAGCTTTTGTGTGCATATTTTATTTGATTCCATCATATACCCTTTTGCAACCCCTATTTGGTCTTCTAGCATGCTTATTCAAACTTCTGGCAGCTTCTTGGACATTCTTGGTTACAATTTGTAACTTCTAAGCTTCATCTTCATAACCTTTAGCATACTCCACACACTCCATTTTAGCAGGATCCTCCATTGTTTTTGCTCTTTAATCACACATTGGTTTCATAATCTCACTTAGACTCTCCATTTTTATAGGGGAGTTTCTTTCACTCACCTTTGTGTCTTTGAGCATATTATCATTCATATCTCTTTCTCTCATTCATAGCACTTTTTCATTATCTTTTCAATCTGATTATCTATCACTGGTTTCATCATGTCTAATGGTTGTCCATGGAGGTGGGAACACCAAAGTGGGGTTTTGACTGAAGCAAGCCTCTATATGACCACAACCATTTCTTCTATTTGTTTGTGTGCAGGTTTTCTATCGTAGGTTCATGGGTTCAAAAGATCTAGTTGAAATGCATTATCGACCATTGAATTATGTTCTATTACTTCTGTCCTTCTCCTTCATTTCATTTACTCATAAAATACTTACAATATAGTTAATCTCTCACCTTGTCAAATTATATTCATCATATAGTTATAATCTATCTAGTTCATCATCTCTTCTCTCATTTTACACATTTAGACTAGTTGCATTTCATTCATTTAGGTTTTTTTATTTACCCTTTTCATACTTTTGTAGATTACTTATCTGTTATATGTCTTTTATTTTATTCTTGCTAGTACATACTATGTACGTAAGAGATGCTAGCATGATGCACTGGTGTCCAATAGACACACTATAGTCATCTGGCCACACTTTTGTCCTAGACAAAGAGCTCACGAAGCTTAGGTTTTAATTGTCTACATTAACTTTTTCATTTTTTGTAATTAGAACATTTTAATCTTTCTTTGTATTATAGTTAATTTACATTTAATCAACTAGACTAAACATGGACACTTAACACAATCACATTTACACTTGATCACACTTGATTGTATTGATATTCTATCAAGACCATCCATGTAAGCTTTCTTAAGCTCATTTTTGATCTCCCTAGCACTCCTAGCTAGCAATGTGAGGTGGTGTAAGGAAATCGTGTATCCCTTGAGGTTTTAATGAGCCTCTTGGTAGGTGCATTATTTTCTTCCCTACTGGTAGATAAGTCAAATTTGGTTTCATAGGTACTCTATCATCTTTCTACGCGTTCTATCAACTCCAACAGGTACCATAACTTAGGCTCTACATACGCTACCCTATGATGCTTCCCATGCTTATTAATGATATATAGGTGACATTTCTCTAACAAAAAGATCAACCATACCTTTCCTTATTGCAAATTGGTCTTAGATCATGGCCTTCATTAGTTACCTCTAGGGTGCATTTATTAAGCTATTTTCCATCACATCAGAGGATCATCTTGTGTGCAAAAATTAGATTTATGATTTGATTTACCTAAATTAGTCTTATCTTGGGTAGGGTTGTGTAATTCAATGATATAGTCTAACTTATGCTTGAACTAAAGAGGCAAATTCGTAACATATTTTTGTAACTGTAAATCTACCTCAACTTTCATTAATAGATTTCTCTATTTTACCTCTTCTCACATCTAGATATATTGTGCAAACCATCTTTCCTTTATTTTTGAATACCCTCTTTTATTTCATATTATGGGCTTGTGTTAATCATGCTTATGGATGTTGCATTATGAATAGTTTCTTTCATTTTCAATATCTTGCAATCCCTAACCCACATATGAGCCTTTGGGGAACAAATGAAGATAGATAGATGTATATTTTTGGGGGTTTTATATTGATGACTTGTACAATCACAAGTAGGAATAACTGCATTCTTATCCAAGTGGTGCATCACCTCCATCTACTTTTCAACATTTCTTCTTCCATTTCCCCTAAGAAGTCATTAGAACAGGAATAGGAGTAGGTTTCACATATTGTGTTGGCTCAACAATGCACCCTAATTGGAAATAAAATTGACCTTCTTTGGACACTCAACCTCACTTATCAAGGTCCCACGGTTGGAGGTTGATTCCATCCTTCATAAGTTTTCTTGGTGCCAAACACTAAGAAAGGATGAAATTGTTTGTGATAATAGAATCTTGCATGCTCGATGGGACTAATATTAAAGAAATATTCAAAAAAACCTATTGGTTTGATGGTGTCAAGTAAAGATATTTAACATTCATGTTAAGGATTTAGTGTTTCTCTTAGCATCATAGGTCACAAGACGCTCATCTTCAAGAACTTGGTGTCAACTCCACTCTCACAATTTGGCTTTTAGAATAGACCTACATTGGATGCCCTAAAAAAACAAGGTCATCTTATAGAGGTACTTTTTAATATTTAGAGTTTTTCTAGAAGGAGAGGTAGACCTTCATTATCACTAGTTAGGGGTATAGAAGTAATTTCTCTTTCCTCTAGAACTAGACACTTGTTAGATTATAACAACCTTGGGTTATCCACCCATTTCAATAGACCATTATTTCCTATGGTTCTGATAAATCAAATTTTGTCTATCTTCAATGGTTGAGGCCCTCTCATATTAGCCCAAACTAATGATATACCAGTGGGTGCATTAACAAATGTACCTTATTTCCCTGGTGAAACATCCATTACCCCTATATGACACATTTAAAAAATTTCAAATATTTGCAATGTCTATTATGTCACTAAGGATAATATTGCAGTTAGAATTGTGGTTGCATCATTTAAGGGAAAACCCTTGTAGTTGTATAGAGGGTTGATCACAACTCCATCCATAATTGGGATGAGTTGGTGGAAGCATTTTGTAAACATTTTGATGAAAAAAGTGATCATCTATCCTTTATGGAGTAGCTAACTACCATCAAAAGAACACCACAAGAAGTCATGTGAAACTTTAACTATTGATTTCAAAAGGCATGGGATAGAATCCTTTCTTCGATAAATCCAACTCCTAATCATGCCTTCTTGTACTATATAAAAGTTCTCAATAGTGATGTAGTTACTATGTTATAATAAATGGGTGGGGACATTCTACCAAATGCATATGATCTAGCAATAAAGGAAAAAAAATTTCTAATACAAGCTAGAAAGATAGATCCAAGGCCCCTGATTACTTTAGTCCTAGAAATCCCTACTCCAAGACCTACTTTGGCTCTTATTCTAGTTGATTCTACAAGTTAGCCATCTATACCTACGTCCTCAAATGAGCTCCATGAAATCAAGACCATGTTGCAGATTTTTGACAATGAGTTTGTTACACTAAAAAGATAACAAGCTCGGGACTTAGAAGACCCTATTGAAAGCACAAAATCAGAATTACCATCAAGATAGGCCACCTTTTCCAAGGACACAACTAATAAATTAATATGAATGCCTTGACTAGTGTGCACCTTTCAGCTACAAATGGTTAAAATGTACTTGTTCTAGTACAAAATAATATTTATCAAGAGAAAGATTGGTGTTTTCCATGCAATCAGCCTCATAATTAGATTGCATGTCAAAATGGAGAGCTAAATCAATCTCTAGTTGTTCAAAATGAGCCACCAACTTTTAGACAACAATATGATCAAAATTCGACCATTATTAGTCTTCAAAAGGACCCGAAAGGGGACCATGCTTCACATTAGGGCCTAA
This sequence comes from Chamaecyparis obtusa, assembly GCA_027943335.1. NCBI lineage: Eukaryota > Viridiplantae > Streptophyta > Pinopsida > Cupressales > Cupressaceae > Chamaecyparis > Chamaecyparis obtusa. The sequence goes on from BSBK01006588.1 coordinate 931,091, forward strand.
TGCTTCTGGTGTATGACCTCAAAACAAAAAAAAGTGGAAAAAGGTCATTTTTGAAGGGTTACACCATGGATGATGAGGAAATAGAAGGTGATGAGGAAGATAATATGTATGTTGAGGAAACATAGGATGATGAGGAGGAGCCCTCTAGGGCCATTTCCTTGAAGAAGGCTAAGTTTAAAGGCTCTTTCTCTAAGAAAAATTAGAAGAGGGCTTCTATGGAAGAGTTTGACACTGAAAATGGCATTGAAGATGAGGAGTATGAAGAGGAAAAGGGTAAACAGGGTAACAAGAGGAAAAGAGGTGAGCTTACTGGTAACAAGAAAAAGAAAAAAAGGGTGAAAAGCACCAACAAGAGGAAAATTATTCTATCATCATAGGATGATGAGAATTTGGAGCAGGGGAAGAGTATTGGGGAAAATATTGGGGAGGAGAAAGGAGAAAAGCTAGGATGGAGGGTGACATTGGTAATCTGGGTGAAGGCCAAAATTCTCCGGAGAAGAAGGATAATCTGTAAAATGTCTACTAGGTTACGGATGAGATTGTGGATAGAATTGACAAAGGCATTATAGGAACCAAGGCTACAGAGAATATTGAAAATGAGGACACTGAAAAGGAAAAAAGTGGGGTAAAATATATGACTAAAGATAAGAGCTGCTTAGTAGATTTTACCTGCATGTGAGTAAAATGATGGATGATATTGGCAATATTAAAAAGAAAATACGAGTGATGGGATGTGAGGTTAACCTTATTAACAAGACTAGTTTTAGGGACAAACCAATTGTAGAGTGCCTCGATGAAATGAAGGATGTGGTGGGTAGAGCAGAGGCTTATGTTATAATGGTTGACAAGGTCTACAAGATGGAAAAATATTGAAAGAGAAAGAGGACAAGGCTATAGATGGGGATTTTGAGGGCAGGCTCAATATGTTGTATAATAGAGTGGATAATTTAGAAGACTCCATTAGAAAAATCAGTGAGCAATGCCTTGTTAGTCTCAGAGCCTGCACTGAACATGCTAAGATCTTGGTTGACAAGATGGAGCGAGAAAAGGGTGAAAAAGAGGTTAAGGGGCTAAAGGACACTATGGGATCATGAAAGTGTACACAAGCAAGCACAAGAAAGACTGGTACCAAAGAGTACAAGGAGCTGGAAGAGCTCAAGAACTCAACTGGGAAGATACATCTTATGATGATCCAGACTGAAGACCTAATCAAATGCATTTAGCTATCCTTTTTCCTATTGTCCTATCTTTTTGTTGTCCTCATCTGTGTTTTTTGGTTGTAGTCTGTTGTTATGGATGTTTACTTTTGTGTTTTGTCTTATGTTCCTCGGTGTTGCGGCAGAGCTTCTGTAAAACTTTATTACTATATTTTTAACTCTTTTCTATAGGTTTTAGGTCCTTGTAAAACTTTTTTTTACTTAATCAGAATAATATGATCAAAATTAGTCAAGTGTTGGAAAGCAAGCTAACACACAAGATGATTCTTCTTTTGTTAACTAGCAAGAGACAATTTTGTGGAATTAATTAGATAGATGGTGACACTATGGTGCACAAAACAAGAAGTAAAAGAAGAGAAGTGGCGAGTGCTCCACCCTCCATGATATCTCAAGATTAAACTTTATAAGTAACCCCACATATCACAGTTCCTAGAATACTAGAAAAATTAGTTATCCTAGATCCAAATCAGAATATGAATCAGAGCAACAAGAAAAAAGAGGAGCCTAAAGTAGCTCCAATGCCAAAATTTTACCTTGTTGTTGCTAAAGTCCCTTCAAATATATTTGGCATTTCTTTCAACATAGTGGAGAAAATAAAGAAGTCTAGTCGCAATGTCACTATCTGAGATGCTCTCTCTATTCGATATCAAAGATATTTTCTTAAAGAAGCATTAAGGAGTTTCAACCAACCTGATGATGCACCAAAAATAAATTCATCATCACCAATCAATTTGGTTCAATTCAAAGAGGAAAAAAAATTAAGAAAAATAAGTAATCCCCCTCCCTTTTATCTCTCTGCAATCATAGAAGATAGCTTAGTTCACAATTGTATGATTTATTCAAGAGCTAGCATCTTAGTTATGCTTAAGAAACTAGTTAATCTTCTTGGCATAGAATATGAATGTGTGACTAAGGATTCCAACTAGATTGTACATATGTTAAGATACTATAGATAATAAGGAATTTAAAGATGAAATTGCATGCATGCCTTGGTTAGACTATTTTGGAAGACCTAGCTATCATAGATATCTTTACTTTCTTTGCTATGTATCTATCTAAAGACTTCACAACCAAAATAAGTGAGTACTTATCTTTAGATTGGTGCCACATGCTATTTAGAACAAAATATGGTACAAAGGTTACCATAAAATTAAAGCCTATTTCTACAAATCACGTAGAGCCATACATCCCTAGCCCCATGAATATGAATTGCACTTTTCATGAAGAAATAAAGGAGTGTATAGTTCATGAGCCTACTACTCTTTTGAAGGAGGTTTTTAACTTCTTATTAGATGAAGGGGAAAATGCTTTATTGTTTGATCCATTGGGAGAGACAGGAGAAATAGGACCTGACACCTATTGCAGTCATGGAGAGGATACTCCTATTCCTAATCTCATCAAAACACATGAAGATTCAAAGAGATTATGGAACATGTTTTTTGATAGTTCAAGGAATAAGAATGGTGTATGTGTTAATGTAATTCTTATTTCTCATCACCAAGAGAAATATTGTTTTTCTTTCAGGATCCATTTTAGGTGCACCAATAATGTGACAAAGTATGAAGCCCCAATCCAAGGTCTCCAACTAGCACAAAAGAGGAATATCCAAGTTTTATCATTCTTTGGAGGTAGTGATTTAGTTGTTAACCAAATAAAAAATTAGAGTGTAACAAAGGAAACATTTTCAAATCATACAAAAATAGACTTCATGACATTATTCAAGGGTTTAAGGCCTTCATTATTTTTAGTGCTCTTGGAAATTAAAACAAATATGTTGATAGACTTGAAATAGTTGGTGCTCAATATGACATACTAGCACATGTTACATACATGAAGGAATAACATATCAAACTTGTAATTAGGTCTAGATTCTCAAACAATTGAGTGAATTGGCAAGCTTTTTAATCAGACCGATAAGTTCGCCATTTCTTGCAAAGTGAAGCATAGTTTTCTACTAAAAATTAGTCTATGTTACAAGACCAATATGGAGATCAAATCATGCAGCTAAATCCCAATATGTTTAATTTATATGAGATCAAGTGAAGAAAAGGAACATGTACCAAGATGAAAAAGAAGGGAAACTACAAGTTGGTCTCCATTGCTAAAGGAAAGACACTCAACTTGGGAAAGATATGCTCCAAAACTAAACAAGAATTTTTTGTTAGTCTTTTTAAAAAAAATAATGATGTAATTGCTTGGAATTATGAACATCTAAAGGGGTTTGTCTCTAGTTTATCCCAGCATACCATAGAGTTAGATCCTAATGAAAAACCAATTAGACAAAAGAAAAGACCAGTCAATCCCAAGACATAAACCTTAATGATGAAAGAGCTATCCAAGATCATAGAAGCTGACATTATCTTCCCTATTGAGCATTCCTCATGGGTATCCAACCTTGTTCTAGTTATAAATAAGAATGGAGAAATCATATTATGTGTATATTTTAGGGACCTTAATAGGGCCTCACATAAAGATCACTATCCTCTTCCTTCTATGAAATAAATCTTATTCAAAGTTAGTAGCTCAAATAGATTTTCTTTCTTGGATGGTTATTCAAGCTACAATTAGATTAAATTAGTCTAATAATTAGATCAATATAAGATTGTATTCACTACTAAATGGGGCACCTATTCCTATTGTAAATGTCATTTGGGCTAACTACTACAAGTGCCACATTCAAAATGGAAATGGACATATATTTTAAAGGTATATTAATAGAATTTGTGCTCATATACCTTGATGATAGAATTATTTATTTAAAATATGTAGTTGATGATTTTTATCATCTTGAACAAGTATTAATGAAATGTAGAGAATATGGTATGTCCTTCAATCCAAGCAATGTGTGTATTTTCTATTGATCAAGGAAAATTGTTAGTACACATTATCTCCAAAGATGACTTGGCCATTGATCTAGAAAGGGTTGAAATTATTCTTTCTCTTTCACTCCCTAGTGATGAAAAATGATTACTAAGTTTCCTTGGTCTAGGATCAATTTCGTGAGAAGGTTCATTCCCAATTTTTTGAGTATGGTGAAGCACCTCACATCCATATTGAAAGAGATTTCAATTTTCAGTTGTGCCAAGTAAGGAAAGCCTAGTCTTGAAGAGATTAAGTGCTCATGATTTGTCAAGCTCCCAGTCTTGTTGATTCTTATTATGAAAAGGATTTTGTCCTCTATACTTTTGGAGGGGAATCAAGAATCACAGACATCTTGATACCGTTTAATAAAAAAAAGTTTGAAAATCCTATTGTATTTTAATCGAGGGATTAAAGGACTATGAGCTTAAGTGTAGCTATGTAGAGAAGTAAGTCCTTGCTATCATAAGGGCATTGAAGAAGTTTTGGCACCTATTGTCTAACAATAGGGTACAACTCTTAGTTCCACATGGAAGTGTAAACAATTTACTTTTAAATAAATATATTGGTAGTAAGAGAGTTTGATGGATAACAAAGGTCATGGAACATGACATCCATATCAAGATCACCAAGTTTTTAAGAGGCAAGAGCCTATGTGAATAACTTGTCTCATCTTTTGAGACCCCTTAAGAGAATTGTCTTAAGACACAAGAAGAGATAGCAACTGACAATGATAGAAAAATTAGTTGGATGCATAACATGACAACCTTCTTGGGAGAAGGTAGATATCCTTAAGGCCTTGACAAGACTAAAAAAGAAACTTCAAATTATAGTTTATTCCTTACATCTTGGTGGATGGAACACTTTGGGAAAAATACTCTATCAGATTCCTATTAAGATGCATAGATGAAGATCAAGTTAGCAGTGAGTTTCATGATGTATACTTAAGCGACCACTTCTCTGCATGGACCATGACTATTAAGGTAATGAGAGTTGGTTATTATTGGCCAAACCTATTCAAAGATTCACTCCAATGGTTGATGAAATGCAATAAATGTGCCTTCTTCTTAGGTAAAATATAAATTGGTTTCTCTTCCTCTTCACCCTATTTAAGAAAACTAATTGTTCACATAGTGGAGTTTGGTTTCATTGGCCTAATCAAGCCACCTTCAAGTGCTAGTCATAAATGGATCTTAGCAGCCACTTATGACTTCACAAGATGGATAGAGACAATGGCCTTGAAGGATGCCACAAAATCTTTAGCGTTGGAGTTCCTTGATGGAATTATAACAAGGTTTGGCACCCTGTCCATAATCATATTAGACAATCTCAAAGATTTTGTTAGAGCACAAATTAGTTCTTGGGCAATTGAGTATGAAATATATTTGAAGATATTACCAAATTATTACCCCCAAGGAAATGGCTTAGACAAATCCTCCAAAAAAAACCTCATTAGGATAATTAAAAGGACAATTAAAGACAATCAAAAGTCTTGACATGTCAAATTGAGAATAGCCTTATGGGTTGACAAAATTACACCTAAGAGGGAAATTGGAAACTCACTATTCTATTGATATGTGGGAGAGATGAAAAACTTTCATTGTCACTTGAGTTTCCCTCTCTTTCAAATTAGCACAATAGCTAGAGCTAATAGAAAATGATGCTATGGTCCAATAAAACTAACTAAGCTAGAAGAGCTCAATGAATTCAAAAATTAGGTTGTGCAGATAGTTGAGATTCATCAAGAACAAGTCAAGAAGAGTTTTGATAAAAAATCTACTAATAGGGTTTTTAGAGAAGGAGACCTAGTGCTCAAGTGGGATGCATACAAAGACAAACCATTCAAGCACTCTAAGTTTGATTCTATTTAGAGTGACCCTTATATCATCACTAATTGCAAGGAGGCCAATGCATTCAAGTTATATGGGCCTGATGGTGAGGTTCTTCTAATTCCAGTGAAGGGAATTCACCTCAAACCCTACTTCTAAATAAGGGTTTCATGATCTTGTACATAATATAATAATTTCTTTCTTTCTTTCTAAGAAGTGCCTATGCATAGGTTGTTTCCCTTCATGAGATAGTAGGTTTTTTCATTGTAGGATAAGTGGCTCTGGCCTAATGGATTCCTCAAGGCATCTAGTCTTATAGTTAGTATGCTAGTATCCCATCAAAGTCACTAGAAACATGGAGATTGTATGTAACCCTTAGGTCCACCACTTATGATTAATTAGAGATATCAACAATGAACCTATGCTCCTCTACAAAGTTGGCTAAATCCCTAAGGCTTAAACCTTCAACCCTTATCTTCCTTGCCTGAATAAATTTTTTCCCAATTTTTTAATTTCTTGATGATCAAACTAACCAATCAAATTACTTAGGAATTATGAATCCCTTTACCACATATGTCAACCTACCCCCATACTAGGAAAGTTCTTTTTTGCGGTCATTCCTTTGTTTTTTAGTTTTATTGCTCATTGAAGAGATGATTTTTTTTTCTCCTAGATCCCTAATGAACATGGTGATCATCCATATAAGGTCCATCAAACATGCTTATGTTGTCGAATAAATGATCTCTCAATCTCTTTAATATCCAATATGGTTTGGTCACATGTATAAAGGATAACAAGCACTAAAGACATATTAATCATCGAAGAGATGTTATTTCTATCTTTTTGATCTTCGATCAAGCTTGGAAAGTGATAGATGGGATGGTGGGACCATACCCATTGAATATTATTCATACATCAGGAGATAATTTTGTGGTCTTCTTGACTTCTAATCGATATTAGATAAATGACCTTCTAATGGGTCCCCCATTTTGTTTAGGGACTTCGGTTGTAAAAGAGTTATATTTTTTGTCCCTTCAACCTCTAATAAGCAGTGTGTCCCTCTGAGTAGCTACAACTTGGGAAATACACATTCTTTTCTTGGTGCATCACCTCCATCTACTTATTAGCATTCCTTCTTCACTTTTCTCTCAGAAGTTGTTAGATTAGTAGGAATAGGTTTCAAGTGTTGGGTTGGCTCAACACTACACCCTAATTGGGAAATAAGTCGGCCTTCACTAGAGAATCAACCTTACCTGTCAAGTTCCATGCCCGGAGGTTGTTTCCATGTTTCATAGGGTTGCTTGGGGGTCAAACGCCAAGCAAGGGTGCAAATTTTTGTGATGACAGTAAATACAATGGGAAGGGACTATCTGTTATAATACCTACTATTGGAGGTGTGCCATAATGTTGGGTAGGGGTCTATGTACCCTCTACCCCTCCCCCCACTCCCACCCAAATAATTTTGAAAAGTGTACCCAATATTATTATTTATTTATTTTTATTTTTTGTAGGTCAAATTTCTTAAAGGACATTAATGATTTTTTATTATTTTTATTTTTTGATAACGTCCCATGTCATATGGCACAATTTGGGGTTTATTTTTTTATTTTTTTCAACTTTCCCAAAATAGGTAAAATTATATATCAAAATTTATTGATTTGTCAACTTCATTCCAATAATGAGATCCATTTTTTTTCTACAAGATCATTTGTAAAGACCTTCTCCAAAAACCTCATTTGAATGCACATCCAAATAACTCATCTAACTCATTATTTCTCAAATCCCAAATTCGTAAATGACTCATCATAATAGCAAGCTCAAAACCCTCATATGTGTATTACATTGACCCTTAATGTAATATTGGAAACTAATTTTTTACATTATTAAATATACTTCCTAATATTAAATAAATATAATATTATATGCTAACCTAACACTCATATTAATTAAAAATTTTAATGTTATAGTATATGTAAAGATACCCAAAAATGTTATACCAGATTAACCACATCCATCTATATTCTTTTAGATGCAACAAATAACAATTTAGATGCAACACACATAACAATAAAATAATGTATTATAAACATTATTTAATATGTACAACAGCTTATCCCAACACTTAACTCTTAAAATTTCCTTAAACAAATTTATGAAAGTTAAAATTTTATATTCTTATAATAATAGATTAGGTGTAGAGTAGACTCAAATAGTTTAATATTTTTTTTAGAAAAATCAATGAAATTCGTGCATAGCGAAGTTCGTGTTCAATTATAAAGAATCTTAATTTTAGGGCATGGTATTTTCGTACCTATTCTCAACCGTGTGAAATTTCAGATACTTGTAGGGTCTTTCATTGGTTTTATAGACTACCTTGGATATGAAATATTAACCCTATGCGTTTTACTAGTTAATGCGCTCATCTGAACTTAGCAAAAATAGGGCACGGTAAAGCCTATGCTTTATTCTCAAAAGGTTCTTCGTGATTATACTAGTCAACATTTCCTCGTTGAGACGTGTGAAAGAAATTTGATTCCAATTTTTTGCTCAAATAATGCTAGGAATCAAATAACGGTTGTAATGTACTTACCGGTTCTGCTTGCTTTTTAAATCTCTTTTCGTTGAATTCTTGCGATCAAACGGTTAAATTACTCAATTGTAGCAATGGTGACTCTGTACCAGCTTGGATGTTTTGGCAATGACAAACTCTGTTTTAATTCAATCATTGAATTTGTAAAAGTTTTAATTGAACTTATATGATGAGTTAATCCTGAAACTATGCCCTTATAATTGTGATCAATGGCAACGTGGATTGCAGAAACGGGCGTGGCTAAGCTCTTTACAAAATGTTGTGTTGATCAAATTGGCTAAGCTCTCTACAAAATGTTGTGTTGATCAAATTGGCTAAGCTCTCTACAAAATGTACTGTTGACAGATTTTTGCGAAATTTTCATCATCTGTTCTTCATGATCTGCATATTTTGTGGTTGAAAACCACAAAAAAATTGCAGAAAAATCGCTATGTTTTTGTAAAACTGAAAAAAAGAAATTTTGACATTTTTTTGTCTTTAGTGCATTTTGTAAGGAGCTTAGCCGCTGCCTGCAGAAACAGTTACACAGGATTAGAAGTCCTCTTTAATTTGTGGGAATCAGTAATCTTACAACTTAATGATGGGTTCGCTAGAGTTAATTTTTTAGAAAAGGTTTTTAATTATTGCAATTGAAATAATGTGCATGCCGGAAACTCAATTGTATTGATCTTATAATGAAAATACATTAATCATGACATTAGCATCATAAGCAAGGGACCATTCCAAATAATCATGTCAGCATGATGTAAATGAGGATGATATGTCAGCATGATATAAGTGAGGATGACATCAGCATAAGTATCATACAGTTTGCAAGAAATTCCAACTGAACCAAACTTTCAGTAAATCTCTAGGAACATAAGCATCATACGGTTTCTAAAAATTTATATAAGATATTTTGTAAGATTTATTATTGATCTTAAATTTAGATTAGATAGATGTAAAGTGAACTTGATATTTTTATATGATGTTCACTTTTCTTATCATAAAAGGTCTAAGTCAAAATTATATATTGATATAATTAATAAAATTTACAGAAAGATAAGGTTGCCATTACATCTTTTATTCACAGTCATGGGAGCATCAAAGTGCCAAAAAGGCTGGAATACTTAAAATTCAAAAAGCCACACATGAGTATTATTCATCTATTAATCATAAAACAGCATCATATCAACCCAAAACAGCTAAAGCATAAGTTTGTAAACTAAATTATAAAAAAACTAAACATTTCATCAAACCCAAAAAGAGTGAAATACATAAGATTGTTTCTCTCTTCTTTTAACTCTTTTCGATGAATATCTAAAAGAAACTTAAGATTATTTTGAATAACTTATTTAGACATGGTGAAAGTAAAATCATAAAACCAATCATTCATTATATTGGACCATTTTGTTGAATCATTTATGACACTTTGGAAGAAGGAAAAACTAAATTAGGAGATCAAGGAGAAGAAGACTACAAGAGATGTACGTTAGAAGAATTATGACTATGTCCAAGCTTTGCATAATTTAAATCTTTATTTTGTTTCCAGTTTCTCAAGTTCCTATATTTTAGAGTTTTAAGTACCTAGTTTTTCTCATTACATTGAGAATGCATATTACAACCCTCTTTTTTTTCTTTATTATTTACATTATTACATAATAATTATCTAGTCAAGTGTTATGTATTATCTAAAAAGTTACCATAGTTATCATTTTTAAATTAATTTATTAATTGTATTATTCAATCATTTCATTGAAAGTGTTAAAAATAATTATTTGAATGAAAATTTGTTTTAAATTTGTAATAATGTAATTACTAATTACATCATAAGAACTTTATTTTAAACAAGAGCTGTGCTACAGCTGGAGTCCCACCTAATGCAAAAACGAACTAGGATTGAAAGGAAATTAGCTTTGATGACTTTGAGAAAATGTTTAGTGTATACTAAGATAGAAGAGGGGACATTGATTGCTAGCATGAAGAATTTATGTCGATCTTTAGCCATATAATAAAATAGAAACTATTGTAGAAGAAGCAACACAACTTAACCATCTATATTGTCAGTGAGGCAACCATAAAAAGAAAATGTAAAGATAAGACTGCACTTAACTTGCAATTGCAACTCTGCACGTCAAAAAAATATTATACATTGTAAACAGGAAAATCAGTGGGGTAGCAGCTGTTATGATATTTGCAGCTACCAAATTTATAGTTATGGTCACCAGCAAAGATGATCCCAAGCGAGAACAGGCTGATGGCATTTTCCTCATCCTGTTTAGATCATCAAAACGTGAACCTGTGAGCTACAATTTACATCTTGCAAAAAGAGATTTAGTTGGGAAGCCATATCTCAAGATTGGAATAACAGTGACAAAGTTTCATCAATTGAAACGAAAATTCATGTAATGTATGGGTAATAAAACTGTGTTTTTTATTAACAAACCTTATTTTGATAAAAACAATGCAAATTGTGTCTCTTTCCTATGTCCTATCACAAATTACAATATGGTAGACTTCATGAGTCTTTTTATGGTTGAACAAGTCTCTGATAAATTATTTATTAAACTTGGTCATAAAATTCCTAGTGAACTGGAATGCAAAAGCATTCAATGCAAGAGATGGCACAGATACTTGTTCTAAAATTTAGGCATGTACATTTCAATATAATAACAACAACAAAAGCACAGTATGGACAAGGTTTTATTGTGTTAAACTAGATTATATAGGCACAAGTTTAAAACAGATCTCTATAAAGAGACAAACATCAAAATATTATCATAAGTTTCTGAGGTATGAGTCGAACTACTTAGAATGGAATATATGTTGGATGTACATTTATTTATAAGGGAAGACTATCTTATACAAAATGAAAGTAATTTGTATTGGAGGTTGTATCTCTTAACATGGTTACTAATAATGAAAGAAGCAGTTATCTGGTGTTTCCGATTGGTGCATAAGAATATAATTTAATTTGGATTTAGTTCCTCCCTAGTCTCTTATCTTGGCCTATTTTTCCAAAAGCCTATTGGTCGGTTTGAATTCTAAGTGACAAATCTTTTATCCCACAAAATTTAATATCCATAGTACATACTATGAAATTCATAACATGAATTTCTGCATTGATCATTTAACCCAAAAGATTAGAAAGAAGAGATTAAATACTGAAAACTTTTGTAATATTTGTTCTATTTCCATTATGCTTTATGTGGTTCATTTTTATACATCAGAGCATTTTTTTAGATGATAGAATTTGCTGAAGCTTTACGTTACTATCTTTTGAGTATGCAGACCCCATCCAGATGATTGTACAGGCAGTGATGTGAATGGTAACCAATATTTTGCAAGCCCATACAAGTCTCTTATTCCACCCTCACAAGACCATCCAATGGACTATGTGGCTAAGCCAGCAGCAGTATTAGATTTGTTTGCTTCAATTCTGATTCACAGAGAGGGCATAGCTAACAAAAGGCCTCAACGAAATGTAGTCTCATGGAAATCCATGATTGTTGATGATGCACAAAATTGATTTGTTGATAAAGCTTTAGAAACTTTTAAGCAAATGCAATTGGCGGGTTTCATTCATCAGAGTATAACACATGTAATTTTGTAATTCATTCTTGTTGTACGCAAATTATGGAAGCATAGATGAGATTTGTGAACCGTTTGACAAGATGCCTCAAACACATGTTATGATGCAGAAAAGGCTTTAAAAATTTCTAAAAAAACCTGTCTTCCACCATTTGTGATGATAAATGCAGTGAAAGTAGATAAGAAGGAATATAATAAAGAGGAAGAGAAAGGGTTGTGGGGTAAAGAAGGAGATGCACGCAAGTAGGACAGAGGAATACAAGAAGTCTATGTGGAAAAGAATAGGTGTGCTACATAAAATTAAGAGTGAAAAAAGTGTGAGTGTGGGTTGCGCATGGCAGAGTAGGGCGTGGAGTTGAAGAGAAGAGAGAAGCAAGCTCTAACTTATCAGGATCAAAGAAAAAAATATCAAATAGATAAAGTATATAAGCCACTAATACAATAATTGTTAGGTGCAAATCAATATTATCATTAGTTTTCAATTTGAAAGTTGGAGTGATATCATTTTTAACATTATCAGATTTTTACAAATATAGGTCAATGAGTTTGACTCAAAACTACACAATTGAATTATGATAGCAATATCACAATTTGACTTACTTAGAAAATATCTTCTACTTATCAATCAAATCATTTACAAAATCAAAGAATAATTATAGTTGTTTATAGATACAAGAATTCGTAGCTCCCATCTGTCACACATTACAAGTGATGGGACTGAATTTATGTCGAAGTAATCAAATTACATCATTTGAATTAGCTGACAGATAACAATCCAAATTTATCCATCAATTTTGATAAGCATAGCCCTGCAACAAATAAAAATGATCTACAAAATTAATTGGTAGATCACAATGTATGAGAGGGGAGAAAAATATTAATACAAACTAACATTTTGCTCAGCAGAGCGGAGCTAAAGCATCAATTTACCTGTGCATGATCTTAGAAAATTCTCAGAAAAGACATTTACATCCCCTCTCATCAAGCATCTTTCCAAGAAAATATCTTACAAAGCAGCCAAAGTTCTTGATGGAGGAAGACATTCACATAAATGCTGGAGATGATAAAACAGAGTATTGACACTCAGAGATTTAAAATAAAATTGTTTATATTAATGTCAAATTTTAGATTTACACAGAGAGCTGCCAGAATGCTCAAAACACCTAATATATTTCTTGTAGAGAGAGAATTTTTCTGGACCACAAAAACTTAAAGAACATTCCCCTTTTACAAAATATTTAACTCTCAAATTAAATAAAAGTTATGCGATCATGGGAAAAGTAAAAGAGGGGGCCCACACAAAATTAAGTTATCGCATATATAAAACATTACCCATGAGACTATGAGAAAGAATCAAAAATTAAAGTGCTGGGCAGGCAATCGCATGATCGCATAAACCAAATAATAGTTATGCGATCATGCGAAAAGGTAAACAGTAAATGCCAGTAGGTGTGCAGAAGGATGAAAGAAACAGGGAAGATTAAATGTCAGGCTGGAACCCACGTCTGCTAACACTCCCCCTTAATCTTCACTGTAATGTATGTCTGCAATGCCAATTTCTTCTTGAAGATGTTCAAAAATGTTCTTTGCTAGTGGTTTTGTGAAAATATCAACAAGTTGTTCATTTGACCTGCAAAACTCAAGATGAATGTCACCATTGTTTACCAATTCTTTGATAAAATGATATCTGGTATCAATATGTTTACTTCGTTTATGAAATACATGATTTTTAGATAAGGCAATTGCTGAATTGTTATCACAATAGATCTTCGTAGCTTCTTCTTGATGATGCCCCAAATCTGAAAGTACTCTTCTTATCCAAATTGCTTCACAAGATGTTGATGTTGCTGCTACATACTCTGCTTCAGCTGATGAGAGAGTGACAATAGGTTGTTTCTTTGATGCCCAAGAGATAGCACCGGAACCTAGATGAAAAATGTATCTAGAAGTGCTTTTTCTATTATCTATGCTACCTCCCCAATCACTGTCTGTATATCCAATCAGTTTGTAATTATCTGAAGAAGTATACAAAATTCTAAAATTCTTTGTTCCAACTATGTATCTCAAAATTCTTTTTCCAGCTTTCCAATGTGACTCTTTCGGTTTCTCCATGAATCTAAAAATAAGGCTAACACCAAACATGATATCTGGTTTTGTGGTGGTTAAATACATGAGGTTGCCCACTAATCTTTTGAATAAAGTTGGATCTACACTTGGACCTTGATCATCCTTACTAAGCTTCAAACCCAATGCAACTGGTGTAGGGGCTGGATTCACATTTGTCATCTTAAATTTTTTCAACAATTCATTAGCATACTTGCTTTGACATATGAAAATTCTTTGATCATTTTGACTTACCTCCATGCCAAGAAAGTATATCATGAGGCCCAAATCAGTCATATCAAATTCATTTTTCATGGCTACTTTGAATGTATTGGTTTGCATATTTCTTATGAATATCAAATCATCTACATACAAATAAACTATCAATATTTCTACTTCATCATTCACTTTGATATACAAAGTAGGTTCATTACCGCACTTGTTAAAGCCATTGTTCACAAAATAAGAATCTATCCTGCTGTACCATGCTCTAGGAGCTTGTTTCAAACCATATAATGCCTTTTTCAATCTACATACTTTATGTTCTTCTCCCAAAACTTCATAACCAGGTGGCTGACTTACATACACTTCTTCTTCCAAAATTCTATTTAAGAATGTTGATTTCACGTCCATTTGATAAATTTTCCATTTGTTTTGAGCTGCAATAGATAGGACCATTCTTATTGTATCCAATCTTGCTATGGGTGCAAATGTTTCATTGAAATCTATACCTGGCTTTTGTGTAAAACTTTTTGCCACTAGTCTTGCCTTGTGCTTTGCTACTTTTCCATCAACATCATACTTTATTTTATAAACTCATTTAACTCCAATCACATCCTTGCCTTTAGGAAGTTCTACTAGATCCCAAGTTTCATTCTTTTCTATTGACTAAATCTCTTCATCCATGGCTGTAATCTATTTGTCTTCTTTTATGGCTTCTTCAAAATAAATTGGATCAGCTTGTGTTAACAATGCAAAATCACAACAAAAATCAGCATTTTCATCTTCTTGAGTTTCATCATAAATCTCTCTAAGACTTTTTGTCTTCTTTGATATGTTTATGGACCTAGACCTTAAAGATGCAAGTGTAGGATCAGAAGATTCGCTACTGTTATTATTTGTTGTAGTGGGATTTGGAGTGCTAGGTGCTCTTGATGGTGTTGTAGGAGCATTTACTTGTATAGGAGGATTTGCAACTTGATTTTCATCTTCTTCATTCTCTTGTAGGACATTAGGTGTGCTTGAATTTATTTTGTCTATGCTTTCATCCCATGCCTCTTCTTCAACAAATTCAACATCATGGCTTACTATTAGCTTCTTTGTAATGGGATTGTATAGATTATATGTCTTTGAATGTTCACTATATCCCACAAATATACATTTCTCTCCTTTGTCATCTAATTTTCTTCTCAACTCTTGAGGTATCAATGAGTATGTCACACATCCAAAAACTCTTAAATGTGATATGTTATGTTTCCTTTTGCTCCAAGCCTCTTCTGGTGTTTTATTTATCACTACTTTTGTTGGACACCTATTCAAAATATATACCGAACATGCAACTGCTTCAGCCCAATATTCATTTGGTAGATGTTTTTCCTTTATCATGCTACGTGCCATTTCCATGATTGTTCTATTCTTTCTCTTTGCTACTCTATTTTGTTGAGGTGTATACCTTGCTGTAAATTGTTTGTTTATGCCATTTACTTTGCAAAAATTCTGAAATTCAGTTGAGACATACTCTCCACCTTGATCGGTTCTTAATGTTTTAATAAAATATTCACTTTCTTTTTCAACTTTTGCCTTGAACTCTTTGAAAACAGCAAATGTATCAGGTTTATACTTCAAGAAATAAACCCATGCTTTTCTGTTGAAATCATCAATGAACATTATGAAATAAAGTTTTTCACTTATAGAAGGTGTTTGCATAGGTCCACAAATGTCTGAATGTACTATCTCTAATGGTTGTTTTGCTTTATATGATTCCCCAACTGGAAATGATTTCCTATGTTGTTTTGCCAATATGCAACTCTCACATGTAGTTTTAAGTAGCTCTATTTGTGGCAACCCATATACCATTTTCTTCTTGTATAACAATTGTAATCATTTGAAGTTTAAATATCCAAGCCTTAAATGCCATAGCCAAGATTCATTTTTATATGAAGCTTTAAAAGCTATTTTAGCAACCTTTTGTAAACCTTGTGGCTCTATCATTAATCCACTTTGAATTTTTAATGGGAACATCTTATTCTTTATCATTTCAACTTTTGCAATCAGCCTATTGCTTGGTTTCTTGTCTAGGATCACACATTCACCATTCTCAAAGTATATTCTATATCTTTTTTGCACCAATTGCCCAATACTTATAAGGTTGTGTTGTAATCCGAGAACATAATATACATTTGAAATTTATTTATCTTCACCTTGTTTTGTTTTTATGTTAATTGACCCTTTGCCCATAACCGAAATTTTTTGATCATTTCCCAATTTAACTTCTAATTTTACTGAATTATCTATTGTTGAAAACATCTCCTTCTTACAACTCATGTGGTTACTACACCCACTATCTAAAAACCACAGTTCTTTAGAACTTTCTTGTGCTACATTGCATGCTATCAATATTGTGTCTTGTCCACTAGCGTTTGACTGATTTTCATTTGTGAAATGTGTCTTTTGCTTATTCAAATCATATTGCTTTTTCTTACATTATGATGCATAATGCCCAAATTTGCTACAATAATGACATTGGATGTTGGATTTATCATACCTTTCTCCTTGATGATGGCTTTGAGAGTGACTACTCCCCCTTACTCTTGTTGATGTAGAATGGGCATTTGGGCTTGATGGTGGTCTTCTACTTTCAAATTGTGTGTTTTCTCTTCCTCCTTTTGATGAAAAATGTCCTCTACCTCTGCTGTTGTTTGATCTCCCTCTTGACTTGCCAAATGAGAGCTGAGTCTTGAATGCATTCTCAAATGATGATGACCCTATTCGATTGAATCTTTGCTCATGGACTAAAAGTGATCCCATTAATTCATCTACTGATAACTGAGAAAGATCTTTAGCGTCTTGAATGGCTATTACTACAGCATCAAATTTAGCAGGCAGACTTTTAAGTATTTTTTCAACAATCTTTTGATCTTCAATAGTGTCTCCATAGGTCCTTAACTAATTTACTATAGACATTGCATGAGTGAACCCTTCTAAGTATCTGCAATTTTGCCATTATTACCTTGCCTGTGCCTTGGTATGCTATTTGCAAATTGTCCCATGCTTGTTTTGATCTTGTGGCAGCTGCAACCTTTGGAAAGATTGATTCTTCCATTGCTTGTTGAATGAAAAACAGTGCCTTTGCATCCTTCTTTTTATTTTCCTTCAATAAATTTTTATCAGCTTGTGAAAGTGCTTGTAATGCCTGCTGATCTGCTGGTTCAGGAAACCCATTTTCAACTAAATCCCAAACATCCTGAGAACAAAAAAGAGTCTTCATTTTGATGGTCCAATAATCATAGTTTTTGCCATTAAAAATTGGAATCTGGGGCTGAGAAATACTCCCACTGGTTCTTGCGATAGTTTACCAGTAATACTTTTTCTCCCTTTTTTAACAAACCCTTTTCTTTCTTCTCTGATTTTCTCTTTACCCACGATGAAATTTTTGCCAATAAATAATACCCAGATATTTTTGAGCTCTTCAATCTCTAGCAGAAATCTTCTATTCAATAACTTGCTCGGATACCAATTTGATGGAGGAAAACATTCACATAAATGCTGGAGATAATAAAACAGAGTATTGACACTCAGAGATTTATAATAAAACTATTTATATTAATGTCAAATTTTAGATTTACACAGAGAGCTATCAAAATGTTCAAAACACCCAATATATTTCTTGTAGAGAGAATTTTTCTGGACCACAAAAACTTAAAGAACATTCCCCTTTTACAAAATATTTAAGTCTCAAATTTTCTAGAACAGCCTGGAGAATGTCCGATCGATTTAAAAGATCAGAGAAAAAATTAATAAAATACATTGCATTTAATATGGTTGTTGGCAGTTTGCAAAACGTGCAGGTCGCATGATCGCATAAATGAAATAAAAGTTATGCGATCATGCGAAAAGTAAAAGAGGGGGCCCACATAAAATTAAGTTATGGCATGATCGCAAAAACCAAATAATAGTCATGCGATCATGCGAAAAGGTAAACAGTAAATGCCGGTAGGTGTGCAGAAGGATGAAGGAAACAGGGAAGATTAAAATGCCAAGCTGAAACCCACGTCTGCTAACAGTTCTTTCCAGCATGTCAAGTCTTGCCTGATTTACAAATGTGAACATAGGTAATGCCTGCATGGCACCAACAGCAGCACAGTGCATAAACCATATATGTCATATTATTGAATAAAGAACATAATAACATTTAAACTAGAAGTATATCTATTACTAGAAACGACTTTACATTTAAGGAGCAACACACCACATCAGATCCTAATCAGGAAACAAGAAAACAGATTTTAAGAAACAATCTGGGAAGGGTACACATTTACAATCAGTGATCAAGTGATATAAGACAGATACATACACACTCGGCACTATATAGGTGGAAGACGCAGTGAAAAGTTCCATGTCAGGTAGACTCAAACCATATATCACCATACATAGCCGACATAATATATATACAAATTCTGCGATCATCAATATTGAGACGACGGGAAAGATATTCACAAGTAATCGTGCATAGCATGGTGGAAAGCATAGAATAATATGATCACCTTGCTCTTAAGTTTTAAAAAGTTTAAACACACCAGCTATTAGGAAAAATAGATAGAACATAGCCTCCTTGATTACAACCAAATGCAAAAAGGATAAATTGAATCTCAGACTGTAGATGAAATCCAAAAACAAAATAGCACTGCATTCAGCAAATATCAAAGTTACATAAAATACTATGAAAGCAGAGACGCATTATAGTATGGATTATTGCTCCGCTCTATTATTCGACCAAAATCAATGAAAAAAGATGCCTATGATGGCAAAAAAAGAAAAAAATCAAACAGCCACAAGAAAACCCTATTCACCAATCTATGTTCAAGGGGATAAATTGAATACCCCCGGGAGGTTATCAGAACTCATAAAGATATGCAAATAAGGCCAAGGACGCGGCTATAAAAAGGAGACAGTACATAGAGACAACACAGCTTCTGCAAAGACATCAACAATAGCAATCGAAATCAAAGATATTATGAGGAGGAGGCACAATTCCTAGGAAAAAAATGCAATCTATCAATCTAGTTCGAAAAAAATTTAAAATATTACAAATCAATTGACAAAAAAAATTGAATTTATGAAAAATAATAAATCCCCCATCAAAAATATGAAGGACCAATAAAAAATAGAAAATATTTTTCCAATAATTTAAAATAAAAATAAAAATATTGTCAAACATTACAAATCGTGGCAAATATTTTATCATGCACAGTTTTTTAGGCAAATTAATACCAATGCTTTTAACGGAAAACATTAGTCTCCGCCTGCGGGACGAATAATTATATGGCATTTGTCTTTTATTTATAATTTTAGTAAAAGAGGAGAAAAGTTTCATTATAGTGCACTAATTGTCAAAGGCGAAAAATGGCGAGTTATAGTGTAGGGAAGGGAAAAATATGCCTCCACGGAATGGGAAACTTCATATATTTCGGGAGTCTTTTGGTTGGCAGGTAGTGATTGCAGAGCCATGGAGAAAAGGGAGAAGGGCAAAATTTACAGTTTGCAATGCCAGATTGATCGAGAGATCTGGTAAGTTATCTCAATAAAATTTGTTCTTCGGTTGTTGATCTTTGTATTAATGATGCAGTCTATTTCTTTATTTATTATTAGTTTTTATATGCTCTCGTACTATTCTACAAAAGGTGTGGACCTTGATATTGTTGATATTGCTCAGCTCGCCCATTTGGTGTGGACCTTGATGTCAAGCTTATGTACTGATTTGTAATAATAGACCTGGTTACCGTAGTCAATTCTTTTATGGATCTGTCGTATTTTTTTAAATCCTTCGAGGGCACTCTATTAAAAAATTACTATTAATTGAGAGATTTACTAGTAATGTTCATAAAAATAGGTTTGTGATTCAGTTGAACTGTGAAAATCGGAGTTACAGAATGACAGTGGTGTTATTTTTGACATTTGTTATGCAACTTATCAACTTGATGCATTTTCATTCTCTATGATAAGGGTATTAGTGAATATTCTGTTAGAGAGATAGCCAGGTTACATGCCTTGTCTTCGTTTGCATATCTCATCGTGTATGTATCTACTAGGGCAGTTGCAGGTTCGTTTGATGAGATTTCTCTATCCTTTACACGCATCGATGGATGGTCAAATGTTGGTAAATTTTTTCAGAATTTCATGAAATGCCATGAGAAAAGAAAAAGAAGGTGAAGAGAACATTTGTAAGGACAGAGAATTGAGGAAGGAAACTACAACAGCAGCAACAGAAGGGAAACAACAAAACGGAGAAGTGGAAGTGGTGGTGCGGTAGCAACTACAGGTACACACATTGCAGCTTGGAATACTGAGCATATCCTATCGCTACAGAAAGAGGTTTGTAAACGTTTTGTAATATAAATATCAACTTTTATAATGATATTTTGATATAAATGGAAAACATATTTTTTAAGTTTTGTATTTTTGTAGGTTTTAAAGTGTGTTGGGCATTAGATTTATAGGTTGACAGTTTTGTTTGAGGTTCTATGTATGGTTGAAGGAGGTAATGAGAGGTGACAACTGCCATCAGCTCTTATTGAATACAATTCGGATGTATGGAAAATAAGATGAAGATTATAATGGTTGCAAATGATTTATGGGAGTTAGTAGTCAATGGTTTTAGACATGTAGTAGACCCAACAGCATTTATAACTCTCACAGATGTTCAAACAACTTAGTTGAAGGAGACTAATGGGAAATAGTTGAAGGAGACCAATAGGAATATGAAAAAGGCCTGAGTTTGATATAGACAACTTTGGTAGAAGTGATTTTTCCTAGAACAATAGCAAGTAATTATACAATGAAGCTTAGGAAATACTCAAGATTAGTTTCAAGGGGACTAATAAGGTGAGGGTAATCAAACTCTAGATGCTTAAAAGAGATTTGAAACTCTTCAAATGAAAGATGGAGAGTTCACTTTAGACTTTCAAATAGGAGTTTATAGTTTAATAAATTAGTTGAGGGTTAATAATGAAACAATAGAAGATAAAATGAGTGTTGCAAAACATCTTATGAGTATGCCCTATAAATTTCACCCAATAGTCATTATCATATAAGAAGTAACCTGCGTGTAAAGATGACAATGGATGAGTTAATGGGTTCACTACAAAGCCATTGGTTGCTCCTAAATGAGTTTAAAGCTTCTTTCTAAGAAAAAGAATTCAAAGTCAAGTTGATGTAAGAGGCAAGGAGGGATGAAAAAATAGCTCCAGAAGGAATTCCAAAGAAAGATATAGAAGGGACCATGAAAGTTGTAGCTCTATTTTGAACAATTCCAAAAGTACAAAAAGTCAAGAGGCAACAAGTAACTCACACCCTTATAGTTGGTGCATATAGATTTATATAATTCTATACAAGCACTCGAAATAGAGAAGAATCAATATTTTATTATCCTCTTTGATGACTATGGTTGGAAGATATGGATCTACTTTTGAAGCATAAATCTGAACTATTTGACAAGTTTGAAGTATGTAAAGCCTAGCTTGAAAAGGACTATAGAAACTTTATTGATGTCCTTAGATTAGAAAGGTAGAGAGAGTATATTCCTTAGATGAATTTATGAATTTATATGTAGGAAGGCATCAAAAAGGAGTTGACAACTGTCTACATATTACAACAAAATACAATAGCTAAGATAAATAATAAGACTATAATAGAGATGAGAAGAAGTATGTTGAAGACAATGAAATCCCTACAAAGGCTACATGTATTTAATAAATATATCTCCTACAAAGGATATGCATGACAAGATTCTACAAGAAGCACAAACAAAATTCAAATGGTGTGTGGAGTATCTTAGTGTATCTGAGTGTGTGGCATATGCATTGTACTAAAGGAAAAAAGCTAAAAAGTTATATGACAATAGTGAAAAGTGCACCATTGTAGGCTACAAAAAAGAGTCCAAGTCATATAAATCCTGTAATTGTGTCACTAAGTAGATTATTATAAATAAAGATATCGAGTTCATAGAAATTGAGTCATGGGATGGTAAAGTGGACCTAGTGCAAGACTTTCAATGTTGGTTCCCATGGATGAGAAGAACAAAATGAAGAGAAGCAAGGTGCATCTCATAGGTATGGAGATCAATTTATATTGTTGGAGATCATGTATAATAGTCCTAGAGTTCTTTAGACAACTTTAGAATCCATAAATAATAGGTTTGAACTCCTCTAGTTAGGACCAAACTCCAAAAGTATATTATAAAGTCAAGTAGTAGTAGTGAGGGTTTAAATCTCACTCTTTCTTCCTTGATAAAACAAGAAGCTTGAAGGAGATCTTCATCAATATGAAAGGTATGATGAAGAATTAGATGAAAATCTAAATTTTATAATATTTTTTCAAAATGATCTATTTTTTTTAGGAAACAATAAAATGAAAAAATGGTTTGATGCCATGGATGAAGAAATATCTGTGATAGAGAGAAATTAAAAAATGAAAGGTAACTAATTTACCTTTAGGTAAACATGGGCTTAGAGTGAAGTGGGTCTAAGAGCAATGATGATGGAACAATAGAAGAACATTAAGAAAAACTATTATTAATTTATACAAACAATGGATTAGAAGATATTATGATGAGACAAATATTCCAATAGAAATTAAAAAATTGTACAAATATTTTTAGGAGAAGCAACCCAACACAAGTTTAAGTTGTATCAAGTAGACATGAAACCAACCTTCTTGAATGGAGTACTTGAAGAAGTATATGTTGAACAGCCATCTAGATCTGTAAAGTTCAAGGGAAAGAAAATAAAGTGTATAGGATTTTAAATGAAAATTCTTTATGGGCTTATGAAAGCTTCTTAGGTACAATAAAAAAAATCATATTTGTTGGTACTCTCTATATCAAGGCAGATGACAAGGAAAATTTTGATTGTTGTCTTCTATGTATATGATTTAATTTTTACATATGATAATTTTTTTAATGTTGATTTCAAATAAACCATGAAAATAAAGTTTCAAATGTGAGACATAGTTCTAAAATGTTTTCTCTCTAGAGAGTTAAAGAAAATAAAACATAAGATTTTTTTCTCTCAAACAAAGTATGCAACAAAAATTATGAATATCTTTAAAATGTAAAATAGCAAGCCTACACCAACACCAATAGCTATATTTTTTAAATTAATTAAAAGATATTAAAACAATAATTTGAATCCAATTTACAAAAGTATGGTTGGAAGCCTAATGTATTTGATTGCAATCTGGCATAATATTATGCATGTGGTAAGTCCAATTTCTAGAATTATGTAGATAACAAAATGTACACATTGAAAAGAAAGTAAGAGAATAGTGAGGTATGTTTGAGAAGGCAACAAACTAAGTTAGGTCAGTCACATCCACAAAATCATTGACCACGAGATCCCATAAATCATTTGCAACCATAACGGTCTTCATCTTTTTTGACCAAACATCATATTAGGTTTTTGTCCATTAAAAGACGGTGTCTGTTGCCAACTCTTTCCTTCACTCTGATCCCATGTAAAAACTTTATGAATGTTCAAACACTGAGCTCAGAGCTGGAAACATGCAAGATTGATTTTTTTTTCTATTTCAAATTTGAATACTTCTACAAATTCTGAAAAATACAAACTACAAATATGAAAATAAAATCTAATAGATGCAACTATAATTTGCAAACTAACTTGGAGCATTCTGGAGCTACATCCAAACACATGGAATTGCATAAAGCTCTTGCAAATCTTCTTACTAGGAGCTACGGGGAATGTTAGGAGCAATCACTACTACATATTCATAACACAAAACAAAGTGCTGCTACACACAATCTAAAAATTCTCTCTACTGCTGCTCACAGAACATTCTTCAACAACTAAACGAATAAATAAATGATCTTCCCTTTTGTCTATTTTCTATCCAAACAATTTCCCACACAAAATTTCAAATTTCAAACTCACCTACGGAATTAAATTTATATGACTATTGCTGCTACACATACACTGTATGTATGTCAGGAGCCAACTAGGGATTTAATTCTCCAACAAAATCTACACAAGTATGGGAAGCATTTACTCCCTTCTCTTCACATCCTAAAGATTCTGACAGGTAGGTTGAAAAGGCAGGAGGCTGAGAACAACCAAATTTGAACTCAAAAAAATTAAAATTTAATCAAAGTGGTGGTCTAACAACAACTATAGGCACCTAAATACATAAACAATAACGTTTGAGAGTATAGCCTATAGCTCTATATAAAAAGTCATTCACAGAAACTGTAAAGTTGTTTCTAAACGCTTGTAATCTAAATGTGAAAGTTTTTTAACTTTTTTTTTATATAGTAAAAAATATAATTTTCTTTGGTTTTTTTAATATTGTTATTCCCTTTTTTTCTATGTAGTTGTTTAGTGTTGGTTTTATGTCAATGATTTGGTAGCAAAGATATACTCTCTATTTTTTAGTTGGTTTTATTCTAATAGATAAGGTTAGTATCCCTAAGTACCTATAATCAGGCTTATGGGTTGTTGGAAATAGACCACACCTAGATTGATATGGGCGGGCCAAAGAGGGGCTAGTATCTTAGTAAAACACTTTTACAGAAAATGGAAGATCCTAAATTTGAGACCTTACTGGTTCATATGAACTACACGTTAGCACTCAAAATATCATTATAAAGTCTAATTCAAGAGGAACTAATTGCAATTTTATAAATTGTGAATATTTAATTTCTTTAAAATTAAATTTATATTATATTACTTTAGATAGTATTAGAGGTTGAGGAACATATAGAAGATAAGATATTGATTCTTTAGATTAAAGATATTGATCCTTTAGATTAAGTTGGTATTCAACCTAACTTGTAACTTAAAATTTACAATACTCTAATTAAAATATATTTAAATGTTCTTGATCAAATGTCAACTTAAACAAAAGTATCATCTATTGATTTTTTTACTTTTAACTTTGTCTTCTTCTCTGGATGCTTACCTAATTACTATGTACAATAGCATGAATTAAGATAATTATAGCAAAATTAATTAACAGCTAAATTGTTGTGCATCACGGACACTTCCCCATCCTCAATGGCATTCCAGATATGGCGGGATGGCAGAAGACATCCCCATAAGTCTTTAAAATCTTTCAAACATTTCTCAAAGAATGGTGCGGCCCATTTTAGGAGATGTTGTGGGAACGTTATTTAATTTTCAAGACAGTCAGGGACATCTAAGCTAATCCTAGACCGTCCTCCAGACATCCCGGGTAACAAAGCAATTTTTTATAATATTTAAAATTAAAACATTCACAGCATTAAAAAAATTCTTAAATATATCGGTACAGTATTTTAACAGTAGTCTAACATGGCAGTACTGTAACAGCAGCCATAAATGTATCATCACAGTAATATAACAGCAACTAAATTGTATCATCACAGTAATATAACAGCAACTAAATTAATCATGACAGTTCTAAATATATAGTGATTCAGATTCATAGCCAATGATAGAAGTTATATGACAATATCACTAATCAATCATAAAATTTATGTGACAGTTAAGACTAGCGGTAATAATTTGGATTTCTAAATTTTTTTTAAGAAAAGCTCACACTTAATAATTCTCGATATAGTATTGGAGCCATTGATATAGTATTAGGCCCCTTTATAATTGTCAGTTGCAAAAGAGATTAAAGGTGCTTTTTCAAGTTAGAACACATTTTGTCTTAGTGGTGATTTGTTCCTTCCGGTATGAAATATCACCAGCTGAAACTTAATAATGGAATTTTGAAAAAGGTTCTTTATACCTCACATCATTGCCTTTTATCTCAGAAAATAAAAGTTACTTGGTGTAGTGTAACCACGGAAAGCGATTTGAGGAGGAGAATGCTCGACTTCAGCTGGAGGTAACTATGTTTTCTCAAATTGGCATTTTTATTTCTTTGTATTGTGTTCCCCCTGGTTGATTAAAACAAAGGCGTGTCTTCATGTTCAACAGTTAATATAGCGCTCCAATTTAGAGAATAACACTACAATGGAATTCTTAATGATTGAGCCTTTGAAACTCGTGATCATCCTCAGTCATCTGAAAACATACATAATTCTTACACTCTCATGAGCAAACACAAAACAAGCATTCAACATAATGAGGTTTCAGTCACTCCCTTGCAATTGGGGAAGCTTACTCAAAAAATCTGTTCTGTTTGGATTTATTGGGCGTTATTGATTGATTGGTAAGATGGTTATGAGAAACTGTTTCATGTTTCAGCTTGTCCATTTGATACTTGGTTCGGTATCCGGTCACTAAACAAATTTGTTAGTATTTTAAAGTTGAACTTGTAACCTTTTCATGAAAATTACTACCCTGTTCTTTTATTGGAATACAACATGTGTGGAAGACTATATTAACGCTTCTGATTCAACCACATCCCTTTCTGGTTAATAATTGCCTAGACAAAATTGTACGGACCTTATGACCTAAATTATGATAAGGATCGTTTCATGGAACATTATATACTTGCATTTCCATATTTTTTAATCTTTTATCCACGTTGTCCAATCCTTGATTCAATTAGAGTTTATATTTTTTAATGTGATTTGGAACTTATATGTTTGACATAAAATTAATTATGCATATTATTCATTTGCTCATGCTACTGTTTTGAGTCTTTATTTTTTACATGTGTGAAAATCATGGTCCTTTATTTTTTATCTCTCATTTTTTATATGGTTATAAAATGTAATCATGTAATTTATTTTTCCTTGTTTAACAATAGAATCATTTTGTCTAGATAAGATTGTTTTTATTCTATATGTACATTTTATTCATTTAAGAGTGATCATCACTTTACTTCTTTATTCTACACTCTTCACTCTTACACTCAACTTTATAGTTTCACATTCTTAGAGTAGACACTCAATATACAAGCTTAAGGATATATAATAACCTAGATAAATGTGTAGTACTTAGGATTAGAAAGGATAATTGATAATAGTGGGTAACCCTAGACCTTATGCATTGCTGATGTTACATTAGGTCACTATTGAAGATGTGGACACCTCTTATATAGAAAACTACATCTGAATTAGAAGGGAAGGAAACAAATTTGAATAAAATTTGTAACATTTAATCATTATGACTTGCAATAGGAAATAAAGTCAAATTCTAATACAAATACAAATATGATTGTAAATTTAAAATGAAAATGACATTATCTGTTTTCATCTCAATGCAACACAAACCTAAGAATCTAATTAACACAAAATTAAGACTTCTTTAAATATCAATAAGTTGTCAAATATATTCACATGTAGTAGGGAAATGTTCATGATAGATACCTTGCAATAATTTTATGGAATTACAACATTAATGAAAAAATTATACACTAGACTAAAAAATGTGACTTTAGTCATCCATAGAATATTATAAGAAACAAAGAAAGCCCCAAAATTACGGTGAGGACATTGCTAGATTACACCTTTTTCTTGGTTTTTAACAATGAACATATATAACTAGAACTAGGTATGTAATATTTTATCTCCTAATTTACATTGTCAATTGACTATGGTGCCACCATAATGCACCCACTCATAGTCTATAAATTAGTCTTATAATATACATTATGAACAAGTGGATTATGCTGATCTCATAGACCCCATTGTTCACACTTAGTTGTACTTGTACAATAAGACTTGTAAACTAAGTACTTATACCAATTCACACAAACTGTAAACACATATTAGAAATTTTAAATCAAACACAATTTACAATAATGAGTTCAATATTATATATTAATTTCATTAACAATTGAACACAATTATATTCGCAAGGAGATTTTTATATTCTGCACACAAATTCTTAGAATCACCAACCTTAGTATTAAAATATCTTCAATACCACTAAGGGTCTAGTTTTGATTTAAAATTATATAGAAAAATTCAAGCTTTGGTAATTTCTCATTAAAATTCTTACTACCACCATGCTAACTATCCTTTGAACGCCTACCAGATAATTAGATGCTTCACCTCCAGGTAAGAAACCAACAATCATAGGGCCTTCACAATCACCCTCAAGACTTTCTTTCACAATCCCCAAAGCCGGATGCTAAACCCCCCCAAAGCTTGTGAAGAAGAACTCCTCCAGCTCGCTTGATGGTTTGGAGGATGAGGATGGGAAATGGAAAACGCAGAGAAAGAAAACCAAGCCTAAAAAGGATGATGTGGGAATGGAAACACCCAGGGGAAGGCCTTCAGACCGTGCAAGGAGATCAAGAGGGACCACAAGGGATGTTGCAGCAGGTAAGTAGCAAACCCTGGAATCTAGTTTCAAAAGTAAGAAACGATCTGCCTTTCTTGGAATGTGAGGGGCTTGAACAGCTCCCTTAAACAAAATGTTGTCAAACATTACATTTTTTATCATAAGCTTGATGTTCTACTCTTACAAGAGGTTAAGATGTTTGCTAGTAATTTCTCTATCCTTGCGCCTAATCTTTGGCCAGGTGCTGCTTTCCTTTACTCTGAAGCTGCAAGAGTGTTCGGTGGCATTGCTATGCTCTGGAACCCCAATAGGATAACTAGTCAGCTAGTTGCTTCTTCCCCAAACTTCCTTCCTGTCACCTTCAAGAAGAATGGAACCGAATGGATCACTTTTAATATTTATGCTCCTAATACCCGATTTGGTAGAGCTTCCCTGTGGGTTGATCTTGGCCATCGGTTGGATCAGGACTGTTCTGCGAATTTTTTGCTGGGTGGTGACTTTAACACCCCCCTTTATCCCTCAGAAAAGTGTGGCGGTCTAATGGACTACTCTTATAGCATGGGGGAGCTGGCTGATTTTATCTCTTCCACAGGTCTTCTTGACATCACTCTGAAAGGGAGCCCCTTCACTTGGACCAACAATAGGAAGGGTATCCATCTCATCCAGGTGAGGCTAGACTAGGTCCTAGCCACCTCTTCATGGAACCTTTGTCTGAACTCTTCCTTGTCTTCCCTCCCTAGAACTACGTCGGATCACAACCCCCTCCTTCTCTATTGGCATGACGCCCCTAAAGTCAGCCCGGCCCCCTTCAGATTTGAAATTATGTGGTGTTCTCACCCATCCTTTAGAGATCAAGTGAAATTTGGGTGGAAGACTAACATCAGGGGTACTGCCATGTTCAGAATTTCCCAAAAGCTTGAAATTATTAGAAGGGAGGTTAAAGGTTGGAGCAAACTTAATTTCAGAGACTTCCGTAAAGAGAAAAAGGAACTTTCTGAAACCTTAGAATCCCTTCAGGCCCATTTGGCTTCTGGAAGCTACCCACCCCAGATTCAAGTGGAGGAGGAGTTGACTAGACACAAGTGGCAAGAAACCCTGGAAAAAGAAGAAATCTAGTGGAAGCAGAGATCCAGAATCTAGTGGCTTGCTGAAGGGGACAAGAATGCGGTCTTATTCCATAGGTCTGCCAGCATCCATAAAAGAATAAATACCATCACTACTATTATGGATGAAGGAGGGAACAAAGTCAAGGAGAAGGATAAAATCAATCAGGTTGTAATTAACTACTTTAAGGGACTGTACTCTAATGAGGGTCCTATATGCTCGAACAACATCCAAAACCAACTCCTGGACTACATCCAAAGTGCTATTACTCTTAGTGATAATGACATGCTTACGAAGCGGGCCTCTGATGAGGAGGTCAAGACTGCAGTCTTCGCTATGGGAGCTTACAAAGCCCCCAGGCTAGACAAATTTCCGCTGGCATTCTTTCAGGAATATTGGGACATTGTGGGGACTGATGTTACCCGTGCTGCCAGAGACTTCTTTAGGACTCGGCGCCTCCTCAGATAGCATAATAAAACCTACATTGTTCTTGTCCCAAAGCATGACAATCCTACCTCTATGTTGGATTTCAGGCCTATCAGCCTTTGCAATACCTTCTACAAGATCCTTACCAAGATTTTGGTTGGCAGAATCAAGCCTCTTCTGGACAAGATTATCTGCACTACTCAGAAAGGTTTTGTGCCAGGTAGATAGATTCTGGATGCAGTCATAGCCACCCATGAAATCATCCACTCTATGGACAGAAGCAAGGTCCCAGGTATGGCCTTTAAACTGGATATCTCTAAAGCTTATGACAAAGTTAACTGGTCATTTCTGCTTAAAATTCTAGCTAAAATGGGCTTTAATGAGAAGGTTATTCAGATTATACAAGAATTTACTCAAACTGTTAGCTTCTTTGTTCTTGTCAATGGCACCCCTGGTGGCTTTTTCAAACCTAAGAAGGGTCTTAGATAGGGAGACCCTCTCTCCCCCTACCTCTTTATTATGGTGGCTGATGTTCTTAGCAGGAATCTGTGTATGTTGTCCACTACGGGAAGATTAAAAGGCATCAAACTTGCTTCTACCCTTCCTCAGGTGGTGTTAGAATAATTTGTGGATGACACCTTCCTCTTTGGGTATTCTTCAGTGATTGAGGCCAGACAGTGGAAACAAATCCTCGAAAGTTATGCCTAGGCTTCTAGACAGTGTATTAACTATCAAAAGAGCCGGCTGTTCTTCTTCAATACCCCCATGGAGTTACAAAATAAGGTGCTTCAAATCCTGGGTTGTCTGGTGGCTTCACTCCCTTCTACCTACCTTGCCCCCCCCCTTACGGTTAAAGAGGTGTCCTAGGATTTTTGGAATTCCATCCTTGAGAGAACCCAGAGGAAACTTGCTGGTTGGAAGGGGAAGATTTTAAGCAATGCTGGTAAACTTTAGCTCATGGCCTCCACTCTCTAAGGGATCCCTGTTTACTTCCTATCCCTCTTTAAAATCAGAAGCAACATGGCAGACAAACTTGAAAGAATTCAGAGAAGCTTTCTTTGGGCGGGATCTGAAGAAAAGAAGAGGATGTCTCTTGTCAATTGGGACACTGTCTACCTCCCAAAAAGAATGGGTGGCCTGGGACTAAGAAGAATTGGTTTGATGAATAAAGCCCTTACCACAAAAGTGGCATGAAAACTCATAGAAGGAAAGGTGGACTGGTGTAGATTAATGGAAGCCAAGTAACTCCAAGGACATCCCTATGGGAGGATGTACCACAATAGCGACCTCCCAAGTGGATCCAAACTCTGGATGAACATCTGTAAATGCAAGACCCCTCTGTCTAAAGGAGATTTTTAGCAAATTGGAAATGGGAGATCCATCAAATTTTGGAATGACCACTGGATCTTGAACCAACCTAACCTGGGGTGCAGATTCAAACCTCTTATGGACTATCTCAGACCTGTCCTGGGAAATAGAGTCTCCAACTAAATCGCTGGCAGGGACTGGAAGGATATATCTAATTGGTTAAGGGATAGATCGGACTTCCAACATTTGTCCAATGATCTCATGGAAAACTTGACTAATATTAGAATTTTGGGGCTTGATGACTCTATTCATCCAATGTGATTATGCCACTAGCATTTGGCAAGAGGTTATCGGCAAATTGGTTATCTTGTGGGCCCTAGGCAAAGAAGTGCATCAATTTAATAACTGGAGATCTCCCTCTAATCACCCCCTACTCCAACTCCTCTGGCGTATGATACCCCCTCACATCTGCTAGACCATTTGGAAGGAAAGAAACAACAGGATTTTCAGGGAGGATAGTAATCAGTCTGAGACTTGTCTCCATATTGGAACTAAGCTCCTATGTGAGAATGTCAGGGCGGCTAAGTGGAAGCTTCCCTCCTATCCTCCTGCTGCCTGGGAGGTGAGAATTGCTGACAGTTGGAACCTCCTAGCTGGTTTCTCTAGGTTTGACGATGCTAAAAGGATAGCTAGATAAGCTACTAGATGGGGCACCCCTCTTAGAGGATGGACCAAATTAAACTTTGATGGGGCTAAAAATAATCTTGGCCAAGGTGGGGGTGGTGTTCTGAGAGATCACAAGGGCACTTGCCTGCTGGCTTATGTTGGGCCACTCAATAACTACACTGTCACCCAAGCAGAGGGAATGGCCCTTCTCTGGGGGATTAAATTCACAAAACAAATGAACATCAAGCTGTTGGAAATTGAGGGGGATTCTAAAGTGGTTGTTGCAGCTATCAAAAGTGGAGCTAGTTTGGGGTGGCGGGTTAGACCTATTATTCTTGAGATCAGTGAGTTGCTCAACAGCTTCCAATGCATGACTATGGGTCACATGTATAGAGAGGGGAATTCGGTTGCTGACTCGATGGAAGCAGTTGGCCTAAAACAAATCAAACTTAATAGTTGGAGGGTGGTTAGTGATTTACCTCCAGTGACTCAGGAACTCATCGGAGGAGAAATGAATATTACTATTTAAATGTGCCAAGCTGTCATATTCATTATGAATCCTTATTGGATCATGTGCTAGTGTGCTCTGGAGATTTTTCTGACTATGAAAAGGAGAACCCAAAACCCCATAAAGAATCATCATTACCTTTCAAACATGTGGAGTAAGAGCTATCTTAATCAGAGGGCTTACTTGGCTAATAAGGAGAGCAAGTGTGTCCCTGGCATTATTACTATTAATGGCACTTGGAGATCCATTGGATCTGGCTGTATGGGGCTCTTCTTCCAAAATTTTACCCAAGGCCAGCATTTTAAGTATAATCTTTCCTCAGAAAGGCCACACAAAAACAAGTGGATTTTTATGGTTTGCAATAACGCTCGACTCTTAGGTTTTCAGGATATTCTGGTGCAGGAGGGGCAGAGCTTTGAAATGGGAGGCAACACTCTCCGCATTGAACCTGATAAAATTGACGAGGCTTTCACCTCTGATACGTTGGTGACTCATTACTGCAAAGAAAGTAGCATATGGGGTTTTATGGAGAGAATGAAAGGTGGGCATGAAAAGCGAATTTCCAAACAATTCGTCTCATCCTGGAACAACAGGAGTGTCTTGGTTGGGGGCATTTACTTCCAGATTAATGAAGAGGTCATAGCAAAGGTGACAGGGCTCTCTATGGAGGGGAGGAAATACAAAAAGACCAGTCGAACTCCTGACCCTACCAGCCTCAACCAATTTTTCAAGGATGGTGAGCAGCCAATGAAGAAACAAGGGGGTTTCAACAGGGAAGTGCTGCCGAACTTTTGGCCAAAAATTTGCCTCATTGTGATGAAATATTTCATACTAGAAGGTAAGTTCACTGTGTTTTACTACTACCACTTACCATTCCTGAATCATATTAGAAACAAGGATTTAATTTCCATTCCCTTCTATATTTTGCATTCCATAGAGAGTAATATCTTGGATATTAAGGACAACCCTGATAGATCAATCCCTATCCTCCATCAGGGCCTCCTCTGCATTTACCACTTTCACAAAGCTATCTGCCTGACGCCCCAACCCCCCGATTATCCAGGAGATGACCTAGGAGGAGTCCTCGGCCAAAACTGAAAATCCCACCCATTCCACCTCCCAGTCCATCCAAATTATCCAGGAGCTTGAGCTGGGTACTAAAGAGGGTAGAATTCACAAAAATGTGTTAAAAACCCTTTCAATAGGAAGGAGGGTCAGGAGGAGTCACATGTCTCTGAGTCTGTGGAGAACAAAGATAAGGAGTCTGACAGTATTCTTGAGACTGAACGTAGGCCCAAAAAATGGAGAATGATGGAGAGCCAAGTTAATCTGGAGGTGGACTTAAGTGGCTCAGGTTGTCGAAGGTCCAATAGAATTTCCAAGGAACAGTTTAAAACCAGGTTGATGGAAACGGCCTCTAGAGAGCAATCCCTGTCTAGAAAAGACTCTCACACCACTGAGTCCATGAAAGGTTCCTCGGATGATCATATGAGTCCCCTTAGGACTAGTAACACTCCCTTTCCCAACCTCCAGCAAACCATGGAAACCCCCAATAACCCTACCCCACCCCTGAGTCCTTTTCATGATCTCTAGGATAAGCTCCTCACCTTTGATTACAATACCGGGGCTCTGGCTGATAAAAACAAATTTAAAGGCACCCTCAAGAGGAGGTTCTCTGATATGGACAAGGATATTGCGGAGATCAAAAAGAATATGTAGGAACTGAAGCACCAATGCATGATGACCAACAAATTTTCCCTAAAGGTCATGGACTCTTCGGCTACGACCCTTTGTAATGTGCAGGAAAAGCTGGTGGGTGGCTCTCTGGAAGTGGACGAGGATAACAAGGATCTTTTCCTGTTCCTGCAGGAGGAGTGGGCTAGGACCCTGTTGTCTAAGCATTTGGGTGGGAAGAACTAACTTCTGGTTTCTGTGAGTTGGTTAATTTTGACTGGGCATGGCCCTTGGATCCCCTGTTTTGAGTTTGGGGTTAATGTTAGTTTTTTATAACTTTTGGTTTAGCCCTACGTGGCTTGTGACTATTACTTTAACTGCTACTCTTCGTTTTAAGTACTCTGGTTTAATCCTTTTGATCAGTACTGTGGTTTATGTTTTTGATAGGGGCAAATATAAACTCGGTGATTATGTTGTTAAACTATTTTATCTACTTTGACTAGTTCCATTAATGTGCTATTAATGTGCTCCTAGTCCCTTTGTTCCACTGGCAAGCACCCTCTTGCTACTTTATCTATCAAAAACATGGTCTTTTTATTGATTGATCATTCATCAATTAGGTTTTGTAAGAATTATGAATTTCTTCACCTACTTGTACGCAATTTTCCATGCTCCTTTATGTAGTATTTAACATTTTATAAGTATGCGCGCGCATAAAAGTTAAGTACAGTATGCTACAAAGTAATTAGTACTTGTCTTTATTTGTCTTTAGTGTTGTAATTAATTATAATTATAATTTATTAATTAATTATAATTATAATTTTAAGATATATTCAAATCTAATTCTATTATTATTAGATGTATTTTAACTATTATAATTTTATTTTAATAATTATAGTTGTAACAATATATAATTTTATCCATTAACAAAAATAATTTAATTATAATCTATAATTAATTAAAATCACAGTCTTTATTTTAATTATTATTATTATTATTTTATAGAATATCATAATAATAAAATTATATCTTACTTAAAATTAATCAAATATATTCCCTTTAATTATATTTTTTCATTCATAATTTTATTTTTATAATTATAATTATATAAATATAAAATATTTATAATATTATAGATATAATTTGTATAATTTTTTATCTATAATAAAAATAATGTTTAAATGAAAAACAAATTAAAATGGCTCTCTGCTCTGCATATTCATCGAGACTTGGGAAAAAAGTTTTTAGTATCGAAAGCCTTCAAAGGCAATGGAATTTCTTCTGTTCGACTCGGTATGCTAAATTTCCTAATGCTCCAAAGGTGTTGAAAGGAGGCATCGTTGGCTCTAACATCTCTCCTTTTCATCTTGGAAATCTTTTATCAAAAGAACAATGGATTAAGGTAGCGCAGAAAAATAAGGTAGATGTACATTTTAATCCAGCAACACACAATCCAGTATCACGACACTTTGACAATACCTCTTCTATTCTGCCTTTAGATAATCATTTTTCTAAAGATTTAGTGTGGATTGCCTCTATCAATGATTCTATCCACAATCTCTCATGTGGATTGCCTCCATCGGTGATTCTATCCACAAACTCACGAGCTTTAGTGTGGATTGCCTCTATCAGTGATTATATCCACAAGCTCTCATGTGGATTTCCTCCATCGGTGATTCTATCCATAAACTCATGAGATTTAGTTTGGATTGCCTATATCGATGATTCTATCCACAAGTTCTATCTATTATGATTTGTTTCATCCGTCACAAGATATCTATCACAATAGAAGGTCAAGTTATTGTAAGATCGTCACCTTCCAATAACTTTGATAAATACAAGTGATAATCATTTGGAAATCGTCACTTCCTCATGATTTACATAGGGGGAAGGCCCATTATAAACATTCATTATTTATTAGTATAATAATCAATTATATCGAGTTTACCTCATAAGTGTTTCACCTTCAATAGTGAACTCCCTCTCAATCAATATGATCAAGATTGTCACAAGTTGACTAAACCATCTTCTCCCTCTAAAGGTCAAGTTTATCAACTTCTTGACCTCTTTTGAAATGTTAGACTCCCTTTTCATTTAGTCTCAATCATCAATTCATTTGCAAGCATCAAGTTCTTTTTCCCTTGAATGTAATTATCTCATGCTTCTGTCTTGAAGGTATGTCAGAGAGATTACAAATAGCTCACTAAACTATCTCAACCAGAAATAGCAATGATAGAAGCATACAATAATTTACCAACCAATAGTATAGCATGAATTACAAACTCAAAATTTATGTGCATTAATAAAACTTGAAATACTTATCTTTTATAAAATTCAAGTATTTCATCTTGTAAGGTGAGCCGATATAGAGAATATCATGCAAATTCACAAAATAATGTCGTCATTCTTGAACATTACCATAATTCTTCACATGACCTATCTTTAATATCCAAAGGTTCTATATACTACGACAACCTTCAATATGATCAAATCTTCCTTCAAGCGGTTAGGATTTTGAAGAAGGAACCTTGCTCTTTTACAGATTTTTTTTGCATAGACCTGTACACAGTCCGTCATAAATTTTGCACCTGATATTTTATCTCCAATCACTCTGGTGAGATTCTTCTAAATTTTTTTATCACCAACATACCCAAAATTTAACAAAATCCAACGGTACATTTGTGAGATATGGTCCTCATACCGAGACTCTATTTTTTGAGACAGTCACACATTCACCATCAACAAACTACTCTCTTACATTTGTAACTTAGCTCTGATACCATGTTAATATTTTTAGGATTATTGCAAATGTAAAAGCACTATCTCATTGTCTTTGTTTTCTAAATGCAACAATCTCTTGCATTTATATTGAGAATTAACCAAGAAGAGACATGTCCCTTCATGGGACATGTCTATTCATTATTATGTAATTAATATAATGACAATTATGATTATTAATATATATCTCTTGAGTATTATATTAATTTCTCTAATATTTACATAATAATAATATTTATTTTATTAATTTAACTATTTAGTTATTATGAGAATAATTATAATCTAACTTTATATATACACATATATCAATGTATATAGCAATATCAATTATATATATATATATATATATATATATATATATATATATATATATATATATATATATATATATATATATATATATCATTTCTCATAATAATCATATAGTCAATATTATTTATTTGAGCGATGCTACAAACATCAACAAGGAGTCTAGGAGGGTGGGAAGTTTTGGGTTCTCCTCCAGCAAGGGCATCAAGGGGTATAGGTATTATCTGGAACCCTTGGAAATGTAGTTTTGTACCTTTATAAGTAAGAACTAACTAGATTCGTGGAAGGGTTAGAAGTATTAGAAGTAATCTTAATTTTTTATTAATCAATATTTATGGCCCTGAATTCCTTCATGAGAAAGGAGAGATTTGGAAGAGATAAACAACTTCACTGTGGCACACCCCAATGAAACAATTATCATGGGAGGATATTTTAATGCAATTTTATGTGAGGAAGATAAGGTAGGAGGATCCAAGAGAATAACATAGACCATGAGAGAATTCAACCTATGGATCGACAACTTGAGAGCCATGGAAATTAGGATAGGGAACAAAGGACACACATGGTCCAATAGGAGAATAGATATAAGTATGATAACAGAAAAATTGGATAGGTTCTTTTTCTTTGAAAATTTAGCAAACTTTGATTTTGATATGAAAGTGAACATACTTCCTTTCTCAGGCTCTGATCACTTCCCAGTGGAATTGGCTCTCATAAAGACTAACCTCCTCAAGAAGAACCCCTTTAACTTCAAAAAGATGTGGCTCCTAGAGGAAGAGTGCTTAAAAAAAATTGAGAAATGGTGGAAAGAAGATATTTTTGAAGGATCCAAAACATATGTAGTAATGTCCAAGCTAAAATTAATTAAAATAAACCTACTAAATTGGAATCATCTCCAATTTGGCAATATATTTGAGAAAAAACTAGAAATAGAAAGTCAGTTAGCAAGCTTAAATGAGGAAGTGTTGGAAAGAGGTATGAACTTGGCATTATATGAAGAAGGAAAGGATCTAATGATGAAACATGAAGACATTTTAGCAAAAGAGGATTTTTTGGAAACAAAGATCTAGAGAGACATGGCTAGTTGAGGGAGACAAGAATACCAATTTTTTCACAATAGGTCCAAACAAAGGAGATTGACAAATAGAATTTTGAAATTAAGAAAAAACAATAGGGAATGGATAGAAGATCCTAGTCAAATAGGATTAGAGGTTGTAGACTACTTAGAGAAAATACTAAATAACACAGATGACTCTAATTTT